>JAPWIX010000002.1:1800000-2250000 GCA_028751805.1 Podosphaera xanthii
AGAGTAATCATTGGTAGAGATTTTATTAACAGAAGCGGGTTCGGGTATAGCGTGAAGGCTAGGTAGAAGAGCGTAAACCACGACGCCCGTCCTTTCGAGAATTTGTTGGAGTGATTTTAAGGCGACTGCGCATAAGTCATCATGCTCGGCAAGTATTACTTCTTTTGGCTGCGTGCAGGAAGTGTCTGGTGAGTTAAGGTTAGTAGTAAAAGAGCTAAGTCCATTCAGACAGTTTTTACGGCAATATTGGGAGTCAAAAGTGATGTTTCTGGTAGACCAGTTGACCCTGTGGTTGTGTGAAGCCCATCAAGGCATACCAAGTATTAGACCTAGATGTGTGTCTATTACGTAGCAGGTCGCTTTTTCAGAATGATTCCCCAAGGAGACATGCACGAGGGTGGTGTGGGTTATCTTTTGTTGGGTGGAAGTACCATCGGCAAGGCTAAGTGACTTTACTTTGGCAAGAGGGACTAGGGGAAGGTGAAGTGATTGCGCCACTGAATGACTTATAAATCTATAGGCAGATGCACCGGAGTCAAGCAAGCATGTGAAAAGAAGGGAATTATTGTTTAAACTACATTGAGCCGTTAGAAGGGACCCATCTGAAGTTTTAGTGCTATTGACTGCTGCAGAGGCTATGACAATCGGTGGATTACATGATTTCGATTCAGTAATAGATTGACCTGAGCGGCGACTATAGCTCATGCATTGTCTTTTCCCTCCTCTGCAATAGAAGTTTGATTTAGGAAAGCGCCATTATTTGCCTTGAATTTTGTTGACAGGGGAGGGCGATTAAGTTGACATTCTTTGTCAAGGCCAGTATGTCCTTGCTGCATACAGCGATGACATCTATGTTCCTCAAGTAGGCGTTGTTTGATAATAGCAGAACGCAGGAGATTATTTCGGTAACTCTTGAGTTCGTCCAGAGAAAGTTCCGAGAGAGGTTTGATAGACTTAGCAAGCTCGATGATAGCATGATCTATTCGCAATTTAGGTCTAGATGCATTTGACAGGTCGTTATGACCTTTAGGAAAAGCAGATGTTGGTCGGCGTGCATCGTACATTTTTAATTCCGAGTCCAGGGCGTAGCAGTATTTAACAAGTTGTTTGTACAAATCATTCTGTCCCAAAATTATTTTATTTGCAAAGCGATCATTGAGACGAGATTTTAACTCATCAATCTTATCTTCCTTATGATAATTAAGCTTATTAATTTGGGCCTGAAATACTGCGTAGAATTCAGCGAAAGTCTCATTGCCGCTCATTCGTAAGGCCTCCAGCTTTGCTTTGGCATTACGACGGATGTGTCGTGAACGAAAAGCACGATCGAGATCAGCGAGTACATCTAATAGGGTCCGGTTCAACTTAGGGTTGGAGCGGGCTCATTCATCATACTTGTCTTTTAGAAGATCATATGGGGTTCCAGTGAGATGACGCATTAAGTAAGTGAGCTTTCGGTCTTCAGTCAAGAACCAGTCGTCATGAGTCTTAATTTGGCCTAAGAGTTTGTCTAACCATTCATCCTACTTTTCCTGATTCTTACTGTCGAATGTGTCAGTAAACCCAGGGGGTTTAGCAGAGCTGTTTGCACTATGTTTGAATCCAGTTTGTTGCAAATCATTGGTGGTTAAATCTTCAGACTCGCCAGACGCGAAACGAACGTTTCTATTGTTGTTGAGAAACTCGTGATGACTGTCATAGTAATTGCTTATCGAATGCTTTGTCAACGCAGTCTTGAGGTTGTCGCGCTCTTGTGTTAGATGAGATATCTGATTTCTAAGTTTTATGATTTTTCTTTGGTACTGCTGTTTTACGTGAGAGGGGAGAGGTGCTTGAACATTCGATGTAAGATCTTCGTTTGAAGATAGTCAGTTTTCTATTTCTGATTCTCGGGAGTTTATAACTAGGTCAGTATAATATAAGTAGTTGGAGAGATATCTGATAAATTTAAACCAGAGCTTCGGGTTTGTGTTTATAGAATCACATAGCTCAGTCTCGGAGGAGAATCGCAGAGTTATATCTACCCTATTATTAGTGAACCAATCCGTGAACTCCTGTAGATCAAGAGCCAAATTCGAGCTGTCTTGCACATAAATGTTTTCGTCCTTAATGTCACGAGAGCGTATAGAAAGCAAGGTATCGCGTCTTTTATTTCGCCGAGTGTGATCATGCTTGAATTCTTTAGGATGCCTTTGCCAATGTTGATACAAGTGCCTTACGTTGTCTGCTAATTCGAGAATTTCTTGCTTGGCGCTGAGTTCATCAGCCGGAAGATTATAGAGCTGATTGGTAATGGTATCACTACGATTAAAATGGAACGTTTGAGTTTTGGCGTCAGTATCTCCATCATTTAGACGTGCCATTACTCGATGGCTGGATTCTTGTAATGCGTCGTCGGACATCTAGGACTACCAGCTTGATGGGCAGATTTGAAAGAGTATCGGTAAAAGAAGAAAAAAAAATATGTAGCAGACTTCGAAAGGCGTAAAGTCATCTCGATAAGAAGCTTCAAGAGCGCTTGCCAAAAAGCCAAGCAATTCTCCTAAAGTACTGGTACAACCTACTGTCACGGAGGGTCCAAATGGCAGATAAAGCAGCCGCTCAGTTTGCGCAGGGCGGTCACTGACGAGATGGCAAAGTGTATATTCCGACTATATTACAACAAGATTGTACAACCATCTAAGATCTGTGAGTAGAATCTAATAAATACAGGTTGGCTATGACCGGGTCTGTGCACTTCATCATGGCAATTACGATGGAGGTAAATTACTAATCCGACAATAGGATCTTGGCCATTAGCCATTAGTGGCGGTGTCGACGCCATCACAACATTCACAATAGCCCGAAGAGGGGCCAGAGCAGCATTGCCATGCAGATAATTAGCGAGCACATCAGACTCAATTCTTATCTGCACCGAGGAAAATTCCCTGAAGTTGATATCCCAAACTGTTGCGAATAGCGACATTAGAGATGTGCGAGGTCCATGAATAGGCGCGGATGATCTGTGTGGACGGGTGCATCAAGGCATGAGGACCGAATCGCGTAATTTGAGTCGCCTAGACTAGATCAGATAATACTAGTCAGGTGACACGAGTCGTGTGAGGCAGACATTCCCTTGGTCGTAATAGATTAAGTAGTATTCGTGAATTGACTGACTAGACAATGGCAGATTGGTGCAGTACCTAAAGATAGTTGAGAGAAGGATATGACAAGTATTGCTTTATGTACATAAGTAGGACGTCTTACCTTCATAGAAAAAAGGATAAGTCAAATCTAAATACAATTACACACCTCTATCTATTCTCATTCATTCCTCACCTTAAGAAATCATACATTATACTCGCAAGTCAGAACATTGCATCTACTCCTCATAAATGAAACACAAACTGCCCGGGCGGATATCTTTCGCAAAACGTCAAACATGCGATCATGGCCTTTCCCCCTGTGGGCTAAAGGAAAGACGGAGGTATGGAGAAAGTCCAAGGGCCGATCATTCGAAGAAATGATGAGCAACCCGGAAGATATAGGAAGAACAACGCAGTGGATCTTAGACCAGGGATGGTTAGAGCAGTTTCGATTGGTGGGGAAAGTGGAAAGACAGGTGAAGGAGCGAGAGGAGAAAAGAATGATGCGAGGGGTAGGAGTGTGACATGAGCAGATTCGTACGGGACAGAACAGTGCATCGCATTTCCTGAAGGTTATATTCTAAAATCAGTAGAATCTTACCAGGTAGGTTTAGGGGATTTCCACCGAAAGGTTTCCTGTGTAAATAAAAAGTTAGATATATCTGCGTGGGCCTTTAGTGATGCCGAACTAGGGTAATGAAATCAAATCAAACGTGTAATTCCAGCCTCGCGGATATTACCATTCTCAGCATCGCAAATAGTAGCTACATGTACTAGTAATAAGTGCATTACTGTTCTGATGCAGCCAGTACAACCCTTACGGGGTTTCCCATAAAAATATATACCAGCCGCAGGACATCCAAGATCTATCCAAGACTCTGATTTGACATGGGGAAGCCACACGTTCCTGATCAGGCCTTGTAGATGTACTTGCAGCAGCACTCGTCGGGTACTCACAGTTATCACAGTAGTGAGATCATAGCCTAGAGCACGTTATCACAGCGAAATGCCGGCAAGATAAACGACGCGACGATAATTTTTGGAGGAGCTGGGTACAGAATAAAAGTGCAATCCCCAAGTTCCCAGAATCTCATCTTTCTATCGACATCAGATTTTCTACCTTCTCGTGATCCCAACTTGTTCCCGAGTTAGTAGTGATGGCTGAGCATCTGAAATACCTGATACTGGCGCGGAAATCGAATGCATGAATAGCTTTGAAGCTCCATAGCGATAACGGTAAGACTCCTGCAGCGCGTTACGGTGTTAGATAGCACCAGTATGATGAGGGCAGTCGGGATACCGATCTCTCAGTTCGCAGTATATGCAACATCGCTATTCTGAATAGCAGGATCTATTTGTCCACCGGTCTGATATTTCGGTGAACATTGAATCAGAATTGAATATCCTTAATTATGTTGGACACAAGCAATAACCTACTTTATGTGTTATGTGAATGGGCGAGGCTGATTAAGCAGTTTTGTCTGATAAGGCTCAATTCTAGATCCAATATTTGAGAAGCAGTCCGAAGACTCACTGCACACGTTGTCAGGTCATGAAGTCGATTATAGTCGATTCCCACAGGATCAAGAGGTTGTGGAAGATCTTTTTAGCGGAAACACTCCCCTGCTTGGGATAGAGGCTATGATTCAAAGCTTATTTGATTAGATGAATACAGTACTGATATACATGATCTGTGATACATGGTAAACAATAAAGTAAAATTAGCGAAGATGGAGACTAGATCGGTGTGACGTTCCTCTTTTAAGCAGAATGATGGTGAGCATTGATCTGTCGTTGTGATAATGAATGATTAAATAGTTTACGTTGTTCTCAGTGCTGCTTCAGGCTTCTTCGCTTTCTGGAATAATTGGAGCAATTTTTTTTTCTATTCCATCCCAGGAAAACTAGCTTCTAAACTACTCTGCCCCAAAATTTAAAATTTGCTTTCAATTTCTCACCACCAGTCCAATGGTCTCCTACTGTAATACATCTAGAGGTATGGAATAGAAAAGAGATTGAGTCCACCATAGGGACCACTTTGCCGCTTTGATTCACCAAAAATTAGCACAGTGCACAACACATGTGTGGAAAGACTGATCTATTTTCTATACATTGCGTTCATGTTACCTCGTGAAAAAACTATGTGCAGATATCGACCTTAAAAAGTATCTACCTACTTACATATTAACTAGACAAGAAAAAATTAGGCCATCAGTATATCGTAGCTAGAGGGCCTAAATAAGGTATTATTCAAAAGTTCAAAAATCACCCAAATTATCGAAATAAACCATTCATCCATACCATCATCGAGCTTGTCAACGCCATCCAAGATACATATGTATCAGTTAGTTTTGCTCAGAAAGGTCACACCCTGTTTTACCTAGGGCTCTGTCTGCAGTTCCCATGTTGACGAGTTTTTACTACTTTGTTTATAGTCTGCCAATAACACCTAGCGTCGGATAAAGCAACACATGATGCCAGAGCGTCCTAGGAACCACATGCATCCTATAAAACGAACACATGATAAAGCGGCCGTCGCATAGAGGAGCACTGTGAAGAACTTTGCAGTGCGCACTGATGCCTGGTTCTAAAAGTAATTTTAGCCAATTTTTTAACTGAAGGAAGAGAAAGCTTACCGCAAATCCAAAGGAGTCAAAGCTATCACTGGTAATGAGTACAGATAACAAAGCATTCGAGAAGATCCATGAGATCAGAAGTTTTGTTCTGAAGGATTTGTATGAGTCTTCCAGCGTTTTCCTTTCAGCTTCAACTTCTGGCACAAAAGGCTTGAGCGCTCGCTTCACTGTGGCTTCAAACTGGCTATCGATATCCTCTTGAGGCCGATCAATTTCTTCGATGATTGCACCCTTTCCGTCCTCTTTTTTAGTGGTAGCTGATGGAAGGGCATCTGCCTTATCAGATCCTTTGGTACCCCATGAAACATCGTGCCAGTTAGAAAATGCATAAACCATTAAAATATTGATATAAGAAGACATGAGCAGTAGATACTGAGCAAATGAAGTAATCATGTGCCATGGATCCAAGTACATAAACGAAGCGACAAAGTATAATCCGAAAGTGGCCAGAAGAGCCACGATGATAATCCCGCCGGAATTTCCATCCCCAAAAAAGCTTGCGAAGAATAGACCGGCATTACCTGAATCAATATTTGCTCCTTTAATACCACGATATGCCAAGTACATGGATAAAACAATTAGATAGGCGTTTATAACGCCGAACACCACAAATGACACCAGATACGTAATTTTAGAGCCTTTCGGACGATTACCTAACGCCAAAATAAATTGGGTCAGGAGAAAAGCCAGATAGAGGTATTTTAATATCGTATTGATGATTGGAGTTGCAGTGTCCCCAAACGGCCAGGCGTGATGTTCCAAAGTCGTGCTAGAAGCAGCCACGGGGGTTCCAACGAGGTCCATAATCACGGTTGTGGTGAGCCAGAAGGAAGCCAACATGAACCATGAAAGAAAAACCGAAAACATATTATAAATCAGTTGAACATGCAAGAAAAACATTCGCATGAGGTTATGACCGCTCTTGTACCTGTAGTTATTAGTTGTAAGCCCAAATTTTGGGTAAGGGGAGGTGCCTACATTCTGCTAAAGTGCATGATAGAATACATACTCGCAGCAAAGGAACCATTGAGCCATCTTCTTCGCTGTCCAATAAACTCAGCTGCACCTTCGGGTACATCAGTTTCCCCCTTCGCAGCTTTGATGTAGGTGAGATGCCATTTGGATCCAGCCTTCGCCACTAGTTCAAAACAGAGAATTCTATCTTCGGCCAAGAACATATTTTTCTTGAAAATATTCATTCCTTCGATACCTTTCTTCCCAAGTTTTTTGGAGAGAGTGTGGTCACCGTGGAAGTATTGCTCTAGCGGACGGCCCATGATAGCACGGAATCGGTAGGCAGAAAAAGCACCAGGCAAGACACTAACATATCCAAATGAACTTTCTAGAGGCTTATCAAGAATATTGCTAATCTTGTACTCGAAGTTCTGGGCGGCAACAAGTGGGTTGAATAGTTTCCGACCGCCTTTCCCCAACATCGCATGAATTTCACCACAGGCCCCACCTAAATCTTTGTCATTGTAGAACCCTTCCCAGAGAGATAGCAGCGATCTGGTTCCCGGCTTAGTTCCAGCGTCCAGAAGGATACAAACTTCAGGATTGAGTAAACGCCCGAAAGCGTTGAAGAGCCATCGATGAGAGTTGATCTTTTTGCTATTCTTTTGCTTGAGACAAAACATCATCTGCACGGGGGGGAGTGTATTCGAACTGTCATCGGTTGGTCGTATAAGTTGCTGATTGGCAGTTACAGATAATTGGGTTGTATATTCAAAAACATGGGCAACGGTTTCCTTGCCATCAACATCTTTTTTCATTACACCATCCTGATATATACCAATCGTGGCCAGTACATCAAGAGTGTCTTTATCACACGGGTCAATCCCATCGAAGACTAGACACACGACGATTTTCTGCCATGCAGGCCCACCAACGTTCCAGAAATCAGACTTCTTCAAATTAACAATATCCCTAATATTTTGCATAACGCCATGTAATGTACGTGCTGTCAAGTTCTTGTCTTCATTGTAGTATGTGATAGCGATAAGAAGTTCCGTGTGACGGTTATACATCGCAGGTCGTAAATTATACCCGTTCTTCAGAGTAAATTCATCAGGATCGCAAGTAGCAGCTGTGTATCGCATCGTTGTGAACTCTTCGCTACCGCCTTCCACATCTTGCGTATACTTAGCCTGGACTGCATTTTTTATGGCCGAGGGAACAGGATGATCCACGCTCAGAACAGTCCCTTGCACCAGCTTGACTTTTCTTGTTGCAAATCTTTTTAATCCACCAGCTCCAGCTCCTGGCGCTTGTCGTTGCCGCCATGCTTCAGTTGAGCTTGTTTCTGATCTTGGATAGGGAGAGGTTGAACGCCCGTAGGCGTTGTCTTCTGAATGATGGCCATATGCTGGGGCCGCACCATACTCGGAACTATACGGCACTGGTGCTCCACCGGGAATCGCGTATGTTTCTGTAAGACTATATGTTGATGAAGGTCTGATAGGTGGAGTTCCGGGCCGGAGAGTGCTTTGCTCGAAAGGGCTAGTCAACGGGTGTCGATTGCTATTTAGAAGTGGCTGCTGACCATCTTCTTCATATTGTGGAGATCTATGATACTAAAAAACTAGAGTGTCAGAGGTTTCACTCACACTCACTGAAGAATTGGGGAGACCTGCAGCACCTGTAGGAGGTAGATCTTGCAATCTATGCTCATAGCCTCCGCCGCTTGGATGGCCAGCCATGACAAATATATAATACTGCTGTGGCGTAGGACCAGTACGAAGCGCAGGTCTCGAAGGGAGTAAAGGTAGCTGGTGAACTAGATTGTTGGTGTAGGATCGCACAATCTGCAACGTTCAAACTTGGATCTCATGAAAGAAGGGATCGATTATCCGAGCACAAGCGACAGACTGATACTCAAACGAATGACAAAATCACAAAAAAGTTATCTTGAATTAAGAATTCATGCTTCAATCCGTGAAGATTCCCTCTATAATGTTTTCTGTACTTTTTCATTCGGCGACGCCTACATTGTTTTATTATTTTTACGAGTCATTAATATAGATATTTAACTTGACGTTCGTCTGATGGTCATCTATTTTCACTTGTATCACGATAGGAAATAGACCCATGACTCTATCCATGTTTCCCATAATACCGTTCACGCGCACCAACCAAAAGTCAATTATGATGTTAAAACTACGAAATAGATTTTTTTGTTCGAATCCGCAGCTACTCAAAACGGATATTATCTGTGGGTTAAAGATTTTTAGGAAGGCTCAACAATCATCGATAAATTCAAATAGTTGTATGCATAGCTGATCAGTCGGCTGTGTACAAACTACGTATAAACAGATTTATATATATACATTTATCAGTGAAACTACCGAGGTTCTGACAAAATTTGATGTTGAATTTCGCGACTCAATGCATGCATGACCTAATCTTTAACCTTTGTTATTAAATTTCACGCCTATTGGAACATCGAGACTGGAATAGTAAAAGTTATCGTGGCTATATAACCATCAATCATTTACTCGTCTCAGGCTTAATTCATGATTTTCTCCTGAACCGGGAAGTCAAACTTTATGCGTGAATCGATATCCTCTTATTTGAGATATTATCGACTATTATAACATCAACAGTGAAATCTGCCTCGTTCAGACTGTTTTGGTACTTGACCAGTACACGTGTCAAACACTAACGTGGCTTGTCCTCTCGCTTATCACTCTCTCCTAACCGACGATGTAGAATTTAAAGTAAACCATGACGACACATTAAATCTATTGGTTCATAGTATCAGCAACCAGAATTACCTCAAATTGCTGACAAATTAATACATTGCGACCTATTTTTCCGGGTCGGATGCTGGTGTGGTACACCGTCCAGGCCGTTCTCCCAAGTAGAGTCTGGATAGCCAAGGCACATGCTCCACTTGAGACAGGAGAAAGCTGGTTCGAATCCGGCAAGACCCTATTCACATTTCTCGCGTAGTCATGTATGTGACGATGATGAAGGCACGCTGGATAGTCGTGGGTGGCTGAAATGCGTTCCTGCGGCAGACATAAACGGTTGAGGGTTGAAAGGGCTGTAAGGCGCCTGACTCTGAGTGATGTCTTCAAATGATATTCGGGCGTGAGGGCCCCTCATATCAAGTCGAGTCATCGCTCTATGTACCGTACCAGTGTCATTCGTGTCATAGCCCAAAGGCTGCATACACAAGAATGAATTAAAAAAAAACCCCTATTTTTCCCCAAATTCCACAGCATCGCTTATTGAAGTGCGCCTCATTTCAGTTTACTTGTCAACAAAAATTTTCGTAGCGAGCCTTCTCCTCTGTAATCTTTAGGACTATCATGTCACTCATATTCTCCATCATAAATGCTCCTCCTTGACGAAAACTTGTCTTTGATTCTTAACGTCGTACATATTGATGCGTCCACATCATCTCGACGCATTCCCCCCCCCCCTCCGATATTACAGTGCATGATATGCCTTATCTTCACACCAGCCAGTCGAGGCTCAAGTCCTCTGTCACATATTTCAATTATATTCTGAATAAGCCCCTCTTTCTCCAATATGAGTTGCTTAAATTTTACTGGCCAGTAATCATAGATCGAAGTACAGCCAGCCATTCTGCTAGTAAGTGTAGTGTGAGAGATATCACAGATTTTCACAGTTTTGCGACGGCTTAGATTTAAGACGTACGAATTGCCCTGACAGAAAGAATAATTGGGGCTTTTTGAGTATGAATTACTTTTTTTGTTGTAAGAAAAACCTATCTTGTAGATAGAGCGTAGTTAAAACGAGAAAAGTGATTCGCGACATAACAAACCACGTTTCTAGTATTTGGAGATAATGTTTTAGAGGGCAGCTTGGATAAATCTGACTGAGATTCAAGGAAGGTCTTTTATTCAATTTGTTGCCACCCTAGGGCTAATACGTTTGGAAAGCTGGTGGACCTCTCTCCAAAGTGGCAAGGTGACAAAAGAAGACTTTTATCCCATTGATAAGACACTAAAAAACTGAGCCAGCGAATCGAGGTTCTCGCCTGTCAAGAGAATTTAAAGTATATTAGAAGGTTGAAGTTAACGTCAAATAAATATGAGTTTTGTTACCTGGGACGGTATCGGATGTTGAGCACAATTAAGAGTCACTTCTGGATAAACGGTGGTAGATGTAGTACATCAGAACCCCTTTTAGCTAATAGTGGGTCCCGGTATAATTACTGAAGAGATTCATAGAAATTTTACCGTTCATATTTGCAGTACTTACCCCTGCGTGCAAAATGATCTGCAAGGGTAAGTGTTGCAAATATAAAAGTGCAAGTTAAAATGAATCTTTTCAACATTTATACCGGGACCCACTATTAGCTATGAGAGGTTCTACTGTATATAATCCAGCTATGAGACGTTGCTCGGATCATAGCCTCTCGCTTAGAATACTAGGCTATCAGAATTACGCGCATCACAGGTTTACATGGACACTATTCAGAGTTATGTCCTTAAGAAAAGCCAGTTTTGTACTCACGAATTTACAGCGTCCTCCAAACCTGTCAGTACAAAGCATAAATTTTAAGAACAGTAATTTAATATCTGAAAATTCATTCTTTAAGGTTATGTGTCACGAATCTATCTGAAAGAAAAGTTATGGTTGGGAGAAACTGACTAAGCGACGTGGACATCTTTTTTTTTTTTTAAATCATTCTTGGTACGCAGCCTGTGGCTGCGACGTGCATGATTATGGAAGATATGTATATGTCGCAGAATAACACAGACTGAAGCTCATACTCAGATTTCAATTGCAGATACCACGCGGAAAATAACGCCTTGCCACATGTAAACTCTTCCGAGAATATCCACCATACGGAAAAGCGAAAAACTCTGTGGTTATCTGAACATGCTTTCGTCATCCTACGAATACAGCATCACCGCGAGAGAAGTGGTGTGATGGTCTTGCTGGATTCGAACCAGCTTTCTCCTGTCTCAAGTGGGGCAAGTGTCTGAGATACCCAAACTAGTGGCCACACTTCTAATGGAGTTAATAGGAGTTAGTTCCACGCCGCAAACTGTGAGAAACGTGCTACGAGAGTCGAGATCAGAGGTGCTAAAGAAAACCAAGAAGCTGGCCTTGATGGCGCGTCACAGAATAGCTCGATTACACTTCGCCCAAAAGTACAAGGAGTGGACTATCGAAGAATGGAAGAAAGCCATTTGGTCCGACGAATCAAAGCTTAATTGGATTTTCACCGATGGTATCAATTACACTTGGCAAAGAGATCACCAAAGTCTACAAGAACGAAATGTAGTTCAGACTGTTAAGTTTGCAGGAGGAAATATGATAATTTGGGCTCGGTGCCATGGTTCAGATGATGGGAAGGATTGATGAAAACCAATAAATAAGTATTCTAGATCAAAATTTGACTCATAGTGTGGAGGCAACGTGCCCATTGGGAGACATGCCCCCCGTAGGCCAACTCATCTTTCAACAAGATAATGATCCTAAAAACACCGCGCGGGCAACAAAAGGATTTTTAGGACCAAAGAATATCACCAGCTTGGACTGGCCAGCCCAATCCCCCGATTTAAACCCAACAGAGCACCTATGGGTTGAATTGAAGAGGAGACTAGGGAGTGGGGGAATGATGGGAACGGATCAATAAGGAATGGGACGAAATACCAGCGAGCACCTACCAGACAATTACAGAATTGATGCTGCGAAGAATTGAGGCCGTTGTGGCTGTAACAGATGGTATTACTATATACTAAAATAGATTGCAAAACGATGTCCACGTCACTTAGTCAGTTTTTCCCAAACATAAGTTTACTTCCAGCCGGATTCGTGACCTATAAACTTGAAGAATGAATTCTCAAATATGAATTTACAATTCGACAGAATTAAACTTATTCCGACGGGTTTGACATTTGCTGTGAGTTCGTAAGTACAAAATTGGCTTCTTTTGAGGACATCATTTTGTACAGTGTCTCAACCCTAAACTTCAAATATTGAAATTACTGGCATTTTCCTTTTTTATTTCCGCTTATAATTCGATAAAGGGCTAGCAGATTCTTTCTAAATCACACGCTTTGTTCAACGTGTTGCACCTAAAACCGTTACCTATTTGTGCGGTTATATTCCCGAAATCAATTTTAAACTTTACCTTCTAAACTTTGCAGCCACGAACTTGTGACTGCTATATTTCCTACATCTTACTTCAAATCAGAGCCTGTCATTGAACGATGAAAATGAATTTTCACATCCTTTAGTCTTCGAAGAGGCCTCGTTGCCAGAAGCTTCATCGGGATAAATGGGTCGAAATTCAGAAACTTCGAAGGTACAGGCTTTCACATCTTGACATTGCTCTTGAATTAAGGCTTAGTCAGAGACAAGTTAAATACGCATGCGAACGCGGTCACCTTTTAGAAGGCAGGAGTCCTGGTCGACCTCCAGTCATGAGTGAGGTTCAAGCTGATGAGCTTGAACATTTTGTTTGCAGTTCATGAGTCGGTCGGTTTATGACCTACTTGGAACTTGCCATTATGCAGTTTTCTCACTGGAACGTCGGCGAGAAAGCCATTCGGAATGCTTTGGAAAGAATGGGATGTGAGCGGTGGGTCTCCCAGAGTAAGCCTCAGCTCAGCGAAGCAAATAATGGTCGACGGTTACTTTTCGCTCAGTCTTATTTGAGTTGGACCATTGCGCAGTGAAATCAAGTCCTAAGGAACGATGAATCTTGGATTAACGGCGGTCAGCACACATGTTTGTGGGTCACTAGAAATGTTCGTTTATTGATAATCAGGGTTTTCCACGAACGAAGTCTAGACTGGTGAGGAGTTTGACGAGATGTTCTTATTTTCTAAGTTTTTTTGAAGAAATGGCTGAATGTTTTGGGGATCTTCTCATAATATCAAAAAAATAGTCTTAAATTTGGGAAAAAAGTCGGGGAAAATTGAACTCGGAGCCTACTGCCAGTGGATTTTACCTAGAATATCTATGGCAAGAGAAGCTAATCCATTCCTTTGACTAATGCAAGATGGCGCTCCCTGCCATTCTGTACGGGATACCATGGAAGCTTTACTCCAAGCCGGGGCAAAACCTATCGCGTGGCCTCCCTTCTCTCCCGACTTAAATCCAATTGAGTCTGTATAAAAATCGATGAAGAATTACATTCAAGCTTGAAATCCAGAATTTGAGAATGGCAGGCAAACACCTTTACAAACGCTCAAAAAAGACATAAAAGAAGCTTGTAACTCAATCTCATCTGATGAACTCAGTAGACTTGTCGCTAGCATGCCTGCAGTATGTCAAGATTTTATAGAAGCAGAAGGAGTTTTTTTTTTTGTATTGATGTATTTTTTACGATTAGCTTCGTCCTAATTTTGAATATACGGTATCTGTGTTTAGTTGTGTATATATATATATATTGTAATAAGATGTAGTGAGAAAATTTTCAGCTAACATTTGGTTTAGAAAAAAGTTGGGCGCCAAGAAAAAATTGCTATTTATACAGTCCAACCTCATCTATAGCGATAGTGGGTCCCGGTATAAAGGTTGAAAATATTTATCGAAATTAAACAATTTACATTTGCAATACTTACCCTTGCACCCAATATATCGGGCAAGGGTAAGTATTGAAGATGTAAATTGTTTAATTTCGATAAATATTTTCAACCTTTATACCAGGACCCACTATCGCTATAAATGAGGCTGGACTGTAGAGGTTCTGCAAGGTACTCCGGCTCAGGGATTAAGACTACTCTACACCCAGGGTAAGTTTTCCCTAGTGGATCTAATTTGTGGGGCGAAATCGGATCCTTTAAGCCTAGTTAGGTAGCATCTTGTCTCAAATAAGATTTTCAGACATTCTGACAGGGATTATTTGTATGGTGTTTTTGCCCGACAAAGGTTTTCACAACTGGCACTAGCTCCAAGCTTAACTCAAATTGGTACCATTTTTTCAATTTAATCGACTTCAGATAAACAAGTACATTCAAATTTACTTTGAATACTATGCTACTACGATAAAATTCATCCCCCTGTCAATTAAAAAAGGATCTTATATAGGGTATCAGGGTCAATTAGGTTTACTTGCATGTAGTATTGCAGCCCTAAGTATCGTTACTAATCAGACACAATTAGCGCTAGCTAGTAACAATATCTACGGATGCAATACTACATGCAAGTAAAACTAACTGACCCTGATACCCTTTATAAGATCCACTTTTAATTGACAGGGAGACGAGTTTTATCATAATGATATACAGGGGCTCAGGTGTAAATGAAGGCGGTATGTCTTTGCAGGGTTTTTAGTTGCCAATTATTATACCAAAATGGCGGTTTCTTTTGTTGATCTTTCTAAGCGAGGCCATATTAGGATAAACTCAAAACCTAAATATCAATTTATGGTAAGAGATTTCTTGGCGACGAAAGTGAAGGCAGTATATCACTCTTGGCTAAATATTGAATGGTGTCTTAAGAAATCCACATCAAGGATAGTATCAAGGATTTCGATAGATCTATCTCAAGATTCTAATATACAAAGTGTTCCTAATATGAAGTTCGACCCCCTTGAGCTCTAACTACCTCTTCACATCTCTTTGACATGCTTAGAATGAGTGATCGAAGCTTATCCTCTGTTGTACAGTTGTACCAGGCCTCTAGTATAATTCGGCGATTCTCTGCTTTACTCCACTGCCTCCCCCGCCCAAACTCTGGATATACATTTTGAATGCATAGTTTCATCATGCCCCACACATTCTCAATTGGATTTAGATCTGGGGGGTATGCTGGCCATGAATTAATCTCTTGCGGGAGGTGCTTTTTGTACTGGCGCATTGTCGTGCATATATAAATATGCACGACCTGTCTCTTGCCGTCTGTTTCTGTCCCAGTTCACAACAAGGGGAAGGATGTGTTGGCGATAGTCTTCTGAGGTCATCTTGCCCCAGTCGGCTTCCCAGAAAACACAAGGGCCTCTCTCGATTCCGGCGAAACTACCCCAAACCATCCAAGAATTAGTCTTAAGGTATCGATCAACGACACACGTATTATCATAAGCCTCTCCTTTCTTCTTAGACTGTGAGTAATCAAAAAACTTTTGCATTTATGTAGGAATTGTTTACCTTTCTAGTTACATAGCTCGGCATAATAGGTCCGTCATTAATCCAAGTTTCGTCGCTCCAAAGTACTTGCGACCACTCTTGTTCTTGCCATTGAAGGCGTTGTTCTGCCCATACTTTCCGTACCATCATGTGATTCTCTGATAACGGCGGAGACCTTCTCGGAAGACATCGAGAGTACCCTCTTCCCTTGAGTGCACTACGAATTGCACTTTCTCCGGCAGCCCATGAGGAGAAATGAACTGACAGTTCTAGATAAGAACATTGTCGTGCCTCGCGAGAACTGCAGATGAATTCTTCCAAATGATCGATTTGGTTAAGAGAAAGTTTAGGAGGGCGTCCAGTCCTTAATTTAGGAGATGCACAACCAGATTGAACAGTGTTCTTGACTTGTGAATATGTTACTCTTAACTGAGTCGCAATTTGATTGTACGTGAATCCCGTTCGATACAGTGCAAGTATCTGGGGAAAATCAGTTCGAATAAGTGCCTAGGTCAGTACCAGAATTCTACACTTACCTCAAGTCTTTAATCTCGACTGAAATATGAAGCACGAGTTTGACCTTGTAAAGTAGCTTGAGTATTCATGATTAGAGGATAGTAATTCTGATAAAGTAAATTCTCGGGAGGCTTGTGCTAAATTGCGAATGGCGTTCGATAAATTTATCTTTTTCTAATATCGGTGAGATGGTTTAATTAACAATGATGCAGCCGTAGAATTTCACGAACATATACCAAAAGTGGCTTTTCCGATGATATGAAATCGGTGTGAAAGATTAGATCATATGATCTCGTCTAACCTAGAAAATTGTATAGCATGGCTAGGATATATCCATATTATAACCCCTGTATATAAAATTTCCAGCTGCCAGATGTTTGATCTGACAAATAGGTAAACAAGTTAATAGATTCTTCTAGCTATCGAGAGTAGTAAAAAGGACTCCTAGAAAAATACTCTACAAAAGTCTCAACGGCGGTACCCCCTCGCTCTCCGAACCTTCGCGTCTACATAATCCTGCCATCTACCCTCATGGACCCTCGCTTCACACCCAATTATCTGAGTCCGGAATACCACCCGCTCGGTGTCAATATGAAACTGAGGTAGTCTCGAGGAGGATACCGTGTCTGGATGGGGTCACAGAGCTACGTATAACTGACCTGTGCGCTGTAGGAACTACGTGTCAGACTAGGAGTCTCGCTTAACTCATTTTCTCTGCCTTCACTTACCCCTGAGCCCCTGTAGTGGCAGATTTAATATTTTACAGGCCCGACTTGAGCAAGTATAGTAATTAAGAAAGAATCTCTTCCTTTGCTCACAAAACAAACAAACAAAAATCGAGAAACAACCACCACATGACTGATTCAATGGAAATATACCAGGAATCTCTAGCTCCGTCGACAGACACGAGCATCTAACTACCCCCTATTCCCCCAATACCTCGAATACCCAATTCCCCTTCCGCGTCAATACTACCTCCGTCAAATTTAGAACCATCTGCAAAGATAACAGAAGGCAGACAGATCCTCAAGCCTGTTGTCCCATCAAAGCGACCTACGACTGAAAGACCTACTCCAATCAGTAGCAACAAATGTAATATTGAGAACGCGTTCCTCCCAAAGGAACTAGCTGAGATAGTTGCGGTCCGACAACGTCGCGAACGTCCATGGCACGCCCGCCTAATGATATGTACAACTGCCATTAGCAGTATAGAAAGTACATTAGCAACATTCGTTGATGAAATCGAAGTAAAAGATGTTGCAGCCTTTAAGGCTTACCTACAATTGGCCATAGCCAAATTTGCGGCAGTTGATAACTCACCAACCCCCCCCCCCAAAATCCCAACTCACTCCCGACCGACTAGAAGTAGTGGGCATGAACTAGGAAACGATAAATGGGTCGGATGGTGCAGTGGTACACTATCCGGGCCGTTCTTCCAAGTAGAGTCTGGGTAGCTTGGACACATGCCCCACTTGAGACAGGAGAAAGCTGGTTCGAATCCAGCAAGACCCTCACACCACTTCTCTCGCGGTGATACTGTATTCATAGAATGACGAAAGCATGCTCAGATAGCCACAGGTTTTTCTCGCTTTTCCCTGTGGTGGGTATTCACGGAAGAGGGTACATGTCGTAAGGCGTTATTCTCGTAGTGGTATCTGCAAATGAAATCTGAGTATGAGTGTTCCAAACGTCAAACTGAGTTATTCTGCATCACATACATGTCTTCCGTAATCATTCGCGTCATAGCCTCAGGCTGCATACGCAAATATGATTTAAAAAAAAAATAGGAAACAATAAAATTGCACCGAGCAAATTTCCGGTAGCGATCCCAAGAAGTAATACGAGGGCAGATTCAAATATGAGGAATACACAGGAGATGTCTAGTCTACCAAAGATCCCCGAAAGAGTAGAGAGCACATGGGCTACAGTGGCTCGTAAGGGCAAGAAGAAAGCTCGGATATCTATGAGCACCAATGCACCAGTAGCACCTGCTAGGAAAGCAACTCAAAGCTTGTCTAGCAATCAAAAGTCTCCAACCAGAGACTCCACCAAAAACGTTGTCACTGACAGAAGACTCTTTGTTCGGCTGCCAGAAGAGCACGAATGGCGCAAGCTATCTCCTGCTGGAGTTCGTGAGGTCATTGTTAAAAAAATGGCCATTTCACCTGCACTTTTTGGAAAGATAAAGCCTGTCCACTCGGGATTTGCCTTGAGTCCTTGCAGTGAGGAAGCTCGTGAGAAGATCCTAAATGCAAGAAATAGGCTTTTTTTATCGGGACCAAAATTAGAATCTGCTACCAATTGGAAACCATTTATCGTACCAACTGTACCTGCAGCTATCTGCAAGGAACAAGGTGAGGTAGAAGTAAGCAAAAGTATGCTTACTGATGAAATTGAGCGGGTCTGCTCGATACGTCCAGCACATGTGAAGCTACACGGTGGAAATAAACCTGGGGCTCTCCACAGAACTTGGATGACACATTTCCCCGCTGCCCCTCGCACAAGGTTCAGATTATTTCATGAGTCTGGGTTTGCAAGAAATTTCAAAAAGCATCAAGCATTAGATTTTTGCAAACAGTGCAACGGTCACCATCCTACAAAGAACTGCTCTAGGGCACCGTCGTGCGGAAACTGTCGATCAACGAACCACGTCGAAGACTTATGTATGGCTGCTACTAAGTACAGAAACTGCGGTGGTCCACATTGTTCAGATAGTCGAAAATGTTTTGCACGTCTGACTCGCTCCAGTGCACCTACAAAAGAACAGCTGAAGATATACCGCCAAGCAGGAGAAAGGGAATACCAGGCTACAGTCCGAGCTAAAGCTGCTGAAGAACTTGCGGCCTCAGCTACAATCAGCAACATAGAAATAACAAGCAGTTAAGCTTCTGAAGTTGATAATAATATTGACAATATTCCAGCGTCTTCTGTCCAAATATCGACAGGCGATGCAATGCGTTTATGAAGGACAACCAAAATAGTTGCTACCCCCTCCAGGATGTGCTAAATTTTATGTCAATTAATGCAGGAAGAGGGGGAACCACGCATGACATCGCATTAGCCTGCGCAAGCGAACTAAAAACAGATGTTTTGCTAGTACAAGAGCCTTGGTGGTACAACAGGACCAAGTCTCATCCATACTTTGATTTATATCTTCCATTTGGAGGAGAAAATATTCGGCCTCGGGCAGCGACATACGTCAGAAAAGACCCTAGTAGAATTCATTCAACCCAAAAACACCCACTCGTACCTACAGGCGACTATTGTTGGGTAGAAGTAAACGGCATCATGTTCCTTAATGTTTAAAAAGCCTCACACGACCCCTCCGCTGTTCAACCTCTTCTCAACTGGATACCTACACCTAAAACAGTGGCAATTGGGGATTTTAACTCGGTATACTGGGCCTGGCAACCTAGTGCCAGCAGCCACTACGGGCAGGGCGAAGAAATAGAAAAATGGGCGGAAGAACATAATCTTACTTGTCTCATTGTTGGAGAACCGACACACCGCGCCGGGAATACTTTGGATTTAGCTTTCACGAATGTAAGTGATACTATGGCCTGAGTCGGCACTGAAGATTGCATGACCAGCAACCATCTCCCTATTTGTGGTTTTATCCCCAACCACAAACTATCAACTCCGAACTTACCGACGTATAATGGCAAACTCGAAGTGTCTAAGCAAAATATACCTAAATTTAACAGGGTAGTCACGCAATGGCTACCTAGTCTTAGATTAATAAACACAATAGAAGAGATAGATAATTTCGCTCAAGATATTATTTGGGCTCTAGAGAACGCACTGAAAGCAGTAGGAAAAAAGCCTAACATGAAAAGCGGAAGAGGTGCTCCATGGTGGACAGCCAAATGCAAATCTGCTCAGCTGAACTACAGAGAGGCAGTGGAAGTATCCGAGCATAGAGAAATGGCGAGGTTATATTGAACCACGGTAGCTTCCTCAAAGAAAGAATACTGGAAAAGTAGGATAGAAAAAATGAGATCCCCTCGAGACATTTCTAAACTCATGAGATGGGCGTCACCTCGAAACGCTGCCATCACTCCCCCCCTTCGGCACGAAGGGCGTTCTATATCAGACCAAAAAGAAAGAGCTGAAATCCTACGAGACAGCCTTTTAGTACGATTTTCCGCATCTGACGATATTCCTCCTTGTACATTGACAGGAGATGGGCATATTCCATGGTCGGATGATATATCAGAACATGAGGTACGGGCCTGTACCATTGGCAGCGGAAATACTAGCCCAGGAGTAGATGGAATTTCGGTTGAGCTACTCTCAGCTTGTTGGAATAAATTAGGACCTCTTATCACCCATCTTTTTCGTGCGTGTCTTAGTCTTGGATATCACCCTATTTTTTCAAACTGGCGGAAGTTGTTTTTCTACCAAAAACTGGGCGAGATCCTTCGTCTGTAAAAGGATGGAGGCCTATCTCTCTGCTGTCTTGCCTAGGAAAAGGGTTGGAGAGACTAATGTGAAAGGACAAACAACAAAAACGATATAACAAAGGATGATGGTCAAAATGCTGTCTATTTTCTATATACAGAAAGAATCTAGGATAGCTAGGGGACAATTGAACTATATACCGGCTGATTAAGCAATACGCCTTAGGGCCTTTCTCTATACAGGGGTATTCCCTGGATGTTTATTCATCCCCTTATTTGTTAAGATTATGAGGCATAGCCTGTAACATCAGCTTTCACTCACGGTTTTTTTTTTTTTATTAAGTGAAGTTGTCCTGGAGACGCCTGTCCTTATACCAAGTTCCTCGCCAACACCATCTTCAGTTCCGTATTTAGATTCAAATATGTCTAACGCTTCGGTGTCCTCCAAATTTCCACGAGGTTCCCAATTAGGCTCTTCGAATTGTTTCCATTTTACAAGTACTTCTCTTCGGAAACCACGACCTCGACGTCTCTTTTCAGCTCTGATAATCCTTTCCACAATTTGCTCCTCTTCACCATCCTCATTTATTATTGGAGGTGGCTGTACGTCTCTGCAGATTTGAGATGGTAGTGGATTTTGGGGATCCCTCTTTAGAAGATCTACGTGAAATCTTGGCCAGATTCCCGATGGAACATCGAGCTCTACTACATGTGGGGATATTATCCTGGTAACACGGTATTTTGCGTTAACCCAAGACAGTTTTTTATAAAGTTGGGGTTCGGATATTTTTTAAATTTAACCAAACGCGATCTCCTTCTTGGAATCGTTCCTGTGGCTGTCTAGTCTTGTTGGCTGATGATTCCATTCGCTGTTGGGCTGAGGCCATTGCAGCTTGTGCAAAATCTTGCCCATCAACAATCCTTTGGACGAAGTCTTTTCCTCTTTTCGCTGGAGGGGAGGATTTAACAAAAGGAGCTTGCACTTGAATGATGGGCTCTGCGTGGTACCCATGCGTAAGAAAAAAAGGACTTAAACCGATGACTGTATCTCTGTTGTTGAGAGCCAACATGGCTGACGGAAGCATAGAGGACCATTCATATTGAGCGTAAGATATAAAGGCTCTCAGGTAGGCTAATACCTCCTGGTTCATTCTTTCGGTGCTTCCATCGGTTTGTGGGTGGAAAGCTGTAGATAGACGCTGTTCGATTCCCACTGCTTTGCAGAAATATGTCCAGAAATCTCCCACCCAATTTGAGCCGCGGTCAGAGGTTAAGAATCTCGGAAATCCATGAAATCTATAATGAGATGTTAGAAAGATTTTTGCGCATTCCTCGGCTGACATTGACGTGGTTGCCTCTAGCGTGCAGCTTTTTAAGAGCCTATCAGTTATGACCATTAGGTACCGAGGGTCTCCTTTTGACTTGGCTGGTAAGTCAGTCATAAAATCGATGGATATTTCTGAATGAAAACGATCGGGTATTGGCAAAGGCAAAAGTAGCCCCTTTTTTCTTTCCCTCCAAACATGGGACCGCCCACAGACGTCGCAATTCTTACAAAAAGTTCGGACCATCGATGATGCTCCAGGCCAAAAAAAACTTCTAGACAATATAGCATATGTATTATCGCGACCAGGATGTCCGGTTATGTGGGAATCATGAGTTTTTTGTATGAGAGTTATCTGGAGTGGCTCCCAATTAGGTATCCAAACGCGTCGTCGGAAACGAAGTACACCTCTCTCGTCAAAATCGCATTCGGAAATGGCTATTTTCAGGCTCAATTCGCTTGGGAAAGTTCGCTCATTTTGCCTTAAGGCCTTATACATTAGAGCGAAGTTACGGTCTTCTGTGCAGCCTTGGTCCCACAAGGTTTGTAGATATGTTTCCTGGAATATTTTACTTCCTGGCGGCGGTAAACTAGCTATGGATGGTGTGGAAGTATCTATCGCCGCACAGCAAGCTGAGATGGAGGTTATTTGGTTTTTCACGAATTCTGCCTCGTCTGGGTTTACTTGAATCCAACAGTCTTTCAGTAATTGCATATGCCTACTCTTTAGGCGGTCGTCATTAGCGTTTCGTGGCATGTCTTGCTCTCTGCGAGATAGCGCATCCGGTCGTGCTGCATTTTTACCTGCTCTAAACCTGAGATGAAAATTAAACTGAGATAGAGTGTAACTCCATCGAACTTGACGCTCTGATAGTTTTCTCGTAGTCATGAAGTACTGAAGGTTTTTGTGATCCGACAGTACTGTAAATGGATCTTTTAACCCTGCAAGTTCACCTCTCCATTCCTCCAGAGCCGAGACAACGGCAAGTAGCTCTTTGTCGTGAATCTCGTAATTTGATTCGGCTGGACTCAGTTTTCTGGAAAAGTATGCCACTGGTCTTAAGATTTTCTGAGAATCGTATTGAGAGAGGCATGCGCCCATTACATAGCCAGAACAGTCTGCTTCAACGACTGTTTCATTGTCGGGATCGTAGAGTGCTAAAATAGGGGCCGTAACAAAGAGTCTTTTAAGCTTTTCGAAAGCCCTCTCTTGATCCTCGAACCACATAAAAACACAGTCCTTTTTTGTTAGCTTCAAGAGGGGTTGGGCAATTTCGCTGAAGTTAGGGATGAATTCGCGATAGAAATTAGCGAAACCTAAAAAACTACGAATACCTTTTACCGAAGTCGGTGCCTCCCATGATTCAATAGTCTTTACTTTGTCAGGGTCTACCTTAATACCCTTATCTAGATCTATAACGAAACCTAAGTATTTCGTTTTTTTTACTGCGAATTCGCACTTCCTGGGATCTAGCTTTAGCTTTGCTTTTTCAAGTCGTTTGAGCACTGCGTTAACTTTATCCCAGTGATTACTTAGGTCACCATCCGTATAGATTAGTATGTCATCCAAATACGCGGTGCAAATATCATCAAGATAATTACCAAGAGATTCATTGACAAATCTTTGGAAAGCAGCTGGGGCACCTTGAAGACCAAATGGGGTGACTAGCCACTCGAACGAACCGAATCTAGTACGGAATGCTGTCTTTTCCTCATCTCCTTTCCTCACACGAAGTTTGTGGAAGGCTGCTCGTACGTCGACCTTTGTAATGAATGTTGACTTGGATATTGACCTTAGCGTTTCCCTTATAAGGGGCAGGGGGTATCGATCCTTCACAGTTATTGCATTCAAAGCACGGTAATCGACGCAGAATCTTAAGCCACCATCTTTTTTTCTTACAAAGAGTACGGGCGCGCCTCCATGAGAACTACTGGCCCTTATCCACCCCTTGTCCAAATGGTCCGTTAAAGTTTTTCTTAGAACTAATAGCTCGTCTCTGGACATCCCGTAGAGTGGCCCCCAAGGTATGGCTTTTTCTCTTCCTTTTTCGTCTTTTTGGAGATTAATCTTCATATCTGAGTGTCGGTGAGGTGGTAGAGTACTGTCATTGTCTTCTAAAAATAATGATGCCCAATTCTTTATTTCGTTTGGAAGATTATTTTTTATCTCCTCTGGAGATTCTGAAATTTTGACCTCGAGAGCTTTATTAATATCTTGCAATGTGACGGCAAATATATGAATATTGCGGATTTTGTTGCGTGAATTTGCAATCTTCAGAAAGTGTACTCCGGTCACTTTAGCAGCTCTGGCAACGTGATGCACCATTTTTCTTACGCTGGTTGGGGCCTTGGAATCATACCAATTAGCCTCTCTCACTACTAGGCCCGTCTTTTTCTGACCGAACCTAATAGTCCTACTTCTAGATAGATACACAACATCGTTGTGTTCCATCCAAGGTTTTCCCAAAATTACATCATATGATAGACCAGGGATTACATACCCGTAAATCCTCTCTTGCCTTCCATCAATATCAAAATCTGCGAAGGTAATCTCATCGATGACTCTATCCTTGCCATCGTTTTCGGCTAGTTGAAGGGATCGTGAGGGGATTTGGATGCGCGGGAGATTTCTATCTCTTACTAAAGCTGCAGAAAATGCGGAAAAACATAAACAGCCCGTATCAATTAAAGACTGGACAAAAAAACTTGAATTTATAAGACAGTCTATAATGAATGGTTTACTGTTCATGTTTACAAGAGCTGCTCCGACTTCTTTAGAGATAGTCTCCTTACAACCCTGGACGCGACGGTGCCCAGAGTTCATTCTTCCCCCGAAACCTCATCACTAGACTCACCCGAATCGTTTTTTACATCTAGTTCATCCAAGCTGGCCTTTTTCTGGTAGTTAGCAGAACTTTTAACGTGGGATATGGCAGTAGGCCTTAAAGCTGCTCGATAACTAGGGCAAGCTCGAGTCAAATGTCCCTTTTTAGTACACCTTGTACATTTACCCTCATCAACCAACTGCTTGAACTCCTCCTTAGTCCTCCAACGAGCTCTAGGCCTGGTATCCCCGGAAGTACCTTGATTGGCGCTAATCGTGTTAATAGCAGCCTGGAGTGCTTTGAGGGAATTGATACCACTCATGGTTGTATCGCCCTCAGCGTCTAGTGTGGGTTGGTGGCTATTTGACGGGCCGGCGATTGTCGTGGAGAGATTGTTTCCATTTTGCGGTATCAGCCAAGTTTTTTTTCCGGAGCAGCCTTTCGGTCTGTATTCGGGAGAGTTCTCAAGTCTTCCTGCCACATTTTTTACCTTATTCACCCATTTATTGTAATCATCATCGGGTAGGTTTTTGTTCATAAGTAAAAGACGTAAGGTCGCGTTAATACCAGTGTTAAGATATGAGATTTTGTTGAAATCGGCCCAGTGCGTGCCGCCACACTGCGACAATTTCAATTCGAAATCCTGGAGGAAGTCGGTGAAATATTGGTTAGCCCCCATACGCATGCGTTGAAGTATATTACCCGCAGTCTGCCGTGCCTGTTTATCTTCGAATTGCGACTTAACATGTTCCAAAAACTGTCTCCAGTTATGTCTACCGTCCGGCCCACCTGTTTCAAACCAATGCAGAACACGTGGTTGCTTGGTGGAGGGGAGAGAGCGAAAAATACCAAGGCATATATTACGGTCTGATCCTAGGGAAGTGATATCTTCTTCAATTTTGTACCGCAGTTGTAGAAGATGCGAATAAAAAGTTGTTGAGAGACCATCCCAAGTAGGCCATTGGCTTGCGTGGGATGAACATCCTGTATTCGAAACAGTAGGTGTAGAAATTGGATGGTGCTGGGTCGAAAAGCCTAAAGTAGGTTGATGTTCTGGCAGGGGTTGAGGGTGAGAATTTGTTGCACTAAGTGGTGGATTTTGGGTTAGGATATCTTTCATAATTTGGTCGCGCAGTGCTTGGTATAACGCGGGCGGGATATTGGTGATATTAAAAGATTGCGCCTGTTGGGGACGTGGGATGTGTTGCTCTTGGGGTCTTTCCTGCCCGCTCAGTTGCTCACTAATCCCATCATTGGGGTTGATGGAAGGTCCAGGGTCCTGAGTATGTAGTGACATTGTATAGCTCTCTTGGGATGAGCAAGATTCTTCGTCAAGTGAATCAGATTCAATATCGGGGGTCCTGAAGCTCATAGAAGATCTAAGTCTTCTCTTCTAATCTCATGAGAGACCGGGTAGAAAATATAGGGATATAGAAAATATGTGAAAGGACAAACACCAAAAACGATATAACAAAGGATGATGGTCAAAATGCTGCCTATTTTCTATATACAGAAAGAATCTAGGATAGCTAGGGGACAATTGAACTATATACCGGCTGATTAAGCAATACGCCTTAGGGCCTTTCTCTATACAGGGGTATTCCCTGGATGTTTATTCATCCCCTTATTTGTTAAGATTATGAGGCATAGCCTGTAACAACTAATCGCTAAAAGAATGTCCCAACTTGCCACTGTCTGGGATATTGTTGGTCAGCAACAATTCGGAGAACTGCCTAAACGATCCGCAACCAATCTCGTTTCCTGTGTGGTGCACGAAGTTGAGGAAGCTAAGACACAAGGCTGGGCCTCAACTTTTGTTACGCTCGACGTGCAAGGAGCATTTGACGCTGTCCTTCACAATAGATTAATTTGGCGGATGAAATCGCAAGGATGGCCTAGCTCTTTACTACAGTGGATTTCATCTTTTCTCAAAAACCGCAGAGTTCAAGTCCACTTTCAAGGGGGCGTGACAAGTCCCAAGGAGCTCGTTTGTGGGGTCCCACAAGGATCACCTATCTCCCCTTTGTTGTTCCTGCTATATATGGCGGAATCGATGAGAGGCGGAAATACTATCGCACGATTCAGCTATGCTGATGATATTGGTATCCTAGGTTTTGGACGCACTATTTCAGAGTCAGCTGCCGTGGCGCAAAAAGAAATCGATAGCCTATCAAATTGGGCCCATGAAAATGCTGTTCGTTTTGATACTGATAAGTCGGAAGTGATTCAGTTCCCGGGGCGTAAGAAAGAAGACTTTGTTGAAATAGTGGTGAATGGGAAAACGATAAAACCGGCCGAGCAAATTCGCTGGCTTGGGGTGTACCTCGACCCTAAGCTTACGTTTAAACATCATTTTGCAAAATGGTGTGGAAAAGCACTAAAACTGGCCCAGCATATGCGACAACTCAACACCGTCAAAAGAGGAACAGCCCCCAAAGCTTTAGTATTCGTGGTAGATTCATGTATAATCCCAGTCGCAATTAATGGAACAGATGTGTGGTGGCCAGGCTTGTCTCGTCCGACTGTTACGGGGTCCGTTAGACCTCCTACGTCATTTCACTGTGACCTAATTAATAAGGTCATAATCAAGGCACTTAGAGCTGCTCTACCCGTATGGAAAACAACTCCAAATGTTGTCCTACATCGGGAAGGAGGTGTACCTCCAGCTCACATTCTCCTAGAAGGGTATCGCCTGCGACTGACGGCTCGTCTCAATTCACTCGATGACCGCCATCCTCTAAGAATAAGAGCAAGTGTGTGTCCTAATGTAGGCACCTTGAAATTTAAAAGGAAACCAAGGCTATCAAAGAAACCCGAAGCACAGATGTCCCGTGTTCAGCGCGCATATCGACAACTGCCTCGAGCTGAAGCCGCGGAGACATTACCAGCCCCGGTTTATACTCTTATGCTTGGAACAAAAGCAAATGGGGTAGTTAATCATGAGCCTTGGCTAAGCTCAATTGCTCCTAGCGATATATGTGCCTACTCCGACGGGTCATCTGAGGGTCCTGGCCGTTCATCTTGGGGGTACGCTCTTCAACGTGGAGGAATATCCTTTCAAAAGGGACGGGGGGTGCTACATGGTGGAGAAGTCTACGATGCAGAGATCTTTGGTGCGACAATTGCGCTTCGTGAAGCTTTGTCCGTGAGAAATAATGGTGAGAAGGTATATGTACTTCTCGATAACCAGGCCGCAGTAATGGCTTTAACAACTGGAAAATCAGCATCCAGTATTCGACTAACGAAACTATTTCACTGTTATGCGAAGTCTGTAAATGCTGAGTTTAGATGGGTGCCAGGCCACTCCAAGATTAGTGGAAATGAAGAAGCGGATGCAGAGGCTCGTGCTGCTCTTAGAGACTTGCCCGAGAGACATTCTCAGCCAAATTACATTACCTTAGCATACCAACGTCGACTTATGCAGCAACATCGCCAACAGTTGGTGGAAAAATGGTGGTTCGAAGTCTGTCCTCCGTGGTACCAAGACCTTGATTTGAAAATGCGTCGGAGAAAGCCACCCGAACTTACACTATCTCGGCGGCTACTTCATAGATTGATAGCTGCCAGAACTGGATATGGCGACTTTGCGGCATATCACCGCCGCTTCAAACACTTAGACGCCGAACTCAAATGCGTCTGTGGACAGGAGATTACTCCAACACATTTTATCAAATGCCGAAGGTACGCGAATAAAGTGCGCAAACTTCGAAATGGCATGACCATAGACAACTTTAGAAGGAAAATACTAGGGCATAATTACTTGAAGAAATTCTCCGAATTTGCAGAGACTATAGGTTGCTTTAATGACTATCCGACTCACCTATCCTCAACTGGACGCGAGGAGGGTATATGATAAAATGCCAACACTTGGAATGGCGGGTAAGAGCTTGGTGTGAGAAATGCTGAGAGAACCCTATTATTTGGTACTTTCTTTAGTTTTTTTTTTTTTTTTCTGTTTCATTGTTACGTATCTTAATCATACACTTTATGTAAATAACGGGCGTGAACGAGTGGGACATGCCTGAGGCCATAATCTTTACCAGCTCCGCCGGTCCTGGACCCGATGTGGGCATAGGGCTTAAGCCTAGGACCTTAAATAGAATAAATAAATAAATCGAGCAAGTATAGGGGGTCAAGATTAAGTGAAGTCGCCTGTTATTTACAGGGTTTTTTTTGCCGATATTTACCCAAACATAGTAACCTAAAGTGATGATTACGATTAAGCGAGGCCGAATATGGTAGAGCTTAAAACTCGGTTCAAAATTTAGGTGGGAGAAATTGAGATCGACAAAAGTGAAGTCGTCTGTCTCTCCCTACTTTGTTTCGCACTAATCCTAAAAAATCGAGTTCATACGTCATATTAAAACTTGCAATTCAGGTTTGCAGTCTGTACAGATTTTTAAGCTTAACATGAAATAGGATACCGTTTGCATTTAATACTTTCTCACATCTTCTGGCCATACTCCTAATCAGTTGTGTGAGCTTTTCCTCTGTTGTACCATGGTACCATGCCTCTAGCACAACGGGTTGAATCTCCTCCCTGCTCCGCTGTCTCGTCCGCTCACATTCCGGGTATTGTTCTTGTATGTGGTATTACAT
This sequence comes from Podosphaera xanthii, assembly GCA_028751805.1. Lineage (NCBI taxonomy): Eukaryota > Fungi > Ascomycota > Leotiomycetes > Helotiales > Erysiphaceae > Podosphaera > Podosphaera xanthii. The sequence continues at coordinate 1,829,484 of JAPWIX010000002.1, forward strand.
CATACTCTATACATTCTCGATCAGATTAGAGTCAGGATAGTTAGCAGGCAAGGGCATACATTCAACTCCATTGGCATCGAGAAACTCCCTAGCCGGACGTCCTTTATGAACAGAGACGTTGTCGTGCATAAAGATGTAATCATGGCCCGTCTCTTCTCTCTTTTCTCTCATCCAATTACCTATCCTTGGAAGGATATGTTCACTATATCCTTCAGAGGTCATACTTCCCCGCTCCCGGTCCCAAAAGACATAAGGACCTCGTTCTGTGCCCGCAAAGCTTCCCCAGAACATCCAAGAGTTGTTCTTCTTGTAACGATCGATAACACAAGTGTCATCAAAGTCTTGGCACCTCTTTTGTCGATATTAGATTCCGAGATATTTTTGAATATGAATAAGATTAGACTAACCTTTCTGGTAACATGTCCAGACATTATTCGGCTATCGTTTATCCATGTCTCGTCACTACAAAGAACTCGTGACCACTCTTGACGCCAATTCAGATGCTGTTCGCTCCACCATATTCGGACCGCACGATGATTCTCAGAAAGCGGGGGAGAGCTACGTGAAATTCGCCGCTCGTAACCTCGTTTTCTGAGCGCATTCCGAGTTGCGTATTCTCCGGCACTCCAACGACGAAAGTGGAGAGCCAGTTCAAGAAACGACATTTGCCTAGTTTCCCGCGAAGAACAAACAAATGCTTCCAGCTTATCAACTTGGGCTGAGCCTAAGAGCTGTGGACGTCTTGTCCAAGGTTGGGGAGAGGCACGACCAGATCTGACCGTATTCCGAACTTGAAGCATGGTGACTTCAAGTCGATCTGCTATTTCTCTACTAGAGAGTCCGGCTATGTGGAGTGTGAGAATCTAAATTTAGTTGGTTTACGGGGAAAGTTTTCTTATAGCTGAAGTTCTGTAATCACCTGCAATCTTTGTTCTCAAGTAAGATTGGGCGCGCGTCTGTTGACAGGTGGGGTAATTTGAGTATTCATTCTGCTAAGGTTTTTGTTAGCAATGAGGTGCATTTATCTGTTTGATTGGAAATTACAAATTTGTATTGAACGAATGAAGCTTATTGTATTTTCTATATCGCGCTAAAGATTTGGTAAAGTTTTTGTAATGAAGGAAAATATTGATCCAGATGTCTAGTGAAAATTGAGGTCAGCAAATATGAATAGATCCGGGTTTGTTAGACACAAGTCAGAAGGATACTTTGGAGGAAATGAAACTTGGCACAGAAAATTGTGTAATAGTACCGGGATGCCCTGTTTTAGGGACTTCACCGTGCTTTCACCGCCTGCTGTTTAAGGCTGACAACACCCCTGCACGCCAACCCATATCGATTAAGCGAAGACTTCACTTACCCTTGACCCCCTGTATGACTGCCTCACATCTCGTGGGCATGCTTCTAATAAGCTTCTCAAGCTAATCCGGCTTAGTCGCGTCATTCCATGCTTCTTTCACTATTCCTCGAAGTTCATCGTAGGATCGCTGCCTTCCCCTTTCCAATCTCGGGTAATGGTATTGTATGTAATCTTTCATACTATCCCATACGTGCTCAATTGGTTTCAGATCGGGAGAATACGGATGCCAGTCGATCGGAGTAATGAACCTCTCCCGGAACTCTTCGATTGTTTCCGCTGCGCTGTGTGAAGGAGCATTGCCCTGCATCACAGAAACCCATGGTCTCATGCTCACCATTCCATCAATCAGCGGTACAATTCTCTGAGAGTATGATACTGAGGTAATAGACCCCCATTCCTTCTCCCAGAAAAGGCAAGGACCTTCCTCTATCCCTGCGAAACTTTCCCAAAATATCCAGCCAAGACTCTTTCTCACCTTTTACACTACGCAGGTGGCATTGACTTCTTCAACTATCTTGGACTGAGAGTTAGATCGGTATTTTTTGATAGTTGAATTACAAAGATACCAACCTTTCGCATTAGCAATTCTCTCTTATGTTGGCCGTCTGTGGCCCAGGTCTAATCAATCCAAAGAATCGCCATCCAATCTTGAACAGTCCAGTCCTTGTGGGCTTCGGCCCACTCCCGACGCTTCCTTTTAACCTCTTCAGAAAGGGGAGACTTTTTCAGCGTTGGATGACGTCCATGACCGCTTTTTTTTAGCTCGTTTGCAATAACCCTTTCACTCACTCCAAAATCCCGAAAGGGGCCATGGGCAAGTTCAAGCCATGACATTCGACAACCTTCAGAGGATGATGTTATGGAAGCCTCAATCCGGACAACGTCAGAAGAGGACAGTGTTGGGGGACGACCTGCAGCTTTCTTGGGTTCAATGTACGGAGTACAAAGGGTGTATCTGACCTGGTTTCGAGATATGCCAAGTTGTTTTGCAATATTTGTCTGATTCATTCCCGAATCGTGGAGAGTTCTGATCTAGACGTGTTACCTCAGATATTTATTTACCATGAAAATTGGGCTTACCTGGAGACGCTGATCTCTGTTTAATCGTTTGGCGTTGTTTGTGTGAGCCGCTGAGTGTACCTGGCTCATCTTTTAAAGAATAATTGGCCTATGAAATATGCTAAATGTTAAGAGTAACGATTTATTGATTCTCTTAGATGAAAATGCTGATGATGATGATGATTCTGTAGATAGTAACAGCAACGATGTCTATTGAAGTGCTTTGGTCAGGGAGGGGGAGAAAGAGATCAAAGCAGCAGTCCAGTAAAAAGCCTGATCATTAAGGCCAACATTTTCAATTTCTTTTGTTGTGAAGACTAGCAGGGATTATAAAAGACTAGTTGGGATAATATTCATAAGCGAGGTTTTGGTGCATGATGAAAGCTTACCCTGGGGTTAGAGTACATGAAAGGAGTTGGGACTAGTGCGGGCTTTAAAACTGGTAATCCCAGGAGAGAAGCTTTCCGCATCAAGTAATGTCTAGTCCGTGACCGCCAACATTTCAAGTGAAGGCTAAATTTTCTCCTCGGACCGTGTCGAGACCTTTCTCTGTGAGCACCGTGGCACATTGCTTGAAGATACGCGTCAATCATCCTTTTTATCATGACGCCCGAGGTCAGATTTCGCTCTGCTGGACCAGTACGACTGGTAAGTATAGCTACATGTGGCTCTTTAAACCCTAAAGCTTTTTCTACGGAACCAGATATCCCTGTATAGTCTAGAATAGTGGATATGTAGGAAAGGAGAAAGTAAATCAACGATTCTGATCAAGTAAAGATCAACAAGTACATCTTTTTCTTTGTGTATTTTATTTCGACAGTTCTCCATCCTATGTTGTCTTTCCGGGCGTATCTAATTCTCTCTATACACGGTCTTTACCATGGCGTCTTCTAGTTTTTTCTTCTCGGCTCTAGTTGTAACGGCAATCATTTATCGTTTCCGGTCCATTCGTTATATCCTTAGGTTCTGTACTGGTCCCGGCAAATATTCACGGATACTAGCTATTGTGTTGATCATTACGAACATTAAAAATTTACCATTTGTGTGGCATGTGCGTAAAGTCGTGGTTCCCATCTTTGATGCATGCTAACATCGTCAGGTACGTGTGTGGAGCGCCATCTTAAAACACTGTCTCTTTAACAAACCCAAAGTACCTCCAGAAATTGCGCCGTCAACCCTCTTTCTACCGGTCATCACTACATCTCGCTCACCGCTCTTGGAGAGTGATTATAATCTTCACAAATCCAACAGTACCTACTTCTCTGACCTCGATCTAACGCGAACTCACATCATATGTGCCTTGTTGGAGCCCGGTATCTACCGCACTCAGCGCAATGCGCGGGAGAGACTGGTGCTCACACCCGAGGGCAATCCAGTGACTGGACGATGGGGGATCACACTGGGTGCGACGGCTTGCAACTTCAAAAGGGAAATTGGGATTTATGAGTCGTATGAAATGTGGACCCGACTCTTGTGCTGGGATCGAAAGTGGCTCTATTTCGTAACACATTTTGTTAAGAAAGGCACTGTCAGACCCAGCTCGTTTATCTTAACTAACGGAGGTTGGTTTCAAAATGGATATCGAACTGTGACGACCGAAGGCGCGGAAAATCCTCATGGGGATAAAATTGACGACCAGGCCATCTTTGCGAGCGCCATCAGTAAGTTTGTAGTCAAGCTGGGTAGATTAACGGTACATCCGGAGGTCCTGCTGCAAGCTGCGAACTTGCTGCCACCAAAGCCCCGGGGATGGCACTGTATGAATAAACCGGCACAGACCTCTCCCTCTCCTACACCCACCGAGATGGAACCTGATCTCTCCGACCAGGCCGATCCCGAGGCCGCAGAGAGCGCATGGCATAAGGTCGAACTGCAAAATCAACGTGGGCTCAAGTATGCTGAACACTTTGCCGCCCTCGACGGACTTGGTAACGAGTTCTCCGGAAGTCATACCCCAGCTCTGGGAAAGTACGACGATCTCATCATGTAGTGCGTGTCCTGGCGCATCTCTCTCCCTCCCTGGTGGAGTATCTGCATCAAATCTTTTCTGACAGTACCAAGTCAGCATCAACGCACGTGAGTGTCGACACATCACACGCTTACTTCAGACGTACGCGACGGACGACTCGTGCATCACCCTCACAGCTGAATTGAGGCAATTTCTCCCTCGATCACGTGTTACGATCTCATACACTCGCAGTTTACCTGTGAAATCAGCATGAGTTACCGGTTAACCGGGCAGAATAATCTAGTCTCCGTAATTAATTCAACAACCTCATCTATACGGGTTTGTAATTTGGCTTGGGGCACCATCTAATATTTTTTGGCTTTGGTTATACTTTGGGACGATGCACATGGATTGTACGTAGCCTGACGAACACCTAACCTGTACATAATCACGTGAATACATTTCACCAACGTCATCTTGCTCTCGTGATTCCCACTTCTCTCACACAGTCTCCCGTAAGTAAATGGGATGCATGTGTATACATATCACTCGGATGGCTCGAGCCAGGTATCGAGTGCATGTTCAACTCCATTCTTTTCAGTACGTCTCCTAAGTGCATCCTATCTAACTTGTTGCTCGTCATGCGTAAAGCGGTGCTGAACGCGTCATGATGCATCTGGGCTCTAACACGTCTCGCCGTGGACGGAAGGTTACATGACCCCATCCACGTACAGTCCTCTCTCGAATCACGTGAACATTTGTGCGGTTAGACTTAGTTCCGTAAGTACGACACGTCTCTCGGGCCAATAGACATAGGTCAACCAAAGTATGCGTGTGTCGTCCAATGCATCAATATTTGGCATGTACAGTATCTCGGCCCTAAAGATTGTTAGTGGCTGATGTTAGTTTTGTATGTTAAGACATGTGATAGCAAGGTATAGACGCACAGAACCAACATCAGCCACGAACAATCTTTAGGGCTGAGACACTGTACAACTATTGAGGGGTAAGTATTGAGAAACCCTGCCACTAACAATGTCAATTTGGTCGATCATTATATAGATATGGTTGATTCGCTAGACGATCTTTCTTTAGCGTGTTCAAAATAGGCAAGGCTCAAAACTCTATTATGGAATTTCAGTGAGAGGTTTCTTTCAAATTCACGCTAAAATAAATAATGAGACGGTATTATCATGCACCCAAGGTGTGTTTTTGATAATTTATTTTCGGTTTTTACAAGAATCGGCGTACTAGCTACCATCTCAACTCTACAGTTAATATCGTGTGTGCCCACTTTGAGAAGTAATGACAGCTTCACACCTCCCTCGCATTCCCCTTATAATATCCAAGAGACGTTCAGGTTGGGTGCAGTAATTCCATGCTTCCTGCACATGTGGACGTACCTCGTTGGCGTGTCGCCGCCTTCCTTCGTCTGGATCTTCATATGTGGTATATACATGATTTTTAATCGCGCTCCACACAGACTCGATCGGGTTCAAGTCTGGAGAGTAAGGTGGCCAGGCGATAGGTTGGATTCCCTGAAGCCTAAGATAGTCTTTAGAGGTTGCCGCTGTAATAGGACGTTACAATGACTTTTCGTAAGTGTATGTCTGGAATAAATATATATTCTATCTAAAGAAGTTAGTAACAGAGGCTTCTTTACCTTAAATATAACGTGTCTACGCGCGTATAAACATTACATAAACAAAATTTAGTTTTAACCAGATCAGGAATAGCGTCTTAATGGGGGCCGGATAAACGCCGGTTCCAACCCGTGTAGGCAACAGCCCGTAACAGCCGCAGTGTGAACAGGCGCGTTTTCATGCATAAGTATACGAGCTGAAGGGTCGGATGGTGCAGTGGTACACCGTCCAGGCCGTTCTCCCAAGTAGAGTCTGGGTAGCTTGGACACATGCCCCACTTGAGACAGGAGAAAGCTGGTTCGAATCCAGCAAGACCCTCACACCACTTCTCTCGCGGTGATACTGTATTCGTAGAATGACGAAAGCATGCTCAGATAGCCACAGGTTTTTCTCGCTTTTCCCTGTGGTGGGTATTCACGGAAGAGGGTACATGTCGTAAGGCGTTATTCTCGTAGTGGTATCTGCAAATGAAATCTGAGTATGAGTGTTCCAAACGTCAAAATGAGTCGTTCTATAACAAAGAATACGTATCTTCCGAAAAATACCTACGTGGGCCTTCAGGCGCCGAAATAGGATAATAGAAAAATTTAATTTATACGAGCTGAATTTCCCGAATTGGACCTTAAAAAGTTTACGAGTTGGGGGAGAATTCATAGACATTAACCTCGTGCTGTCATTTTCCCCCACGACTTTTCCCAGAAAACACAGGGGCCTGCTTGAGTAGCGGCAAAAGAGCCCCGAATCATGTAAGAATTGTTTTTTCTTATACGGTCGACAGTACAGGTACTGTCGTACTCTTCAGACACCTATCTCGTGTGTAAGCAATTATTTATCTCCGTAGCTATTGATTAAAATTGAACTGACCATTCTTGTCACATATTGACACATGACACTATCGTCATTTACATACGTCTCGTCGGTCCAGCTTATTGAAAAACATTCGTCGAGAGTCCAGTTGATGTGCTGTTGAGCCCATGACAGTCGTTGCGCTCTGAATGCTTCTGATAGCGAAGGTTTGTATCGGCTACGCCGCCATTGGTATCCTCTCCTTTTGAGCGCACTCCCAATGGCATATTGCCCAACACCCTAATGGGGAAATTTCATCGATAATTCCGGGAAAGTCATCTGGCGAGTTTCCCGAGATTGACAGATATATGTTAGTAGTTCGTCCACATGTTCAGGAGTAAGTGCATGAGGCCGTCCAGAGGATCTCAGGGGTCAAACACGGTCGGAGGAAACTGTTGTGTAGAAGTGTGCTTTACTGACATTTTGAGTTGATATGATAAATTCCTTCGAATGAACCGCATTGTACAGTATCAAAATCTATGTATCCTTATTTTAAATAGTCTGTTAATTTGCCTATATGACACGCTCTTAATCTGTTATCTCTAGTGAGACGGTGTAAAAGTCGGCCGGTCGTTGGTGTCAGAGAGTCTTGGGATATTTCCATCCAGTGAGAAAAGTTACTCAAGATTTTTGGGAGTGATTTATCATTAAAATTCACATGATCAATGGATTGATAAGGCAGATTGATTATTCGAGAGTGAGTGGTGTGAGTTTATTCGCACACGATAATCGGCGGGTATCGTCTACCCCCCTCCTGTTAGGAGGGGGGCGCAGCAAAATGCGACACTTTTTCACACCAAAATTTCACAGATTTCACCAACTTCACCAACTTATTGCTCAACCACGCCGCAATGGTTTCGCCTCAAAAGTACAATTTACAGAGAGCTCTTGATGGAATTTTGGATGGTACCTTTCGTTCTGCTCGTCATGCTGCGAAAGCTATCGGAGATATCCATCATTCTACAATTGCTCGCAATCTCAAACGACGCACAGGGACGTCAGGAGGACATAACAAGGCACTGAATTCGGAGCAGGAGATTGCGCTTAAAAGGTAGTCTGATCTGACCCTTATTGTTTCTGCTAAGTAGAAATAGCTACTGTGATCGGTGTATAACTCTTGGTAGTTATACCAAGTATAAGCATATACGCCTCGCTGCCAATTCAATTCTTCGTTATGCTGGCTCTTCCAAAAAAGTTTCACGTGATTGGGTTACGCGCTTTATCAGAAAGACTCCAAAGTATCGATTTAAAAAGAGTCGATCGATAGGTGCTGCACGTCGGGCGGCTGCTGAAAAGGCTGAAATAGTTGAGCACTTTCGGCGTTTTGAGGCCGTATGCAATGAAAAGAAAATCAAAAAACAAAATATTTGGAATTTTGACGAGACTGGCTTTCGCATCGGTTGCCTTGGTAGTCAGCTTGTACTCATGTGGGCGGAGCAAAAGCAGGTTTACCTCGCCGACCCTGAAAATAGAGAATATGTTACTTGCATGGAATCAGTTTTTGCCGATGGGAGAACTATCGATCCCATGATTATTTTTCAGGGAGCGCATTATCTTGAGAAACATTTCGACAATGATCTCAATGACGATGTGCTTTTTGCACAAAGCGAATCAGGATACACCAATGACTACCTTTCTTATAGATGGCTCATGCACTGGGAAAGATTGACGCGTCCCCAGAATCCAGAAGAGAATAGACTCTTGATAATGGATGGGCACGGTAGTCATCTTACATTTGAGTTCATCAATTACTGTGATGCTCATAAAGTATTCCCCTTCCTACTACCACCACATTCAACGCATCTCTTACAGCCTCTTGACATAGGTATATTTCAGCAGTATAAGCATTATCATCAAGAACTCTTAGACGATGAAATTCGCATTGGTGGGCTTCAATTCAACAAGGAAGACTTTTTTAGAGTTCTCCAACGTACGAGAAATTTAGCGTTTAAAAAAGGAACAATAACTTTTGCCTTCGGGCAAGCTGGCTTGGTACCGTGCGATCCAGGGGTTGTTCTTGATAAAATGAATGAATTCTCCCACCCAGAGCGACCTTGTACACCGCCTCCTAGAGAGATCAATTGGAAAAAGTGCGTTACACCTACTGGTAACATTGCTGAGGTCCAGAGGTATTCAAAGTACTTAGAAACTCGACTGCTGGATCATCTTATGGAGAACAAACCAGTTACTCCCTCTATCACTCGAACTTTGTATAAACGCGATAAAGCCTCAATGGCATTGATGCTCGACGGAAAACTTGCAGTCAAAGAGCTCCATGATAAAATGGCAAAAGAAACGGCGAAGAAGGCTCGTATGTCCGGCACTAGAGTGGTACAAGCTTATGGGGTGATATACGCCGGAGACGCTCGACTTCGAATTATACAACGTAACAAAGACGATATCGAAAAAGAAGAAGCCGCCATGGAAGCTCGACTAAAAATCTACGAAAATCGCTTCAAGAGAGTTGTGAAGAGCTTTAAGAGCAAAAGGAACAGGGGGTTGCAGAAAAGATCAGAGAGGGAGGTATATAAGAAGCGTTATCGTTTGGTAATGCTAGAGCTACGTCGTAAACTTTGAGTTGGTGCCGGTGGGTAATTATTTGAGAAATTAACCCTCAATATCTTTATTAGTGCCAAGTTTATAAAAATTATTCTCTAATTGTGTAGTTGTGAGTCAAAAATTAGTTATTCGATTAGGCCCTCCTTTGATGTTCAAAGTAACGGTAGAATAATGGATATTTCCGATAGCTTTCGCAGCATGACGAGCAGAACGAAAGGTACCATCCAAAATTTCATCAAGAGCTCTCTGTAAATTGTACTTTTCAGGCGAAACCATTGTGGCGTGGTTGAGCAATAAGTTGGTGAAGTTGGTGAAATCTGTGAAATTTTGGTGTGAAAAAAGTGTCGCATTTTGCTGCGCCCCCCTCCTAACAGGAGGGGGGTAGACGATACCCTCCGATTATCCTGAACGTTGTGGGCTATTGTATGTTTTGATAGAGTTCAAAATCAGTGTAGAGGTGTTCACGGAATAATGTTATTCTAAGATGGGGTGTGGAGGTGTGCTATGAAAATTTGAACTCGCTTACGTCCAACCTGAGCCCTGTTCATTACATAGGAGCCTGCATAAATCTCTGGAATCCATCCCTTCATTTGCATTAGATCGGCGTTCGCTCATTACCCCTTAAAAATTGTACAGGGTATCAAGGGTACTCTGATACTACGGTATTAATCGTGTATAGGCGCTAAAATTCGACTTTTACAGGGTATATAGGCTTTTACTAACTTGAATTAGCATGACGATAAGTAGATCTCCCCACCTAAACTTAAAATTTGTATGGCAAAAATTTCACAACGAAATATTCGTTGGTTTTGCTTTTTTGGTCCATTATAGCCCTCTATTCACTTTTTAATTCATTAATACATTTCATAAATAAATTATACTTCTATCTAGCTAATAATTTACATATCCGCCTTCAGCTTCGTAAACGGCTCTGATTCTTCGGGGCATCGAATCTATCAGTTTCTCCAAGTCATCCCCGTTAAACCCCAGATCCCACGCCTCGTTCACTATTTGACGAAGATGCCCTTGACTCCGCTGCCCCCCTTGATCCAACGCTGGATAAAGACGCTCCATGTACGCTTTCATATAACTCCACAAAGTTTCTATCGGATTTAAATCAGGAGAATATGGCGGCCACTCCATTAGAGAAATATTCCTCCTTTCAAACTCACGCATAGTTTGCCTCGACTTGTGAGGAGGGGCGTTGTCCTGCATCACATCTAGTCCTGGTTCCCGAAAGACCGCACTCTCTATGAGAGGCACTATCCTCTCGCAGTAACTGGCCGCAGTGATATGGCCCCACTCCTTCTCCCAAATCAGGCAAGGCCCCTTCTGTCGTCCAAAGAAAGATCCCCAGAACATCCACCCAACTCTCCTCCGCGTCTTGGCTAGGACACAGGTATCTTCGTACTCTTCCCCAATCTTTGACTTAAACTTAGCTCAAGGGAACTCTAAATCTTAGGAGCCTTTAAGGGACTACTGACCTTTCTTGTGACCCAACGATCACTTTGCCGACCATTCATAGCCCAAGTCTCGTCGGACCAGAGGACTCTCATCCAATGTTCCTTCCGCCAGTGGAGATGTATTCTGGCAAACTCATATCTCTTCAGTTTGTTGACTGAAGAGATAGGAGGTTTTAATCGTGCAATCCTGCGTGCATATCCCCTCTTTGCCAGTTCACGTCGGATCACATTCTCGCTCACACCAAAGTGCCGAAATATAAAATGTGCAAGTTGGAAAAATGACATCCGACGATTTTCCGATGATAAACAGACGAAAAATTCTATTTCATCGACCTGGGAACTACTTAGAATAGGTGGCCTACCACTGGAGTACTGAGGCTCGGTATTTTCAACGCTCATGGTGTATTGTACCTGTCGCCATGTAATCCCAAGGCGTTGAGAGATTTAGACGTAACTGTGTCCCTCACTGGCCAAGGTTCTAACCTGCACATGTTACTCTCTTAACCTTATCAATTTGTAGATTTCAGACTTACTTGAATACGTTGAGTTTGTGTTAGGCGTTTTGCATAAGTAGGAGATGCTGATGATGGAGAAGGTTGTTGAGGTGAATCCATCTTTGCGGCAATCTAGTACAGTAAATTAAAATCTTCTAAAGTAGTTGACTTAAGGTTCAGATGCACTCACATGAAGTAAAAATTAGATAGATGAATGAAATAAAAGTATGCCGTTGAGCAAAATAATAGTAAATAGCTGACAATGATTTAAACGAAACGACCTCAGGTGTGCGCGAGTGAAGAAAGGTGCAGGCATGAAGGTGGGCGTTGGACTTCATATACAGATGCATATCTCTTATGCCTTAGGCCATAAGATTTTAAAATTTGAAGCTAACAGGGATACTGTGGATCTATCGTGAGGTAACCTGGAATATCACCACTTTATCTCCACTTTATCCCCGCTTTAACCCCTGTACCCTATAAGAAGCGGATCAACGAACAATACCCTATCATGAGAGTATTATTCCATGTCGACCAGGGTGGGCTTGGCCACCACAACGCTTTCCTTAATTAGGCAACATCACGAGAATGTACCTCGCACCCATTCTTACTATGTTTTGTATGAGTTCTAATGATCAAAGCATTGATTCAATGATTCCCAACTCATAATACAAAATGCAAAATAATTCCTATTCTTAAAATAACTAATACTTAGTAAACAATCCATTGCGTTGATGTTGTTGTCATCGGAATACATACAAAACACAGTAGGGATGGGTGCGAGGTGCATTCTCGCGATGTTGCCTAATTAAGGAAAGCGTTGTGGTAGCCAAGCCCCCCCCTTGTCGACATGGAATAATACTTATGGGCTGTACCTCCGTAAATGTTGAAAGATTCATCGTAAATTGGACTTTTATATTTGCAATACTTACCCATACAGGTCATTTTGCATGCAGGGGTAAGTACTGCAAATATAAACGGTAAATTTTCTATGAATCTCTTCAGTAATTATACCGGGACTCACTATTAGCTATGAGAGGTTCTACTGTATAGCGCTTTCGAGTCATTGACCCTAGTGATACGCGACTCAAACGCGCGCGTCGCGTTTGACGCTTTAACTACTCCCGGGCCGCATTCAGGAGCGCCCCCGCGACTTAATCGGGCCGAAATCAGTTAACAAAAATATACCTCAATATAGCTTAACGGCGCCAGGCTGAATATCTCTCGGGAGCTTAAACTCGGCCTTCTGCAGGCGAATGTTTTGGTAGATTTGTAAGTTCTCTTCTCCACCAGTCACCAGGTATCCTTCCCGAAGGCGAAATCTCTTCAATAAATCCCCATGGCATTGTCTCGGGATATGCTTGCCGTTGACTTGTCGGATCGTGTAGGATTTTCCCATGTCTCCCTCAAAACCGGTGATTACGAACGGTCCTCTACAGGAGGGCCTTAATTTCTTTCCAGCTTGGCGATGGTCGGATAGCATAACCAGCTCACCTGGAGCGTAGGTGGCCTGTCCACGGATGCCCAGATTATGTCGCTCGGCTGATCTGTCCTTTGCTCTGTTGGATCTTTCCAGTACTTCCGAGTTTCTGCTTGTCCGCTTCGTGATATAGTTTACTACTTTGTCCGAGTGTTCTTCTTCGCTGGGAAGCACATTTACATCTATACTTGACAGACCTGCTGCGAACAATCTTCGGCGTTCGACGGGGAACTTAATATCTACGGTGCTTACGGGGTTGAAGCCCAACATTATGGTGGCCAGAGAATACAATAAATGCTGTATCTCCCGCTTGTTTACCTCCAGCACAGCTGTAGGGACGTTTGATGCCCAATCGTTCGAGCCGTTAGTTACCTTTTTCAGTACCCGCTGGATAAGATCTACAGCCTTTTCAATCATTCCAACCGCTCTTTTCGCAGCCACTGGTGAGTTACACCATACTATCCCATTATCTTCGGCAAACCTACGGGCCTTTTCGCCGAAGTGTGGTCCTGGGTCCATGTACATACCCACCGGAGACCCAAACTTATTCATGATTGATGTCTTCAAGAATTCAATAACTGTATCTGAATCATTCTTCTGCGTAGGCTCTGCCCACACATATCTCGAGAAGTAGTCAATGGCGACTAGGATCCATCTATTCGACGTGCCAGCACTAGTGGGGAATGGGCCCACGAAGTCAATTCCTAACAACTCCATCGGCTCACTAACTGTTACCCGAGTACTTGACTGTGATCTCAACGCGGTTCCATACTCTGCGCATACTAGGCATCCTAGTATGTAATCTTTCACATCAATTGCCATCCTAGGCCAGTAGTATTTTTTTAACTTCTTGAGGGTTATCGCCTGCGAAAAGTGCCCTCCATTGTCGTGGGTCTCTGTTATAACTGAAGCTACCTCATTCTTGATCAAACATTTCTTTTTCCACCCACTCAGTTAGTAATAGAGATCTCCATTTGTGCTCACTGAAAATTTTGCAACCTTTCGGAGTAGGGCAGCCCGCTGCACCTTTGTCTTGCATTCCGCTGAAAATCTTCGGTTGACGAGGTATTCGGCAACTTCCGATACCAATTTGAAGCGAGAAATTTTTCATCCAATCTTCTGTCGATTTCAGAATCTCTTTCCGCTAGGTTCGCTAGCAACACAACCTCCAGGTCCTGCCTGTCTTCCTCCTCCCACGTTACTCTCATACTCTTTCCAATTGCTCCATTGTCCTCATCTTCTTCTTTAGTTGTTCCCCTTAATTCTTTTAGCCATTCCTGTGGCCTACCGCATTTTTCAAACATTTTTTCTAATTCTTTTGTTTTTAACGGTTCCGAAATTTTCTTCAATAACTCTTCGTACCCATCCTTTCCGTCCTTCCAAACCCAGAGTGGATCCTCATTCTCATCTACCTTCAATTCCCCGGACTTCTCAAGAGACGGCACCTCATTATTTTCATCCGGAAATATTGTCCGGGATAACGCATCCACAACCTTATTTCGGTGGCCTAGTATCCATTGGATTTCAAACCCCAAACACCTGAGCTCTGTGGCCCATCGAGCATAAATTCCCTCCAATAACGAGGAGAGAAAGTAAGTGGTTTATGATCAGTTAAAATAACCGATTGGTCCGAATTTCGGAGCATGTGCTCGTACCTGCAAGCAAATTCCACAATCAGACACAGTTCTTTCTTACATGTGCCATAGCTTCTCTGTGACCTCGAGAAGGTGAAGGTATCGTAAGCAATCGGTACTTTGGTTTCTTTATGTCACGTCCGGTCACAGGGATTCACGTAGATCAGAACTTGAGCCTCAGGCATGAATGTGGTTACCAATGGTTGCGCATCTTAAGGAAGGACTTAGTTACCACAGGTAACGGTTATATGGCAATGACACTGGTAAATTGATGTAAGGGCGAATTGTACGTGTATATAATCAGTTATTACACTTTGCTTAGATCTCTACCTTAAAATCTTATGCTTTTAGGATTCACCATTGAGCTTATTTATGATTGTGATTACCTAGGTGTCACACTTTATCTTCAGTTTTGTTGACGACTGTTAAGGGCTGCGCCCTGGATGTATGACTGGTCTGGTGACTAAGCCCAGTCTGCCCTAATCAAGGAATAACTATACGTCGTTAAATATGTATAGTTATACAGTGCTGCTCTTGGTTATGCTTTATGTACAAGGCTGCAGGTTTATGCAGTCAGTCCACGCTAAGGAAAGGGGTTGCGCTTAGTCCTTTGGTGGCAAGTTAGAAATAGCCGGAGGGATTAGGTGAGGAGTGTACAAGCGCAGGTATACGAGCATGCATACGAGCTCATGTGTACAAATTCATCTACATGAATTCATGTATACTAGTTTATGGGTACGAGTTGGTTTGTACGGGTTATAGGTACAAGTTCATGGGGATGACTTCATGTATACGAGGTTGGCATATCAAGGAGTTGGTGATAGAGGAGGGATAAAATAGCCCATTCCCTCGTACATTTGTATCTACATAGATAGAATATATACAGTTTGTGGCACTCGCTTGTCGTGCAGTGACCGACGCCAGTTACCCTTCACAACGACTCTCCTATGCGTGATGGCACACCCGGCACCAAATAGGCTCGCATTGTCGCGGGATCAATTGGTGACGGTCAACCTCAGAGCAAGTCCAGTATAAAATCAGTTGATTATTGAAAACTATGGTAAAAATAAAGATGGGCATGCTCTGTATATAAATACATAGGCCCGCTCTTTCCGCTAATTACTAGCATTAATATAAACAACTGTATTGCTACGCAACCACCACACAACCTCACACGTGGCAGTAGCGCTGGCGCAGTCAGTGCACAACAAGGGACCAATCCCGTAACACGCATCGCTATTTAGCGAGATAGGTTTCGATGAATCCCAGCCGTTTATTTCAACCAATTTTGCACACTTTTCTCTCAAGATTTGGAATAAGGCCTGCTCAGCTGGTCCCCAACGGAATTCGACTCTTCCCGTTAGCCTCGATGTTGGTCGCTTTATCTCCGCGAAATTCTTGACGTGGTTTCTGGTGATTCCAATCACTCCAAGAAACTTCTGTATGTCGGATGCATCCTTAGGGACAGGAAAATCTCGGATTTTATTGCATCTTTCTGTCTTTGTAACCATTGTCCCGCCAGCTTGATGTATCACACCCAGGGCGATAGTCTCGGTGACGAAAAGCTCTAACTTTTTGAATGAGAGTCTTAACTTAGTCCAAGCCAACCTTGGCAATAACTCTTCTTCGAGTAACCTGTACCCTTCGTCAAATGTTTTGAACCCGCTGAAGATATTATCATTGTAGAACGTTACTCCCGGCAACTGTCCCTCCTCTTTCGGCAGCAACAACAAATCCATTTGTCATAAGAGGTATGTAGACAGCGTGGGGAGAGGGAGAGGTCAAGAGGTGGGTGTCAGGCTAAAGGTTACCATCCTACATGATACACGATATAGATGCATCACCACTCGGCTAAAAGGCCAGACCAGAATCATAGAACACTATGACATGGCAATCTCCATATATATATATATATATATATATATATTATACAGTAGAGGCTTTCCTGACACCATTCCTTCAAACGTATCTGTTGGGGGTACCTGACCCAGCACTAGGTACATAAGCTCCGTAAAGCTAAAACTCGCTGAGCAAGACCCTTGTGGCATTCTCGTTGGTTGTAACTGGCCCACTCCTGGCATCGAGAACGCAAAAAGGTGTCTGTTATTTGGGTGGACTATAATCGCCTAGTAACCATTCTTTAAGTCCAGCTTGAAGAACATCTTATGCGAAGGTTCTCCAAGATAATCATGGCATCTGGACATGAGTTCAACAAAGCATCCAGGCTTGTCTTCCTTCACATTCTAATAGTTGGACATTAGTCTTGGCTTGTCCCACTCTCCAGGATCATCCAACTTGTCCACAAGTTGGGCCATGGTGTAACAGCTGGTGAGCTGAATTGTTCCTGTAGCCTATGTGGCGCATAGGCGTGCATAGACCTTACAGGGATAAGGACATGGCGCATGGGGCAATGTGCGTGGGGCAAGGTAAATGGGGCACGGTGCATAGGGCATGATCAGATATGAGATGGCAACTAGCTGAAACGAGAAGTACCTTTGATACGCGTAGGCTTGCTGTCACAGGGACCTTCTGATACACGAGGACTTTTAGGAACCTTTATTGATATCAGGGTTGGGGCGAGTCATTAGACTGCAGTGAGGGTTGCATATAGACTTGTTGAGTAGCGATATAGTTTACTTCCTTATAGAATTGAATATTTACTACCTCTACACACTTAGCTGCGCAGGCGCTCCTGTCTAGACCGTGACATATATTCAATTCTATCCTTAAATGGCAGATCAGAGATTTTGAGTTTCATCAATTAAGTATTTTGCAGTTCAGTTTTCAGCAATTCAGAAATTCAGAATTTCAGCAGTTCAGCTTTCGGCAATTCAGTGACATCAGCAGCCCGGCCAATCAGAAAAAAAAATTGGCTCCATTAATTTCATAAAATGCGGCCTACATATCCCAAGAATCCTGCTCGTGGACCGAATGGGGAGTTCTACCAGGCAAAGTGGAAGTCGGCAGAAAGGATTGAAACTCTTCGAAGAGAGGGAAAATGTTTCCGATGTGAAAGAGAGGGCTGCTCATCCAGTATCTGTCCTTTATTTCCAGCTGTTAGGCCAGGATCAAAATCTTTCAACAAGCTTCCACCAATCACACTCAGCGTCAGGGCCACAAATGGGAAAAATGAAGGGGATGTATCAGGCAAGAAAACGCTGCGGGCGGACAGTCACGACTATCAAATTAAAGACAATATTGCATCAGGATTCTGCAGTAACGCACGTAAATACGGCAACAGTGAGACTGGGTCAGAGCATATTGAAGTACATCTAAATTCCACGACAGATAATGGCAAAGCCAGTACAGACAAGCTATCTGGGCAAAAGATTGTCATGAACACCACACCATTTATTGTCAACGCCCTTGTCAATGATGCTACTATGATCCAAGCTTTGGTGGACAATGGATGTCTATGTTCAGGCATCATTGATGAATCAGTATATACCAAATTGGGCCTACCGTGCATACCTATTTCTCCACGAACTTTGGAAACAGCTGCAGAGTCAGGTAATGGAAGGACGGTAGTGAGTTCTATTACCTTCATCTCTCTAGATTTAGAAGGATATGTCACTCCAAAATTATGGTTGTACGTTGTTCCAAATAGCAATCATCCGATGATTCTGGGGAAGAAATGGCTTGAGGATCAAGATGCAATTATACATGCTAAAGAACAGCGATTGGAATTGCGAAAGGGTTGCGGCTCAGTTTATGGAGTTAAGAGATGGCGTCAAGCATTCAAGAGTGTCGCTCGTCCAAAGTTGGCTACGATTACAACAATGACGACATTGATGAAATCTATTCTGGTCTGCAGGGCATCACTTGAAGATATTAGTAAAGCTCTACGCGTGAAGCCAAAACTAACGTTAGAAGAAGCCAAGGGACGTCTGCTGGAAGAAGTTAAGGATTTTGCGCATCTTTTTGCGGATGACACCGGCGCAGAGGCTTTACCAAAACCTTGAGGACATCTTGATCATGCAATCGATCTGCGACAGGAAAATGGAAAGACTTTGACACCACCATGGGGGCCGCTTTACAATATGTCTAGGGAAGAATTATTGGTACTGCGCAAAACCCTAACAGATCTTTTAAATAAAGGATGGATCAGACCAAGTAGTTCGTCAGCAGCGGCACCAGTTCTTTTTGCAAAGAAGCCGAGCGGGGGACTTCGATTCTGTGTTGATTATCGCGGTCTTAATGCTATCACTATTCCTGACCGATACTCGCTACCTTTGTTCAAAGAGACCTTAAGGCAGCTTTCGAAAGCAAAATGATTTACAAAGTTAGATGTCAAATCAGCTTTCCACCGAGTCAGAATAAGGGAAGGAGACGAATGGATGACGGCATTCCGATGCAGACTGGGTCTTTTTGAATGGTTAGTGACTCCGTTTGGATTAATTAATGCACCAGCAACCTTCCAGAGATATATAAATGAACACTTGAGAGAGCATCTGGACATTGATGCAACTGCGTACATAGATGACGTTTTGGCATACACAGACGGCAGCATAGAAGACCACTGGAAGACGGTTCGCAGCATCCTTGGGAAACTTGACGAAGCCGGCCTTTATTTGGACATTGATAAATGCGACTTTCTCTGCAAGCAAGTCAAATATCTCGGATTTATCGTGAGAGCCGGAGAAGGTATTACTGTCGATCCTGCAAAAGTTAAGGCGATTCTCGAGTGGAAGGCACCAACTTCGGTGAAAGGAGTACAGTCATTCCTTGGATTTGCGAATTTCTATCGGTGCTTCGTCAAGAAATTTTCAGAAATCGCAACGCCGTTGATCGATTTAACAAAAAAAGATGCATCCTGGGTGTGGGGAAAGAAAGAAAACGAGGCGTTTGAAAATTTAAAGAAAATTTTTGCTTCAGAGCCGGTGTTGTCCCAGTGGGATCCTGATCGCGAGACAGTTTTGGAGGCGGATAGTTCGGGATATGCGATTGGTGGGTGTCTTTCGCAGGTGGATAAGCAGGGCAGATTGCGGCCTGTCGCATACCTATCCAGGAGATTGAACAGCGCTGAAGCTAATTATCCCATTCACGATAAAGAAATGCTATCAATCATAACGTGCCTACTGGAATGGCAGCCGGAGCTAACTTCAGTCGCAAAACCTTTCACAATATTAAGCGACCACAGAAACCTAAGTTTTTTCACCACCAAGCGACTGTTGAATGAAAGGCAGGTAAGGTACAACAATGTACTACAGCAGTTCCGATTCAAACTTCAATGGCGACCGGGTAAAGTTTGCGACCGGCCAGATGCATTGTCAAGGCGTGAACAGGATAAGCCGCGTGGGATTTCAGATGAAAGAATGGCAGGTCGAGTTCTACAGCTTCTTCCTACTATTCCCCTGTATCCCGCAATCGTTCAGAGCCAGGAGTTTGCTCAAGCATACGATGAGGATGAAAACGAGGACATTATTAACGAAATGACATCAGTGGCAGACCTGGCTACACATGCCGCAATTTTTGATGATGATGAATTGCAAGCACTATGGAAACAAGGAGTGGAGAGTGACAAAGACTGGCGTCGAGCGCGAGATGCCGTTCAATTAGGAGAGAGAAGCTTTCCGCCCGATTTGGCAGTTAAGTTGTCCGCGAATATTGCTGAGTGCGCGGTAACTGCAGACGATGTACTTCATGGCAGAGAAAATCGGATATGGGTTCCAGACTACGAACCTTTACGCACGGCAATAATGCAACAAACTCATGATAGTGTTCTTACTGGCCATCCTGGAAGAGACACAATGATTAGTATCCTATTGAGACGCTGGTTCTGGCCTAAGATGAGGGAGTCAGTTAGGCGCTTTGTCCGTAACTGTGATATCTGTGGTAGGACAACTGTGTGGCGTGAAGCGAAGGCCGGTTTATTACGATCTTTACCGATCCCAGAACGGATTGGCAACGAGTTGACAATAGATTTCATAATAGACTTGCCAAAGTCTCAGGGCTGTACCAATGTTATGGTAATCACAGACAGATTGTCTAAGGATATCTTCTTATTCGGTACTGAAAAAATAAAGGCTGAAAAGTGTGCTGAAATCTTTGTCGACAGATACTATCGATACTTCGGATTTCCCAGATACTTAACTAGCGATAGAGGTAGCGACTGGTTAAGCTGCTTCTGGAAAACTTTCTGTAAATTATCTGGCATCAACCAAAGGCTTACAACGGCGTATCACCCTCAGAAAAATGCGAGCGAGAGGGCTAATCAAGAGTTATACAAGTACTTGCGAGCTTTCAGTTATTATGCTCAGACTGATTGGATGGAACTGCTACCCATGGCTCAGTTAGCTTTAAACATTCGACCCAATTCTGCAATTGGGGGACTCAGCCCGTTCTTCATGCGCAACGGCTACGACTTAGCCCCTCTTGGAGAACCAACACCAGAAAGGAATCAGGTACGACATCCTGGAATTATCGCGGGTCAGAAGTATGTGCAACGTTTACGGGATGCGCAAGACTTTGCTCAGGCAGCAATGGCATCTGCTCAACAGCGAAATGAGAGCAATGCCAATCGATTTCGCCGCCAGCCAGAACGATTTCAAGTTGGCGACAAAGTTTGGCTCAATTTGCGCAATATCAAGACGCCTCAAGTATCCAAGAAACTAGCTTGGCAGCATGCAAAGTACGAAGTCACTGCAGTTCCTGACGCTCTGACTGTGGAGTTGAATGTGCCTGAGAATATTCACAAACGTTTCCATGTTGAGTTGGTTAAGCGAGCCGGAGCTGATCCGTTTCCAAGTCAGTCACTTGATGACGCTCAAAACCCGCCTATAATGGACGACTTAGAGGAGCCAGAGTATCAGGTTGAAGCTATTTTGCGAGCAAGAACTAAGTCACGGGGGCGAGGAAAATTTAGACAGGCTTTAGTTAAGTGGGTAGGCTCGGCAGATCCTACCTGGGAACCTATCGAATACGTGCAGGACACTAAGGCTTTAGAAGAATTTGAAGCTAAATATGGACCTATTCGGTCTTCTAACGGCCCGGAAATCAGCAAAACTGGCGGCTTTATGGGACCGGCAGAACCCCAAATACTTCAGCAGCGAAGATTAAGACGCCAAGTAAATCGTTCACCAGGAGGAGGAGGAGAATTGTAACAGCTGGTGAGCTGAATTGTTCCTGTAGCCTATGTGGCGCATAGGCGTGCATAGACCTTACAGGGATAAGGACATGGCGCATGGGGCAATGTGCGTGGGGCAAGGTAAATGGGGCACGGTGCATAGGGCATGATCGGATATGAGATGGCGACTAGCTGAAACGAGAAGTACCTTTGATACGCGTAGGCTTGCTGTCACAGGGACCTTCTGATACTCGAGGACTTTTAGGAACCTTTTATTGATATCAGGGTTGGGGCGAGTCCTTAGACTGCAGTGAGGGTTGCATATAGACTTGTTGAGTAGCAATATAGTTTACTTCCTTATAGAATTGAATATTTACTACCTCTACACACTTAGCTGCGCAGGCGCTCCTGTCTAGACCGTGACACATGGCATTCCAGTCTGAAAGTTTTCCGTTCGCTCTAATCGTTGATTCGTATAAGCCACATTTCAAGCCATTGCTTATTATTCTTCGCATCCAAAATTCTTTACCTGGCGGCCAGCGCCTCTGCTTCCGCCTCGAACATGGCTTCGTTCCTTCAGTCAGTCTGACACAATGAACATATAGGTCGGTGAAAGGGAGATTCTCAAGATTAGTAGAGTTGAGATCTTGATACGTATACAGTAGCCTGGTCAACAGGTCTTTCTTGTTGATTTTCAGACTGCCTATTTTCACTCCTGATTTGGAAAACCACTTGTTAATCTCAGCTTGATCCACAGCTGATAAGGCTCTCTTTTGCGGCCTGCGCTTCTCGGGGTAGCTTCGCACATATTGCTTGACTGACTCCTTGGGCTCATCTACATGTTCAAGATAATTTGCCGACGTCGAGATCAAATTTGTGGGCGAATAGTCTTTTTTCACCGTGATCCTTGGTGCATTCTAATCTCTCGGATCCGGCACTTCACATCTCGTTAATGGTGCTAACTGCTCGAATTTCGTACCACCTGAGCTCTGCTCCAAGGCCTTGTGCGTCTTAAATGTTGCTCATGCCTTTTCACGACATACTTAGGTTGGCACTCTTTCCCGACTTTTTATCCCCAAAAAGTTCAAAAAGGCTTTCATCATCTGACGAATCCTCCTCTTCACTCTCCTCATCTTCATCTTTATCCGATTCTTCGCTGCCTGACTCAACAAAGACTACTTTTCTTTTTCTTTTTGGGCATAAAACCAGCTTATGCTCCCCACCTTCGACGAATATGGGTCTTTGTATCTTGATCGATTTTTCTCCTCTTTCTGGGTCACTGTCATAAGCGGCATGTAGACAGCGTGGGGAGAGAGAGGGGTCAAGAGGTGGGTGTCAGGCTAAAGGTTGCCGTCCTACATGATACACGAGATAGATGCATCACCACTCGGCTAAAAGGCCAGACCAGGATCGTAGAACACTATGATCTGGCAATCTCCATATATATATTATACAGTAGAGGCTTTCCTGACATTACCCCCCCTATAATATATATATGCCTAGACTACGTAAGCTTAACCCATACTTGCTTACTAAGCCAGAACTGAATACACACTAAGTGGGTGACAAAGTGCCAGTGCTAGACCTTAAGAAGGTTCTATGATTTTGTCATAAGCGGTATGTAGACAGCGTGGAGAGAGAGGGGTCAAGAGGTGTGTGTCAGGCTAAAGGTTGCCATCCTACATGATACACGAGATAGATGCATCATGTAGGATGGCAACCTTTAGCCTGACACACACCTCTTAACCCCTCTCTCTCTCCACGCTGTCTACATGCCGCTTATGACAGTCACCAATCTCGATGATTGATTCCTTCACCATAATCTTGGCGCACACCGTGTGCAACCACGGAAGTCCTAGCAATAGGTGGACCTCATCCGCATTTTTGTCTGAAAATGGGCGCACGAAAGCTTCCAATTTCCTCCAGATTCCAAGCACTCCAATCTCAAACTGGGCGTAATGTGTTAGTCTAGCTGATGTCCCATCAGCCAAGTTCATCGTTAAGCCGTTCATCTCCAGGCCCGACAAGCTTTGTACCGGAATGCCAAATTTTTCCAGGAAGCCGATGATTACTATTATCATATCTGATCCTTGATCGGCTTGGGCCATATTTTCGTTCAGCGATACTTTGACTGGTTTACCATCTTTCTTAGTCTTAACAGTTACTGGTATCCGGAACGCTCTTTCATTCGTAACGTAGTCTGGTCCAGCCGCTTTTCCAAACAGTACCTCCGATGCATCATCGGGAATGTCGAATTTTTTGATGTTTATCTTTGGTAAATCGTTCCTCATTCTTTCCTTCATACTTCTTGTATTGACACGTGTCGATAATTTCCGAAATTCTTTTGACAGGTCCGGAGATATTTGAAATAGGTCCATCAAGGACACTTCGACTTTTATATCCTCTGCCAATTTCTTATAGCTGACTGGGCCTTTCCCTATTCGGCCCACAATCTCCCGGAGTTGCTTCACTACCCTCCTTTCTCTTTTGACTGATTTCTTTAGTATCTTGGCAGCGTGTTCATCGTTAAGCATGTTCTCGATGTCCATCGCTCTTGCTCTTTTCTTCGAATTCGTTGCATTAAGGTATGACTCTAAGGTCAGTCCTTCCTTCACTCCTTCGGACGCGGACATCGATTGCCCAATCTTCTCTTTCTCGAAACCAATTATCACGCTCATGCACCTGGCTGAGTTGCTTGGTCTCTCCTTGCATGGCATCCCATCAAATTCTCCGCATGTCATATGCGGGACGTCCTCTTTTCCTTCAACATTTCTAGCCGGTTGTTCATCATGTGGCCGTGCCCTTTGCCTTCCCATCTCTTCTATTTCTCTGTGTCTCCAGTTGCTGTTCTGGATTTCTCGGTATCTAAAGTTCTCAGGACCCGATCCAAATCCCGCAAAGTTGGATTTTAGTCCCTGGTACATATTCTCTTTCAGATAGTCTTGCTCCCAAGACTCCAGTGGTTTGGAGCGACAATCAGGCCTCCTGTGCCCGAGGTCTCCGCAGCGAAAACAAAGATCACCCATCTCTCTCTTATAGACCTCTGAGCCATTAATCACTGGGTGTCTGGACAATTGTCTCGGAGGTATCGGCCTTATATCGTTAGAATGGTTCCACTTCATGGAGGGATTTTCTTTCGGCCTGTAAGTTGGTGATGCAGAGCTTCTCTCTGGGCCTTCGTTCTGATTCATCTGTTCTTTCGTAAATCTTAGACCTCCAGCGCCAGGCTGTGGTCTTACCGCTTTCTGCAGTTCGTCTCTCCTCACAAGTGAATAGTTCTGTGGAGGACTCTCTATTTTTTTTAAAGCTTGCTGACGCTAAGGTTATCGACTTGCCTCATTGTCATTTGTATTGATCTCTAAGCATCACAAATTCTTTTCTTTCTTCAAACTCCCTTTCCATTTCACTATTTCTTTCCGGACTCAGTCTTATGTCTTCTGCTATTGAAAATGTTCCACTGAGACTTCCCTCTCTCGCCCCGGACCTCACGATGCTCTCTCTCAATTCCGGATCTCGTATGTCCGATACGAAAATATAGATAAGGTTAGGCAGCACTTCCGCTTCCAGTGGGGTAAGAGCCGGCTCTCCCAGCGTCAGAGCGTCTCTACCATGTCCTTGCCAGAGTAGGTCTTGAGCTCTTTCATGATGTTTTTCAAGCGTCTCTCCTTCTTGGCTTAACTTGGTTATTTCTTGCTGGGTATTTCCCCCTCTCTTCTGAATACTCGCCGCATTGTTCTTGAATCTGTCACATAGCGCGCGTTTGAACTGTTGCATGTTCGCCGAAGTTGCCTCATCTTTCCTTTCGATAAAAAGTTCAAGTCTCGGGTTCGAGTCCAACCAAGCTGCTGCATCCGATTCAAATAGTATGTCCACTGCTCGGAAGAATTCTAACGGAGTGTCCGGCACCCGTGCTCTCAGTCGTTTGTAGTCTAACTTTGACAACCATCAACTTGCTGGCTTCTTTCCATCGTACTCGCCCACTTTCGATAGGTCCACTAAATTGGGAAACTCACCGCTAGCTGAAATCCTCCTATCTGTGACCGATAATTTCCGGAAATTTTCGATCAATTTCGTGATTTCTTCGAAGTCAACTCTCGCTAGTGTCAGAACAGGAGGTCAACTCCCGTACTCTCAAAATAAATAAGAACTTGATGGTAAATTGGTTGTAGTAGGAGTTCTTTCGAGAGCAGGAAAGTAAAGAGATTCTTAGAAGTTTTAGGATAACCGTAGATTTTTTAGCAAAGAGCCCCTTCGAATCAGGGTAAAAGCTCGTAAAACAAAAGAAGATAGTATAATCGTAATTAATGCAACAGAGTCTTCGAGGCAGAAAGATGGAGGTTCCCTCCGTAGGTCACCAGATAAATAATTGAATGAATAAGGTAATAAATTGACTGGACACTCTAGGTCCTAAAGATAACAGAATGATTCTACTGAATCAAAGATACTAAGATCACAAGTCTAGGCACAACGGTCCTCAAAACGATGTCCCCCAATACGAGACACCCAATCTCTATGTATACCTTTCCCGAAACCTTTACTCTTGCCCTGGATTCCTGTCCACCGTAGCCTGTCTCATGACATATCTCTAAGTAGTTCCGTCCGTTCTATCCTAAACCACGTATCGCCCTCTCGGCATCTGACTGAGTCTCATTTCTATAACCCATCTTTTTTTATATAGTATAGCGCTTTCAAGTCATTGACCCTAGTGATACGCGACTCAAACGCGCGCGTCGCGTTTGACGATTTAACTTCAACCACTGCGCACACAAGTCTATTTTTCATAACTTTACTGGATCCTTTACCTATCGGTTTCAACCTGGTTTAGGTTCGCTAGCCTACGCCTGCTATGCCTATACTCGGCCTTTGATATATCCCACTGCCTGTTACAAACTCTGCGAATTTCTACCATCCTTTTTCCCTAAGCAGTTCCTTCAGAGTTGGTGCCCTTCTTCGTCCACTAATAGTATGCCACCTAGTAAGCGCTCTTCGGCATTGGAACAGATTTTTTACCAAAGTTTCTCTTCCACACATGTAGCGGAGTTCTGCGGATTCATGGTTCCAGCGGCTGTCGTGTTGTAGGTATTCCATACATCACTGTAGAATTATGTTTGTCACTCGCTTAGCGGATCACGATAAAATCATATGGATGTCATTGTCTCGGTTATGCAGATTGGCTAAGCTAAAGTACGGTCGAGCCATAACACTGCTCAACGTGTCGAAAGATTGTTTCTATTTCGTACTCATCAAAGAGACGGAATCCGGGCTTGGGTGCAGCTTCTCGAGTGAAGGGAGCCTTCTAGTTCTGGTGTGGTGCTCCAGGTTTGCCTATTGCATGGTGTCGCACCTGGGTGGGGGAAGTATTCGTCACCCGTAAGATTTCATCAGCCATCTTTTCAGGCGTCACTGGGCTTTTGCTATCTGGACAACGGCGAGCCCAGCTGGCACGTTAGCAATATGCATGGCGATTGTTGTGAAAAGGCGCTGATCAAACTGAACTCGGTTAGGATTGGTTTGTGCAGAGTTTACAGACCGCCGATGGAAGTTACTAGTGTCACGGAACGGCCCGCTGAAGCTAGTTGTTTCGGCTTGAATTCATTTAGTTCTTTTGCATAAATTTTATTCACATATTGTCTTTAATTAATTGGCGTGAGTTTTCATGCATTTTGTCGATCTTCATCAATGGCTTCAATGACGTTGATAAATTATTTTGCCAATCGTCACTAATTACTTAATATTGTTATTATTGTTGGACTTTTCCTGTTGATTGTTATTATTGTTGGACTTTTCCTGTTGATTGTTATTAACAACGATTGAACTCCAGGCATTGCATAGTTCTATGGAATTCTATTTCAATCGACGGTATTTTGGGTGTTCTACAATATTCGCTGGCGTTTGATGGGATGGGGTTCTATTAACCAGTACTAGGGAATGTACTGGGTAGACTCATGTATAAATAGTGGTTAGGTCTTCTAATTGAAAGCTCTCCAGCTTTCAGTCTTGTATTTATTCTACGCATCTAGTCTAGTCAGGATTCAAGAAGTCAGGTTATCCACATATACACTTGTCATTTGTTACAAAAGCTTACGTGACATTATCTGGTATCGTCAGTGTCCCAGAGTTCCAGGTATTCAGTATTTCAAGATATTGTTCACCAAGATCAAGCCCAAGCTAAACCATCAAGATCCAAGTACAAGGAGTCACAACAACTAGAAAGGACTAAAATAAGATGGGAATAGCATCATGTGAAATCTCCTAGAAGTAACTGGTTAGATTGTACTAGTTGTGGGATAGTTACGAAGCTTCCAGAATTGGTGGATCTTGTACATATACAGTGTCTCAGCCCCAAGGATTGTTAGTGGCTGATGTTAGTTTTGTATGTTAAGATGGGTAATTACAAGGTAAAGACACACAAAACCAACATCAGCCACTAACAATCTTTAGGGCTGAGACACTGTACATTCATGTCTGTACACAAATTAAAATGATAAGCTAACGGATACTTGAGATAACTTCCGCGTCCCTTCAGCTAATACTACCCAAGCGTCTCCAAAACCTATCGGTGGGCAAAAACCCAGGCATTCTTCATACCCCTCGGAGAAAACAGTTCTCATTTGATTGAAGCCCCCAAGTGTATGGATCATATACATCCTCAACCTTCAATAGCAACTAGGTTTGAGGCTTCATCAATTCCATAGTGTCAGGACTTTGGGGACGTCTACTCACGACTCAGGATGTGGTCAAAGATATGATAGGATAAGATTGAGGCATTTCAAGATGATAGATCGAGAGTAAAATCTATCGAAGAATTCAGATTGTTCTTTAAGTCTGCATAGGGAAGAGATTATATACATAAGCTTCAGTAGCAATTATCAGAATCAGGATAGTTCACTTTTCCACTTTGCCGTGCTGTACTGTGCCGTCTATAATATTTGTTCAGCAATAGTTGAGGTGTGAGTTGTCACCTGTGCCGAGGGTTAGTCTTTGTCGGCATATTATTGACAAGGATGAAAGTATATTCTCACAATCTGGCAAGTACTTCGCGTTTGGCCTTTAAAGAGGCTACAAGAGGAGATAGAGGGTTTAGCGGGTCTTGAAGAGGCGAGGTTGGAAGGAACCAATTGATCATGCCAATTGACCATTCTGTAAACGTCCTGAGCAGAAGAGGCCTGGTCTAGCTTTTCCCGATAGTAGAGACGTTTCGCTCTGTGGGTTGTCGACCGGATATTCTTTTTTGCAGCAGTTACGGCCGCTTCGGAGTTAAAGTTCCTCGTAATGCGTCTATAGTTCCTAGCCGCAGCCCGGCATTCGAAATTCCACCAAGGTTGTCCAGTTCATCTTTCGTGAAACCGGCGAGCCGAACCTCGATAGGCGTCCCTGACTACTGTACTTATCTCTTGTGCGAGGTCATCCAGTTTTGATGATGTAGGCGCTTCGGGCAGCTCTGCTATTAGTGACATTCCTGTTTCAAGAAGATGAAGAAAAAGCTTCCTATCTAACGTTTCAGGTCTTAATCGGGCTACAGGTTCTTGAAATCTGGTGTCTCACGGGACCGTGGAGGCTACTGAGTAATGGTCTGAAGTCACGTCGAGATCTTTGACAACCGAGAGCTCCACACCCACAACAATGCGTGAATTAAACATAAGAGTAAGGTCAAGCACATTTCCCCTAATATGCGAGGGAACATCCAGCTCTGTAGTCAGGGAAAGGGAATACTTCGTCATCCATTCAACAAAAGAATCGGCGTTACGACTTTGCTGGGTTACAGAAAATTGCCATGCAGGGTGCTTGAGATTAAAATCCCTAGCCATAAGGACTTTTCAATGTGTTGCGAAAGGCACAAAGGAAAGGAGAGATCTTATGGCTTCGCTTTGGTTATCACATCCAGGCGATAGAATATGCACATTAAGTACTGATATCTTCTTCTCGCCTGGTCCAGTGACCTTAAGGAGAAGCAGGTCACGGGCAGCTAAAATATCGGTTAGTAGTAGCATATTTTTGGTAAGCTTAGAGTCCAACTCCTCTTCGAAAATAGGTTAGTACCCTGGGTCGCAGCGTCGAGTCATCTGTCGGCAAACAACACCCATGGGCAGATATTTGCTTAGAGATCTGACATTGCCGGTCTCTAAAGATATAGAGTTCTTGCATTAGGATGATACCAAATTTTTCTTGGTTAGCAAAAGCTAGAGCGAGTTCATGAGAAGATTTACCCCTGCAGAAATTAATCTAGAAAATACGTGGTGGTTTTAATATGTTGTTGTGTCTATATCTTATCAGAATCGTCGAGACAGAAGTACGAGTTCCCTGTATAGATCAGGGAACATGGGCGTGGTGTAGAGGAAAAAATTGCTAATTTATTAGGGTCGGTCGGCTCCAAGTCCACAGGAATGCTCGAAGAAAATGTATCGTGGGACTATTCCTGGGCAAAATTTGGTAGGTTGGTGGGTGTTGCCTGATTCAGGTTTCCAGGGGATGGCTGGAAAGAGCGCATTTAACTGTGGAACAAAAATTTATCCTGGCAGCTGCGCGCGTCTTCCGGATTTGAGAAATCTATTCTTTTGGGGGGTCAGTTGCATTCCAGCGAGGCCGAAGTGGGCACTCTTGAGCGTCAGCTGGATGAGGTCCGTGGCAATTACTACATCGTGGAGTGTACGGGCAGGAGTGAGCCGCACTGTCAGGGCAAGATCAAGGTAAGTGATAACAAGATGATAACAAAGACCACAGAGACAACAATACTGGCAGCGACGACAACAATAGCAATAACAATAGCAATTACAATAGCAACAACAATAGCAACAACAATAGCAACAACAATAGCAATAACAATAGCAACTATAACAGTTACGCGGGAAACAGTATCGATATCAACGAGGACAATAAGTTCAAGAGCGGATTCAAGGATGTTGAGAGTTCAAGATAAGTTCTTCAATAAGTGGTAGATACAACGCTCAGATCTGAAGAGATCTGAGATGCAAGACAAACTACTTTATATACAGCTGGTCGTAAAGATTCTCCCATAGCCCAAGCTAGATTAGAAATGCATAGAATTCCATGGAACCTATGGCAGCGATAGTAATGACCAATAATATAACGTGGAATACTACAGAACTCTCTAGAACTCTCTAGCACTCCCTAGAAGACCCTAGAACACCCTAGAACACCCTAGAACACCAAAGAGCGCCAAAGTGTTAAGACATATCTAACGTGATATATCCCAATCTGGGGACAGGTTCATGACATTACCCCTCACTTTAATGAGCCGAGCTCCTGCGAGGCTTCCGATTTTTAGTTCTAGGAGGCGCGTCTCCTGGCTTAGGCTCAGAAGGGTTCATTTCATGAAATGCCTTGACCAAATCAGTAAACCCTTCAGTTTGTGATGCTGGAATACTCCAATCATCTTCAGGACCATAACCTTTCCATCCGATTAAATAGTGGAGTATTCCGTTATCCCAATGAGAACCTATAACTTTCTCGACCTCGTATTCTTGATCACAATCTTCTGTTCCAAGAAGTGGGGGAAGGCCAGAGATTTGGCCTGGTAGAGGATCTGAGGCTGCAGGTGACAACAAGGACACGTGGAAGACTGGATGAGTCTTGGCAGACATTGGAAAATCAAGCCTAAAAGCATACTTTCCAACTGGCTCAATAACTTTAAGAGGACCACTTTTTTTAAAGTCTAATTTCTTTGATAGCCTTAGATACTTAATATTTTTGCAATTTAGCCAAACAAATTCTCCAACTTTGAAGTTATAGGCGGCGATTCTCTTTTTTCTGGCTTGTTCCTCATGTTCCGCAGAATGTAATTGTATATTTTCTACAAGAAACTTATCAACTTTCTTTGCATTTTGGATCAACTTTTCAGCATCCGACCTTTCAAAACGTATTGATGCTGGTACTGGCGGACTGGATAGCGGAGCTGAAAGTTCGCAGCCTGTTCTCGGATGTAATCCATAAACTGCTAAAAAAGGTGACACACCTGTGACATGTGAATCATGATTATTTAAAGCAAATTCTGCAGACGGCAAGAGACGAACCCAATCATTTTGTGTGTAATTGACATAGGCACGAAGGTACTGTTCTATGCGAGAATTCATTCTTTCTGTCTGGCCGTCGGTTTGAGGGTGGTAGGCCGTCGAAAGGCAGTGATCTATCTCAAGAAGTTTACAAATCCATCTCCAAAATTCCGCTGTAAACTGGGTCCCACGATCCGAAACAATAGAGTCTGGAAGACCATGAAGCCGGAAACACTCCTTATACAACAAGTACGCCGTGTTGCGAGAGGAAAAGTTGTTACAAGGTTCTATATGGACCTGCTTAGTCATACGGTCCACTATAACCAGCATGGAGTTGTAATCTTGATTATTCCAATCAGGGCTAGGTGGTAAGTCGACAATAAAATCCAAAGCAACATGGCGCCATTGCTCTCTGGCCACGGGAAGGGGACGGAGAAGACCCTGATTACCTTTCCGTAAAGGCTTACTTCTAGAACAAACATGGCAATTTCTTACATATTGTTTTACCTGCCGAAGTATTCCATGCCAAAAGAATGTCCTTGTGATCGACACGTACGTAGCTGCAGCTCCTTGATGTCCTGAAGCTAGATTATCACAGAAGATCTAATAATCTCGGTTGTTAACGTTGAGTCCTTGTCACACTGAGGTACGACAATGTTTCCGCGATAATACAATAATCCATCTTTCCAGACACACTCTGAGAGTGTAAAGTTGCGCACAATTGGTGCATTCTCGTTACAAAGTGCTGAAACTACTTTTGCCAAAGATTCGTCAGATAAAATGACTCGTCGAATACGATCCACAAAGGAAACAGATGATAATGCATGGATGGAAGAGTCACTAATTTCCCCCTCTATTTTGTCTGATTCAGTATCATTCTCCAAAGTATTTGCGAACAGTTGAGTTTCCCCCATCCCAGGCGACAGATTACGTGGCTTCAACAATTGCTGTTCTAAGAATCCCTTTAACGAGGGATCTGGGCCTCCAACAGGTCAGGAAAGTGTATCTGCGGGTCCGTTTTGCCAACCTGGTCGATAACAGATCTTAAAGTTAAATCGCGACAAAAACTGGCTCCAGCGTGCCTGGCCACGGCCAAGAAGGCGTTATTTCATAAAATACTATAATGCTTTGTGATTGGTGACTACGTCAACAGGCTCAGATGAACCCTCTAACTCGGGGCGCCACTCTTCAAAAGCTTGCACAATTGCTAATAGTTCTTTATCATAAATTTCGTAGTTTGCCTCCGCAGGGCTCATCTTTCTTGAGAAGAAAGCTACAGGCCTCCAGCTTCCTTCAGCGTCAGACTGTAATGGGACGCCTCCTGTGCCACGATCTAGCGCATCAGTTTCTAATCGAGCAGGCTTGTCCCAATCAAAATGCTGAAGTATGACGTCTTCCTTAAACTTCGACTTGATTAACTTGAAAGCTGCGTCTTGCTTAGGGCCCCAGTGAAATGGAGTGTCTTTTTTAATCAAATCGGTTAGAGGCAGAACAATAGATCCGAATTTATTAATGAACCGGTGATAGAAGTTTATGAATTCAATAAACTTTGAAACTTCTTTTGCGTTCTGTGGTATGTTCCAATTTTGAATGGCTCCTAGCTTGATTGAATCCATCTTAATACCTCCGGTTGTGATTATTAACCCAAGAAATTTCACTGATGCTACATGAAATTCACATTTTTTTATATCGATCTGTAACCCAGCTTTCATCAAGCGGGAAAGAACATTTTTCATATGTTCCTTATGTCCCTCCAGTTTATTGCTGAAAATCAGAATATCATCAATGTAAGCTGTACAAAATTCATCCAAATATTCTTTTAAGGTATCATTAATATAGTTTTGGAAAGAACTTAGTGCATTGGCGAGACCAAAGGGCATTACCAAGTATTTGTACAATCCATAACGCGTCCGAAAAGCAGTTAGGTACTCATCACCTTTCGCAATGCGTATTTATTGTAACTAAGAGCTAGGAGGGGTATGGCAATTATATTACTCTGCTGTCCTTCGGCGGAATTACACGGGCTTGGGTGCGGTGGTGAGTTGCAGAATAATGCTCTCACACTGGATTGACGGCACGATGGATAAATGATGATCTATAAAGGAGATACTTGTTGCGCACTCCAACAATGGATGATATCTTCTAATGGATGGTGGGAAGAAATGATATTCATGTATATGAGATAGATACAAACTTAACATAGAAGGTAAAGAGATTCTGTCGTACATTGACAATGTCCGTGCGCCAGCCTGTCTTACACCCTTTCCTTATTTGACAGCCATTCATCCTTCTCCCTGTTCTGGCACGTTTCTACTGAGTCAGCACAACAGTATTCAATTAAACGCTGAAATGACGTCCAGCTTTGAGAAGTATTTGGCCTTCCCTAGAATAGAAAGCGTCTCATGGATTCTAGGTATAGGATATTGATTTTTGACTGTCACATCATTCAATGCTCTGTAGTCCACACAAAACCGAAGCCCACCACCAGGTTTCTTAACGAACAAGACTGGGGATGATGCGGAAGATGAGCTTAGTCTAATAAATCCCTTTTCTAAATTTTCTTTGATGTACTTTCTCTGGACCTCAAGTTCACCTCTTGTCATAGGCTTTGCCTAGGATTGGATTGGGAGCAAAGGTCACTGATACCAATCGGATATTCGGCCGCATATTTACGCGAGCGCGTACTATCATGTTTG
This sequence comes from Podosphaera xanthii, assembly GCA_028751805.1. Taxonomy (NCBI): domain Eukaryota; kingdom Fungi; phylum Ascomycota; class Leotiomycetes; order Helotiales; family Erysiphaceae; genus Podosphaera; species Podosphaera xanthii. The sequence continues at coordinate 1,863,742 of JAPWIX010000002.1, forward strand.
TTTACATTTGCAATCATTTATCTCTTTCTTAGTATATAGAATATAAACCGTATTTGGCCCTATTCCTGCTGTAAAAGCCTTAGTGAGCCGTTCACATATATTCTATATCATTTTAGTAATATTTGCTTCGTCGCGCAAAGATTGCAGACGAACAAACCAAAATCACCCATACTCCTACATCTTTTATGCCAACCTACTTTGCGCCTACCCACCACTCTTCAGACTCGGGCAGTACTACTCACTCTCACCTGCAAGAATCCGAAAATCAAAGCATCATACCAGAATTGACTAGCCTAAACTTTAGCTCGAGCCCAATTGAATATTTCGACGTCTCAGAAATGGAGCAAATCTCGGGCGAGCAGCCGTTAGATCCTATGAATATCCAACCAAATGACATTAGTAGTGGTATAAATAATTCTCAGGCTGCGGATGAGCTGCAAAATGCTGTAAAAGAGCTCAACAATGCGGTACACTATATCCAACAAGCCGAGGCTCGCGCAGCAAAGGCGGAGAGAGACTCTGAAGAATTTCGTAAAGCCTTGCATGACCTCAAAGCACAAATGCAGACGAATCCACAAATTAATCTTGCCCAGCCACCTCCCCAGTTATCCAGGCCAACGCAGCGGTCGACAATGAGATGGGCCGAATGGAACAGCAATCTGGAGAACTTTGCATCCTGGATACAGCACAATTGTTCAAAGCTCAGGAAAGATGTCGGCTCCCTTCCGGACAATGAAGAAATTTGTGCCAAAATTGTGGCAACTATACCGGATTCAAAACGGGCCCGTGTTCTTCAGTGGCACAGTTCTGGGGGTCCTGATAGATTATGGAACCTCTCTGCTTTTCTGGATCATTTTAAATTAAGATTTGAGGACCAAGAATCCAGAAAAAAGTCATCTCAACGCCTCTCGAGATTGCGGCAGGGTAAGTATCAAAGTTTTTCCAATTACTTGCATGATTTTGAGGTCTTGCTGGGAAAGGCCGAAGGAATGGATTGGTCAGATTGTCTTAAAATTGATGCCCTTGAAGAAAGCCTAGATTCAAAGATAAAATCTTGTGTGGTACCCTTGGCGCTCCCTGAAAACTACGACGCCTGGGTGGTTGAAATCACTCGTATCGCCAACCGTTACGAGGCAATGACAGACTAGTGTCCGCGCAACGCCAAAGCTGCAGATAAATGTTCTTTTTTTTTGGACAATAATCGAATGCAAAAATTTGATGCCGGTAGCCAAATACAAGAAGCCAGACCACGCGTCGATGCGGAAGGGGATACTGTAATGTCGGGTATCAATAAAATTCAGGCCCTAATAGCCTCTCTTGGGCAAACAAACAAAGAACGCAGGAAGGGTAATCTCCCAGCAGCTGCTTGGCTAAGTAAAGAAGAATTTGAGAAACTAAGACTGAGTGGAAAATGCGTCCGATGTCGTAGATCCGTACATGCTTGGAGGGACTGTCCCAGCTTTGGTCCAGCAATACATCCCAAGTCCAAAGTCAAGACAGTAAATAGTGTTGGTCTGCAATATGAAAGTGATGACTCAAAAGGTAATGGGTCGGAAAAAGAAAAGCTCCTGGGCAAAGTCGTGCACAGGAGCATAGGTATACAAAGTTAGAACTTGTAGAAGCTCTGGATAGAATGGATAGCTCACCTTTCATAATGGATACACTTGTTAACAAAATAAAATACGTAGAATCATTTGTTGACTCTGAATGTTTGTGCTATGCCGCTTTCCGTGAAGATACTATTCAATCTCTGAAACTACTACGCATACTTATAGAAAAACGAGGACTTAAGCTAGCTAAAGAAGATGACCAAGAGTACTCCATCTCAGAGGCCACATACACAGACGTGGACTTAGATGGGCGCAAAGAGCGTGTTTGGGGCTACGTTATACCCGATTTGGCCGGCCCGATAATCTTAGGGAAGCCCTGGATGGAACATAACGACGTTGTGTATTTAGCTCGGAGACGGGCAATTCGATTCGGCAGAAGCAAGAGTGGATTTTTTGTACGAGAAAAAGGCTGGATGGATAGCAAGCCCGAAATAAAATCTAAAGTTATGCATGCTAAGAGTGCCAAGCTTGTCATAGGTACTGTATTTGCTGCTTTAGTCCGATGTGCTCAGAGAAACAGTGAGAACGTCAGTTATAACCCCTCAAGTCAAGCTAGAGAAACTCGGATCTTTGCAATCTCAACCGCCGACATTGAAAAGGCTCTCAAACCAAAAAAGGAAATGTCCCGAAGTGACGTGATGAAGCTTCTCTCTCTTGAAATACAACATCACTATGACAAACTTTTCAAAGATGATGAAGGATCTTCACTGCCTCCCCACAGGCCATATGACCACAAGATAAATTTAGAAAAAGACCTCAATGGCAAAGAAAAAGATGTCCCTTGGGGCCCCCTGCACGGCATGTCTCGTGAAGAGTTATTAGTCCTACGTAAAACAATAACTGAATTGATGGATTAGAATTGGATTTGTGCCAGCAATTCTCCAGGAGGAGCTCCAGTTCTCTTTGTGAGGAAGCCAAACGGTGGATTACGATTCTGTGTAGATTACAGAGCACTAAACTCCATCACTAAACAGGATCGTTACCCTCTTCCTCTTATCCGGGAAACCTTGCGATCTATGGCAAACGCAAAATGATATACCAAGGTAGATGTACGAGCAGCTTTCCATCGCCTGCGCGTAAAAGAAGGTGATGAGTGGAAGACAGCGTTCAGAACTTGGTTTGGACTATTTGTATGGCTAGTCACACCGTTTGGGTTATGCGGAGGCCCGGCATCTTTTCAACAATACATTAATGGCACCCTAAGCGACAACTTAGATAAATTCTGTTCAGCATATATGGATGATGTTCTGATATACTCAGATTGGACCTACTAAGATCACATGAAGAAGGTCAATATGATCCTAAATCGACTTGCCGCCCCTGGTTTGCGTCTCGACGTAGAAAAATGCGAATTTGCAGTTCAGGAAGTTAAATACTTGGGATTTATCCTAGTTGTTGGAAAAGGCATAAAAGTTGATCCGGCTAATGTCGAAGCCATTAAAAATTGGAATCCGCCTACAGATGTCAAAAGAGTGCGTAGCTTTATCGGATTTACCAATTTCTACAGGGAATTTATTCCCAATTTCAGTGAGACAGCATGCCCACTCATTAAACTCACCAAGAAAGACGCCCCATTTCATTGGTCATCTATAGAACAGCAAGCATTTGAAAGCCTTAAACGCTCTTTATTACTGCTCCCATACTCGCCCATTGGGACCCAGATGCACCAACAGTCTTAGAAGCTGACTGCTCAGGATATGTCATCGGTGCTTGTCTCTCACAAGTAGACAAAAATGGAATTCTCCGGCCCAACGCTTACTTTTCAAAGAAATTGTCCCCAGCCGAAAGCAACTACGAAATCCACGATAAAGAGTTACTAGCAATTATCCGCGCACTTGAATAATGGAGAGGAGAACTTATCAGTACTAAAGATACCTTCACTACATTGTCAGACCATAAGAATCTGCAATATTTTATGACATCAAAAAAACTCTCGGAACGCCAAGTTCGCTGGGCAGAAACCTTATCCCGCTTTCGATTTCTTTTGAAATTCCGAGCAGGGTCTAAGTCTCAACGTCCCGATCCCTTATCTCGTCGAGCTCAAGACATGCCACAGGGAGAGGACAATGAAAGACCGAAAAATCGAGTGCAGCAATTGATCAAAAATGAATGGCCTCTACAGCCAAAATCTAAACAAAATCAGCCTCAAACTGTTGGGCTTAATCCTCTCGCAACAAACTCATTTGTTCTACCGAGGGGAAAAACACTTTTCACTGAAGAAGAATTTCAGAAATTATGGGATATGGCAGTAGAAAAAGACCTCGCTTTTCAAGAAGCTTGGAAGTCCACTCGACAGGGCACACGGGTATTTCCCCATGAAGTGACTGCAAAGGTTTCTATCGCAGAATGTGAAACAGACAATCGAGGCGCTCTCCTTTTCAGGAAAAGAATTTGGATTCCTCAATACGAGCCACTTCAAACAAGACTTATACAAACAACCCATGACTCTCACATCACGGGCCATCCTAGTCGTGACAGTACGCTTGCAATCCTCTCTCGAAGTTACTATTGGCCACAAATGTCAAAGATGGTTCGGAGGTTTTGCCGAAATTGTGACGTATGTGGAAGAGCCCACGTCTGGCGCTCTCGAAAGCAAGGACTTCTCCAGCCAGTTCCAATTCCAGAACGCTACCACAGCGTGCTATCCATTGATTTTATGACAGACTTGCCTGCCAAAAGGGAAAAGGATCCCAGATTCATGATGGTGATTTTAGATCGTCTAGCAAAAAGTGTTACTTTTGAAGCTATGTGTGACTGGCTGTGCCCGGTAGGTTGTGGCTGGGCAAATCAACTTGGCCCATCTGTTTACCTGGTCGTGGCGCGACGCGTTTACGCGTAAGCGAGGGTCAGGGGTACTCCCTGCTATGACTACTAGAACTTTCGAGAAGTCTTCAGAAGAGTCGAGAGTACTCCGGATGATTCTATCCCAAGAGTAATTAATGATGAGGAGTTAAGGAAAGAACCTTCTAGTGGTAAGGGGAAAACTATAAATATCAGTATTCTAGAGCAGATAGATTCCTTCTCCAGATTTAATATTAACTTATTTTGTGGTATTGCTTTTGTGCAGTGACCGTTTGCATTAATCCTTAACATATATTAAATCTCTTTTTTTCCACATTTAGGTGACTCTCCGTGGGGTGTAGCCCGGAGGACGTTGCCCTTAAATAATTCGTTTTTAGTCGAACTGCATGAGAATTTCAGTTCCGGAGTCCGACCAGAGTTTGATATCTTCAAATTCTTTTCACAGTGCCGAGGAATACATCACTCAGGACAACTTAAATCTGCCTAACAACCTCGCAGAAATGGCGGATCCTAGGACAAGTCAACAACCAGATGATGTGGATATGACGTCGGAAACCCCACAGAATAGACTAGCAAATTTATCAACAGCGGATCTCCAAGGATTGATTAGGCTTCTGGTCAGAATGAACACGCAACAGCAGTCTCAACAAGCTTCTTCAGGTCTCACCCGAAGGGACGTGTCACTGGCTAAATGGGATGGCGATCAGAGAGAATTCCCGTTTTATATTCAGTTACTCGAGGCCAGAATTGAGGAGGAAATGGATGGAAGATTTTCGGACAAGTCAATCTGTTTGGACATGGTGAATTCACTCCCGGTTGACAAACGACCACGTGTGGCCGGTTGGTTCAACGAGAGGTCAGAGAAAACAATTTTAATTGGCCAGAATTGGTCCAACACTTTCGGAACGAGTTCGAAGATAAGCAAGCCAAGTGGGCCGCGTCTGAAAAACTCCTCAGGATGGAACAAAATGAACATCAATTCTTTAGCGATTTTATCGAAGATTTTGAGTACCAGGTGGCTATAAGTGGGGGTAGTCGAACGTGGACTCCTGCTTCTAAAGTCAATATACTGAATGCGGCGATCAATAATGCTCTACGGAAAGCTCTGGTTCCAGTCAAACTACCTTCGGAGGAAAACTACTCCCTGTGGATATCAGAAGTCAGGGAAGTTGCTGACAAACTGGAAGCATTGCCAGATTATCGACCAAAGGGATCAATCAAGATTTCTACCAGACTTGGACCACCTAGGTCAGGCAGTGCCCTTTCGAAGGGCGAAGAGCCGGCGAAGGACTTGGATGGAGATGTTATTATGAAAGATGTCGACTCGATTCTGGCAGCGTTAGCCAATTTCAACCGCCGAAGTAATCCCCGTCCCAACAAAGGAAGTCAGCAACTTGAATCTAATCCTTCTCCAAAGCCGCCAGCATCTTGGAGACCGAAAAAGGAGTTTGAACAGTTAGTAGAAAAAAAATTATGTGTGCGCTGTACCCGATCAGGACACATAGGAAGAGACTGTAGAAAGTTTAGTCAGGCAAAGCGTCCTATATCCGAAGTGAACGCTGCAGACATACGCCAAGGGGTCGAGGAAGAAGAAAGCTCGGATTCGGGAAACGAGGAACCCTGAGAAAAGTCGCGCTCGGGGGTAAAGACAAGGACTTCAGGGGATTAACAAATGCTCAAAATCTAGATAAGCTCAATAGTCAGTCACTACTTATATATTGTTTAATTAATGCATCTTTTTATACACAAGCTATGGTGGATACAGGCTGCCTATGTTTTTCCGTAATTGATGAAGGTCTTGTGCGCAAACATAGTTTATACTCAGAAAGAATCCCTCCACGTCATTTACGGCTGGCCGATGGGAGCAAAGCAATAGGAATTACGAAAATAGCACACATGAAATTGGACGTGGATGGAAGAATAGAAAAAATTTGGGGCTACGTAATGCCGAATTTATCTTTCCCAATAATACTGGGTAAGCCCTGGATGGAGTATAACAACGTCGTCTATTCTGCCAAGCGTAGAATCCTCCGGATAGGGAGTCGAAAGCACGGAATGATAGTGCGCGCCAGCGGATGGTACGAGAAAGATGCGCCAGAAAAAGTCAAAACTCGTATCGCGCCAGTGAGTAGCAACCGCTTGAGTCAAATATCGCGAGTTGATCTTTTGAAAATGGTGGCGAGACAACCTAAACAGAATAACTGGATCATTGGGGCTGTTTCAATGCAGGATATTACTCAAGCATTAGAGCCAAAGAGAATATTATCACAGGAAGAAATACTGAAAATACTGCCGAAACAGGTCAAAAAATATACCAACTTATTCTTAGACGATAAGTTGGGGGATGACAGCGCGCTCCCTCCTCATCGGCCAGGGGTGGACACCAAAGTAAGGCTAATTAAAGATGACTCGGGTAGAGAATTGGAGGTGCCCTGGGGTCCGTTGTATGGAATGTCGCGAGAAGAACTTTTAGTACTAAGAAAAACTTTGACAGACCTACTAGACAAGAATTGGATTAGGGTAAGCAGTTCGCCGGGAGGAGCTCCGGTCCTATTTATCAAAAAACCTGGAGGTGGGCTCCGGTTTTGTGTTGACTATCGGGCCCTTAATGCAATCACTAAACGCGATCGCTATCCACTACCCTTAATTAGGGAAACAATGCAGAAGCTGTCGAACTCTAAGTGGTTATCTAAGGTTGATGTTCGTTCAGCATTTCATAGGCTTCGCATATCCGAGGGAAACGAATGGAAAACGGCGTTCAGAACACGGTCTGGGTCCTATGAATGGTTAGTCACTCCATTCGGACTAGCGGGAGCTCCATCAGCATTTCAGAGATGGATTAATCAAGAGTTAGGTGATCTCTTGGGGAGCTCATGCTCAGCATATGTGGATGATGTAATTATATTCTCCAATGGAGATCTTGTCGACCATTGGAATAAAGTTGACCAGGTGTTGGAAAGGCTAAATAAAGCGGGCCTTAAACTCGACCCACAAAAATGTGAATTTGCAAAGAAAGAAATAAAGTATTTAGGTTTCATTGTTAACGTCGATGAAGATATCAAGGTAGACCCAGGGAAAATAAGGGCGATAGCATCGTGGGAAACCCCAAAGAACGTCAAGGGAGTTCGAAGTTTCCTTGGGTTTGCAAATTTTTACCGCGAATTTATTGAAGACTTTGCCAGAATCAGCGCACCGTTACAAGACTTAACAAAGAAAGGGACGATGTTTCATTGGAGCGACCAGCATCAAAAAGCGTTCGATAGATTGAAATCTTTGTTCATAACAGCACCAGTCCTGGCTTTGTGGGATGGGGAGCTGGAAACCGTGTTAGAAACAGACGCATCAGGATGGGCAACTGGCGGCTGTCTTTCCCAAATTAAACCTGGGGGAAAACTTCAGCCGATGGCTTACTATTCAAAGAAACTTTCGCCAGCAGAGTACAACTACGATATTCACGACAAGGAACTTCTAGCCATAGTTAGATGCCTGAAGGAATGGCGTAGTGAGCTAATTGGTCTTAAAAAGCCGTTTCAAATTCTAACGGATCATAAGAACTTGAAGTACTTTATGACATCTAAAAGATTGACGGAGCGCCAAGTTAGATGGGCTCAACTACTGTCAGAATTTAATTTTAAACTGAAATTTAGAGCCGGTAAGCATGGGGGACGCCCGGATGCCTTATCTCGCAGAGCTCAGGATGTGCCTATATCTTTGAAGGATCCCCGTCTGAAAGAAAGGGAATTTAAGCTACTAAAGGACGATTGGCTCTCTTTAGCGGCCCAAAATGGAGAGGACGGCCAGGCATTCATGCTCTCTTCGGTAGAAAATTCAATTCCTCGGGGGAATCAGCTTTTCGAGGACGAGGATTTACAGCAGCTCTGGGACCGGGGGGGTATCAGAAGATGGGACACAATTCCAGGAGATCTACAACACCATGTGGAGCGATAAAGACCAGTTTTCAACGACATTACAACTGAGAGTAAGTCGAGCCGAACGTGAACTCGACCTCCGGGGAGCGCTCTGTTTTCGCAAGAGGTTATGGATCCCGAATTCAGAGCCATTAAGAACAACATTAATTCATAAAGTACACGATTCTCACATAACCGGGCATCCTGGGCGGAATAACACGTTGGCTATCCTATCCCGAAATTTTTATTGGCCGAGCATAAGTACCATGGTTTGGCAATTTTGTAGAAATTGTGACGTATGCGGCAAGTCGCATGTTTGGCGTTCGAAAAAACAGGGTCTATTACTAACTTTACCAATTCCTGACAGATTCCATAGTGAGCTTTCTATTGACTTCATGACGGATTTACCAGCGAAGGAAAAGTCTGATCCGTGTTACCTGATGGTTATTACCAATCGCTTGCTGAAAAGCGTTACACTGGAGCCTATGAACTCCATGAATGCCGAAGAGTGTGCGGAACGTTTTTTACAGTGCCATTATCGCTTTCATGGATTTCCTCAAGCTCTTACATCAGATAGGGGCTCGAACTGGGTAGGAGACTTTTGGAGACACCTGTGCAAACAAGTTAACATTGAACAAAGGCTGTCTACCGCCTTTCATCCTGAAACCGATGGCTCAACCGAGAGAATGAATCAGGAGATATTAGCATACCTGCGAGCTTTTATTTCGTACGCGCAGCTAGAATGGCCAAAAATGTTGCCTTCAGCCCAGTTGGCAATTAACAATAGAGACTGCACCAGTGTGGGACTAAGTCCTTTCTTCCTAGAACATGGTTATCATGCAGAGCCAGTCCAACAGGTATCTCCGATTGACAAGAGGTCGTCGACACCTCCAACTAAGAGAGCCCAAAACTTTGTGGATAGAATACGGGAAGCACAAGAATACGCCGCAGCGGCTATGGCGACGGCTCAACAATTAATGGAAGAAAATGCTAATAAGAAGCGAAGTTCAGCTCCCATGCTACGAGTGGGTGACAAAGTTTGGTTAAACCTTAAAAATATTCATACCCCTCAGCCGAAGAAAAAGCTTGCGTGGGTAAATGCCAAATACTAGGTCACCAGAGTGATTTCGCCTCATGTAGTGGAATTAGATGTACCATCTAAAATCTTCCCCAGGTTTCATGTAGACTTGCTAGGTAAGGCAAGTTGTGACCCTTTACCATCGCAAGTTCAGGATGATTCTCAGCCCGATCCAGTCGTTATGGATGGGCATGACACAAAGCCAGAGCATAAGGTGGAACGTATTCTGAGGGCCGAACGTTTCCGAAGAGGACGGGGCTGGATAAGACGAGTCTTAGTAAAATGGAAGGGATTTGCAGAACCCAACTGGGAGGATTGTTCCGAGCTAGAGAACATAGAGGCATTAGACAGGTTTGAAAATGAGTTTGGCTTGGGTGATGGCGTGGGAGTCAACGAAGGAGCCAGACAGGGATCCCGTCGAAAAGTTCGACCCAGGAAGTCTAAGGAGGGGGGTAATGTGACGGGCTGTGCCCGGTAGGTTGTGGCTGGGCAAATCAACTTGGCCCATCTGTTTACCTGGTCGTGGCGCAACGCGTTTACGCGTAAGCGGGGGTCAGGGGTACTCCCTGCTATGACTACTAGAACTTTCGAGAAGTCTCCAGAAGAGTCGAGAGTACTCCGGATAATTCTATCCCAAGAGTAATTAATGATGAGGAGTTAAGGAAAGAACCTTCTAGTGGTAAGGGGAAAACTATAAATATCAGTATTCTAGAGCAGATAGATTCCTTCTCCAGATTTAATATTAACTTATTTTGTGGTATTGCTTTTGTGCAGTGACCATTTGCATTAATCCTTAACACTATGACTTCAATGAATGCAGAAGCATGTGCGGAAAGATTCATTCAATGTCACTTTCGATTCCACGGATTTCCTTCAGCGCTTACATCGGATAGGGGCTCGAACTGGGTCAGTAAATTCTGGACACAGCTTTGTAAACTCCTTAAAATAGAGCAGCGCCTATCTACATCACATCATCCGCAAACAGATGGTGCAACAGAACGCATGAATCAAAAAGTTCTTGCGTATCTACGCGCTTACGTAACGTACGCACAGTTTGACTGGGTTGAGTTACTCCCTGGAGCAATGTTGGCAATCAACAATAGAGACACAAGCCTGGGAATAAGCCCCTTCTTTTTAACTCACGGTTATCATGTTGATCTGGTCCCAACAATCGACAAACGCAAATCAACCAAAACACCAGAGGGACGAGCAAAAGAATTTATACAAAGGCTGCGTGAAGTAACTGAGTTTGCATAGGCAGGTATGGCATCAGCTCAACAACGAATGGAAGAGTATGCCAATTGTCCAAAGAGACCTGCAGAGGCATTTAGAGTTGGTGATCACGTCTGGCTTAACCTCAAGAATATTGAAACTCCACAAATGTCTAAAAAATTGTCATGGATTCATGGAAAATATCAAGTGATTGCTACCCACCGTGCAAATGTTGTCACTCTAGACGAGCCTACAGGGATATTTCCAAAGTTTCATGTGGACCTATTACAGAGGGCTCACAATGATCCATTACCATCCCAGATCCGAGACGATCCCCAACCACCACCCCTTATCCCCGCAACTGAAGATCAAGATTCACACTGGGAAATTGAAAAGATATTAAGAGCTGAAAAACATCGCCGTGGTTGAGGTTTTATTCGTCGGGTGCTAGTTAAATGGAAAGGTTACCATGCGCCAACTTGGGAACCTCGAAGTGAATTACATAATACAGATGCCATGAAAGAATTTACGAATAGCTATGTAAGAGGAGATGGGGTTGGCGAGAATGTCGTAGCTAGCATTGGACGGACTGATAAACAAAAAAAAAATCTGAAATTATAGTAAAGGAGGGGTGTATGTCACAGGCTTTGGCTAGGATTGGATCGGGAGCAAAGGTCACCAATACTGATCGGATATGCGGCCGCATATTTACGCGAGCGCGTACTATCATGTTTGTTTACATTCGCGATCATTTCTCTATTTCTTAGTATATAGAATATAAACCGTATTTGGCCCTATTCCTGCTCTAAAAGCCTTAGTGAGCCATTCACACCTCTAAATATTCCATACAAGGGACCCCACGGAACTTCAGAGCCCGGTTTCAAGATAATTTGATGGTCGCTGGACCTATGTGGGGGCAATTTATCTGCTTGATCTTTTGAAAATACTGGTAAAAATTCGTGATAGATTTTTGGAAGTTTTTCTGCCGGATCTATCCTAGGCTTATCCCGAAGAGCCTCTTCTATATCCTCAACGGAAACCTTCATAATTGTGCTTTCTTCATCATAATAAGATTCTTTAAACCTTTTAGAGTCACAGGTTTGAACATCGGCAACGGGTCCCGGGAGCTCTGTAGTTTGGACTGATTCTCGTTGACTTTTAACTACTTGCGAAGATATAGCATGGACCAATGCTGCGGATTTGGAAGTACCTAAGTGACCTTTGCAGAATGGACTGTTGAATTGCAACGTTTCTTCAGCCCACCGAATTTCCGGATTATGACATTTGTTACGAATTGGAAACTGACATCACGTGATGTATCTGGGGTAAAAGGGCAGGCAGGCGGATCACTCGCCTAATTCCAAAAGCGATAGGAAGATCACTCACCGGGATCGTGTAACGCCAGATCAATCAAGTCGTATTACTGTTGCTGGATCACTTACGACTAAATAGACATGTATTTAATAAGATGTTAGAATGTAGTTAGTTCATATAAGTTTACATTTTTATATTCATCAAGTATATTTCACTCTCAACAGATTATGAGACTGATTCTCTGACCTTCTGAGACAACTTGATTTTTACTCTTTGTTCTCTTCGAGCCGACCAAGTTCGTCTTGACATTTCGTGCCGTTTATCCTTAAGCACCAGTCCTGTTCGATTAATTTTGTATTAACTGGAGCCGTCACCAGTTAAAATTCAATCATGTCTACAGCTGATATCCTTAAAGGCGTCAAGAGCGCCCCAGCATTGAGCAAATCATCATATGCCAGATGGAGCAAGTTATTCAGAATGTGTTTGTTCGGGCTCAGCCTCGATCAGTATATTTTGGAAAATGTTCCAGAGCTCTCTGATGACTGCGAACCAAACCAGCAAAGGCTTTTCAGAAAGTGGTCAAAATTAATGACAATAACGTTAAAGCCGCTCTACTTCAGCTTATTCCCGAAGAGGTGTACTTTATTATTGAAGGTAAATATACTGCTAGACAAATGTGGGTAACGTTAAAATCCTATTATCAACCCCAGGGAGATGGAGTGGTGGATACCTTGTTGGAGGAGTTTTGGAGTTTCTCTATGACTGAGGAGGCTGACGTCGACGAATATGCCAACGAGCTTACTCAAAGACAATCTCAAATCGCCTCACTCGATCCCGCAAAGCGTCCCTCAGACACAACTAAAAAGAGTCGACTCCTTCGCCACTTTGAATCGACTTCCAATGGTTACTACGGAGGGGTAGTTGCGTACTTGAAACTCAACCCTACAATCACTTTTAGCCAATCGGTTAACACTCTGAGGGAGGCTCAATCAGGGCTCAACCGTCGGCATGAAGCTGCGACCGTAGCCCACGTTAAGCAAAATGAAAGAGATGGACCACATCGGTCAAGAAGAACGTGTGCTTATTGTAATGGTACAAATCATGTTCGTGAGAGTTGTTTTGATTGGATTGAGACTCCAGATGGAACAAAATGGGCTTCTAAGAATCCTTCAAAAGCTGCAAGTGTATTTAGGCGAAAAGAAAAGTATGCTAAAAGAAAGGAGCCGAAGATAACTGAAGAGACACCTAGTGACGGGGCATGGACTCTAGAAGAAGAATTTGCTTTATCCTATACTCGTCCCAAGAACTCTGACGTGATCCTTGACACTGGTGCTACTTGCCATATATTTCACGATAAATCCCTATTTACCTTCATATCACCTACCGAAAAAAGCGTCCAAACAGCCTCGGGACATTCATCAACTGTATCAGGAATTGGATCAGTTGTTTTTTATGTTGCCGGTATCGAAGGTGAGAATAAATATCGGGCTCTCACACTTAATGACGTCTGGTATTTACCAACATGCACCAGAAATCTAGTCTCAGGTTCAAAATTAATCACAAATGGATTTAATATTAGAACAAATCAAGTTGGTTTAGGAGTGTATTCATCGGAAAACAGGCTTATTGCAAGCGCCCGGATGGAAGACGGTCTATTCCGTTTCAGCACCATAAAACTGAATAGAACAGCTACACCGGTTTCCTTGGCAATAGATCGAGCTCTTATGTCCCAGAGCTCTAATCAACTGACATCCAAACTAATTCACCATCGATTTGCTCATGTTGGTTTAGGCCTTTTGAAAAAGATTTGTGCCTCTGATCTCGACCTACACAACGCCAAGAAAAGTGACTTGCCAAACTTTCATCTTACCACAGACCTAGTTCAAAATTGTGACACCTGTAATTCATGCAAACAGGTTGAAAAAATAAGTAGAGGTCCAGTATCGAGAGCTTCCAACCCTCTTGACCTAGTTCATTCGGATGTTTGGGGAAAATGTCGTGTGAAGGGAATCCAGTGCAGTAATTTTTTCGTTTCCTTCACAGATGATGCCTCCCGAGAAAGTAAGATATATCCGATTAAATCTACTAAAGAGGTTCAAGTAAAGTTTCAAGAATATAAACAAGAAAAAGAACTTCAAACTGGCCTGAAGATAAAAGCGATGCGGTTCGATGGAGGAGCGGAGTACAAAAGTATAAAGTTTAACGGCATCACCAAACAGATTAGTGCTCCGTACACGCAGCATCAAAATGGTGTCGCAGAGCGACTCAATCGAACCATAATTACTATGGCTAGATGCATGCTTCAACACGCCAAGCTTCCGATGCGTTTTTGGGACCTTGCAGTCACTACTGCGTGCTATCTTAAAAATAGAATGCCCATTCTACCGGAAAATAAAACTCCATTTGAAATCATGCATGATAAATTGCCCATTGTTTCGCATATTCGGGTTTGGGGATGCATTTGTTATACATTAATTGATACCCAAAACCCCCGAAGGTACAAGTTGCTTCCGACCTCTGAAAAGGGAATTTTCATTGGATACTGTGAATCTTCGACTCAGTACCGTGTTTACATTCCCTCTAAAAGTGGTACAAATAAGATTGTCGTATCTGCGAATGTTCGTTTCCTAGAAGATTCGTTTTGGGATTGGAGTAAATCGGACAGAGAGCAGCTGAATATTCAACAATTAGAAGATCCAATTAATCCAGATGATAATAATCCAGAACCAGATACGATTTCTTCGTCGGACTCGGACTCAGATACCCCTTCTGTTTCAGAATCAGGTTCACTTCCCTCTCCGTTCCTCCGACCTAGAGAAATATCAGTCGATCAATCCCTTCCAACTCAAGTCGATACTAGCACCAATCAATCACCATCGTCTCCACCTACCCCATCAATTCCAGGCTCTTTTGATCTCACAGAAAGTTCGCAAACTCAGCTCCCCAGAAGAAGCGCCAGATTACGCAAACCAATCGAGCCAAGATCTGCGTGGCAGCCAACAGTTCATTACGTTGGAGGAAACAATATAATTCCTCAGTCATACAGTAGTGCTGTAAGCGGAGTCGATAACGTAGAATGGAAGACAGCAATTCAGGATGAACTTGAGTCCCTCAGGTCTAAGAAAGTTTTCACACCGGTAACTCATGTTCCTCATGGGAGGAGACCTATCGGATCGCGCTGGGTATTCACTGTAAAATCAGATGGAAGGTTTAAGGCGAGGCTAGTAGCGCAAGGATTTAGTCAAGTGCCAGGTGTAGATTATTTCGACACATACTCACCCACACTTCGTATGGACTCGTTGAGGATCATGCTTGCTGTTGCAGCTTTTCTGGATTGGGAAATACACCAAATCGACGTCAAAACAGCATATCTAGAGGGGGATTTATCTGAAGAGATTTATATGAGGGCTCCTGAAGGTATGCCCGGTTCAAAATTTGTCAGAGTTAATAAAGCTCTATATGGCTTGAAACAGTCAGGGAAGGCCTGGAATGATAAACTCTGCAATACACTTATATCATTTAATTTTAAGAAATCCAGCAGCGACCAATGTATTTACATACATAACGAAAGACCAGTCATCATTGGTGTATATGTTGATGATCTCGTAATTTGCAGAAAAGATATTCGGGAAGTCTCCGAGACAAAAGGCTGGCTATCCTCATGTTTCCCTGTAAAAGATATCGGAATAATTGACACGGTAATCGGATGGAAAATTACCCGCGACCGACTAACGCGTACATTAAAGATTTCGCAGGCCACTTATATATCTGATAAAATCGATTCGCTCGGATTAACTGACGCCAAGGTATTCAAATCTCCCATGGAAGGATACGACGCAATTTTACCAGCAAGAAAGGAGGAGCTTCTAGCTGACAACTCAGCGTACCCTAGTGCAATTGGTAGCCTAGGATATGCCTCCAACAGTACAAGACCTGATATCGCGTTTGCAACGTCACAGTTGGCAAGGTTTAATTCATCACCTGTAGTTCGTCATTGGAACGGTGTTTGCAGGGTTTACAGATATTTAAAATGTTCTAACGACAACTGTATTACTTACAGCTTCGGAATGCCCCACTCAAAAATTCTAAAAGGATCAATGGCTTCGATATATTCAGACTCTGATTTCGCATCAGACACAACCACACGTCGTTCAGTGAGTGGATTTCTTATGATGCTAGGCGGAGGACCTGTCAGTTGGCAGTCCAAGAGACAAAAATCAATCGCCACTTCAACAACTGAAGCTGAATATATCGCTATTTTTGAGGCATCCAAGCATGCTGTTTGGGCTACTCGGTTTCTGGAAGAACTAAATGTTGCCGAAGAACTTATTGGAGATAAAGGACTGAAAATTTATACCGATAATCAGAGTGCATTAGCCCTAGTTAATGGTACTCACTCTACGAAAGCCAAACACATCGATGTCGCCTACCACTTTGCCAGAGATTGTGTTCAAGATGGTATCATTCGGGTCGAGTATATACCCTCCAACGAAATGTTAGCTGATTTATTAACTAAGCCGCTCACTCATTCGAAAGCAGAACCTATCTGTAATAAAATTTTCCAATGTTTTCAAGACTGACCCTTCATACTATAATACGAGTCAGAGAAGGTATCACTGGATACTACATATCTCAACTTCATTGTTTACATTTCCGGTAAAGTATTCCCGACGAGTTCATCGACCTCGTCAGTCAGGAGGAGTGTTACGAATTGGAAACTGACATCACGTGATGTATCTGGGGTAAAAGGGCAGGCAGGCGGATCACTCGCCTAATTCCAAAAGCGATAGGAAGATCACTCACCGGGATCGTGTAACGCCAGATCAATCAAGTCGTATTACTGTTGCTGGATCACTTACGACTAAATAGACATGTATTTAATAAGATGTTAGAATGTAGTTAGTTCATATAAGTTTACATTTTTATATTCATCAAGTATATTTCACTCTCAACAACATTGCAGCCATGGAAGGCCAATCACAATGTCAAAGTATGCCAGAGTTGTGACAAACAACAATATTACCTCTGAATGGCCCTCAATGCTAAGAACAGTTTTAGCCATACTGACAATTTGACCATATGCGGATTCGGATCCATAAAATACCTTCAGGGAACGAGGTCTTTGAAGAAGAATTATTTGTAATTTATTTTCATGCGCAAATTTAGCATCAACAAATCCATAAGCTGAAGCACCACTGTCGATTAGTGCAAGGGAAGGAATAGGAGCCGATTTTTGATTACGAACGGAACAATTCACGACGAAGTGACTAGTTTTCTCCCATTGAACTCCATTTACAGCTATAGATGATAGGACTAAATTTAGAGACGAGCTCCTTGGGCGACTTTTCGAGGAGCTCAAGCTTTTCCCGAGAGAGGCGCAGCTAAAACTTCCACACCTTCTTCAATCTCTGTGACCTCCGCTGTACGCCCAGTAATCAAAGATTGTCCTTTTCTAAGTAGCGTACAGTCCACTGCTCGATGAACACCCTTACCGCAATAATAGCACAGGCCAAGCTTTCGACAACGCTCCTTCTCTTCCTGGGACAATGGCCCACGAGGTGTATAGCTTGAGGCTGATAAATCCATTGCACCTCCTCCCTCAAAGGTTGTGAGAGGTCTCGAAGGAGCTGGGCTTCCGAACCTTGGTAAAGAACTCAGAGCACAATAAGTGGCAGATGACTCAGCGAATCGACGTAGGCGATTGTCGATATCTTGCAATCTAGCTACTGCTGTATCAAAATCCAGTGATTCGATTTCTTTCTCATGAACTAAAGCGCGCTATAATTCTAGGTTCATGTTCAAGAAGACAATATCTCGAAGTGCCTGAGTATTCTCATACCCAGCTATCACAGCATCTCGACGAATTTCCGCAATCCAAGTGGCAAACTGCTTGTTTTTCTGTTTGTTCCGATAGTGTCTGGTCACTGCGTCTCGCACTCGATTCAGGTCATCAAATAGGATGATCAACTAGTTCATCATGTCTGGGAGAGAAGAGAAACTAAGTACCCCATCTTTAATCCAGCTATGGAGATATGCTTGACAGTCCTCGTCCAACATGGAGTAAACATATGCTATTTTCAACTGCTCCGTGGGATAATGGTCAGCATTGGAAGTCAATTTGAGAAGAACACCTTGTTTCCAGGTCGGGAACTTGGTCTTATCTCAGCGGAACACGGCGGTGTCTAGAACTAGAGCAGATCGACATGGTTGCGCAGGGACCATAGTTTGGGGTTGCCAATTTTCAATGGCCGCAGCTAGTCAATAAAGCACTTGGGTCTGAATATTACTTGCTGCATTTTATGTTGACACTTTCTTCTCTAATCTCTTTATCTTCTCTTGAGCAGTTTCTAGGTCATTGGCTGTCGACAAAAGGATTTCATCTTTCAGTACCAGACTTTCTTGTGTAGCCTGAGCTTGAGTCGCTACTGCACTGAGCTCTTGGTTTCTCTGTGCTAACGCCCGAATAGCGCCTAGTACTGCTTCCGGGCCCCGCTGCACGCCTTGTAGGAACTGAGAAGCGTCAGAGACTCTAGTATGATCATTCGAAACACCAAGTAAATTCTCTTGAAACTCAGACATTATGATCAAAACAAAGGAAAGAAAAAAAAAATAAGAGATCTGAGTAATGTCAGGGCAAGATCAAGGTAAGTGATAACAAGATGATAACAAAGACCACAGAGACAACAATACTGGCAGCGACGACAACAACAATAACAATGTCAATAACAATAGCAACAACAATAGCAATAACAATAGCAACTATAACAGTTACGCGGGAAACAGTATCGATATCAACGAGGACAATAAGTTCAAGAGCGGATTCAAGGATGTTAAGAGTTCAAGATAAGTTCTTCAATAAGTGGTAGATACAACACTCAGATCTGAAGAGATCTGAGATGCAAGACAAACTACTTTATATACAGCTGGTCGTAAAGATTCTCCTATAGCCCATGCTAGATTAGAAATGCATAGAATTCCATGGAACCTATGGCAGCGATAGTAATGACCAATAATATAACGTGGAATATTATAGAACTCTCTAGAACTCTCTAGCACTCCCTAGAAGACCCTAGAAGACCATAGAATACCATAGAACACCCTAGAACACCAAAGGGCGCCAAAATGTTAAGACATATCTAACGTGATATATCCCAATCTAGGTACAGGTTCATGACACGCACGGTTGGTGGTTTTGAGATGTGTGCTCTGTTGAGCCGCAGAGTCAGCAGCGCTGTGGCCGACTACAAATGCGCTCATTATGCGACTAGAAGCAGCGACCATATTGGACGATAGATATTTTTTTGAAAGCTGGCGTGCTAATAACTCCATGTCAAACAAATGAAACTTTCGTGGGAGATTAGTATCCAGGAGAAATCTGGCCATGTATCTTGCGGAATAGTTGTGGGGGGACTCGATGCTTTCTCTTGTCTCAAACAGAGCAACTGAGGCCGAATCTTTTTTCTGTGCAAGCTCCTTGTTTACTAGTTCTGCCTTGATAAGACAGTTAATGAGCTAGTTTAAATTAATCAGAGTGGTGTAAATGCGGGACACAGAAGTGATAAGATAAGTTGTCAGATTCTGAGCTTTCTCAGCCCCAGAGGGTTTATTTATTTTTCCAGCTTTGATACTTTCTGAGATAAGGGTTTCAAGCTTGGACGAGGCAGCTTCTGAAGATGGGCGAAGAGCGAGGCCTGAGGGGACGTGTTTTACTTCTTTTAAAAAAGCAGCGTTATCTCCGAGGAGATTACGTAAGTGCAGAAGAAGTGGGCATAGTCAAAATAATCGTTCAGTTGCATTTTTTTCGAGCCGCAGAAACCGGCGCTCGTCATCCTGAGGTGCAGAAGCTTAACTGGGTGTTACAACTTTTCTAGGTTTTCTTTGAGTATGATTTGCGATAGATGGTGCATTTCCTCTAGCTTTGCCTGCGACTTTCGGGTATGAATTAGGCCGTGTCAAGTTTGGCACAGGAGAGGTGACTTGAGTAACGGCAGCGGCACGAGCTCAAGGACTC
Source organism: Podosphaera xanthii (assembly GCA_028751805.1). Classification (NCBI taxonomy): domain Eukaryota; kingdom Fungi; phylum Ascomycota; class Leotiomycetes; order Helotiales; family Erysiphaceae; genus Podosphaera; species Podosphaera xanthii. The sequence goes on from JAPWIX010000002.1 coordinate 1,883,677, forward strand.
TATACCTCACTGTTTCTTGTACGGGAGGGGACAGAGTTTCCTCTCACATGGCTTTCGAAGAATTCGTGCGCAACGGCTTGGAGGCGTTCGAGGTAATCAAAATGTATCTTTCTTAAATGTTACGGTAGGTCGGGCGCCGTGGCCCCACGTGCTGCTTCATCGATGGCGGAGGCGACAACTCCGAATATTAGGGTTGCTTCATCAGCTCTGATGGTGGCTGTGGCAGTGGACAGTAATAAGGTCTCGGTTAAGGACCTTGTCCCACGCTCTGGAGGATGGTACATGAATTGGGGATTTGACATTGCACCAGCTTTTCTAAGAACGTAGTAAACTTAAAAACAGAGGGCAATCTCAATTGGTGGTAACATTCGGAAAAAATTTGAATTGATCTGGTACAGTGTTGTTTAGTCACGTTCAAAAATAGATCAATAGATTTTTCGTATTCGACGATGCAAAATTAATCTGTGACCTGTATATGGTTGCATCTAGCTTTTATCGAGCGATAATCTTTTCGAAAGGATCGCCTGCGAATCTGTGTGCTTTGTTGGTCACTGATCAGTGTTGGTTAAAAATCATAACGCAATTGCGATAAGTCGTTAGTCGTGAATCTTCTGTTGATTCTGTTGTAATAGGAAGATTAAAGTCAGTTGTAAGACTGGATTGAATCACTTATCACTCGTGAGATTGGAAACTTGGAACACGTAGGAGTCTGTTGACGTAGTGTATGGAGATCTTAATTTCTCCCGCTTCGGAACAGAGTGCTAACTATAAGAATCTAACTAAAGTAATGAGTGATCCCGCTAGTATCAACTAGCGTATTGATGCTAATAATACACTCAGGCTTCAGGTCTATGCGTGTGTAAACAGGGGAGAAGCAACCTTGCACAATCTTTCTCAGCCATCTAAATTAGTAGCAATAATTTCAACAGATTCTTCTCTTTTTTACCAATTGAAGGAAATCTGTATATATGTGCAGAAGGGGCTTTCAAGTAGGTCTCGACAGCTCTACTACACAGGGTATCAAGAGAAAAAGTCTAATTTGCATGTAGTGTTGCCGTCCTAAAGATTGTTACTAATTAGCTTTAATTTTGTATGTCATTGCCCTTCTAACTACTAGCCCAAGTTAAAGAATGAAGGTCTACTGCTAATAATCTTTAGGGGTCGAATGGTGGTGTGGTACATCGTCCGGGCCGTTCTCCTAAGTAGAGTCTGGGTAGCCGAGGCATATGTTCCACTTAAGTCAGGAGAAAGCTGGTTCGAATCCAGCAAGACCCTCACACCATATTTCTCGCCTGGTCATGTATATAACAATGACCAAGGCATCTTGGGTAGCCTTGAGTGACTGAAATAGAGTCCTGCCACAGATTTAAACAGTTGAGGGCAGAACGGACTGCAAGACACCTGACTTTGGGTGATATCTTCAAATGATCTTTGGGTGTGAGTGCGCCTCATATCAAGTTGAGTCATCGTTCTATGTACCGTACCAGTGTCATTCGTGTCATAGCCTATAGGCTGCATACACAAGAATGATTTTAAAAAATAACAATATTTAGGGCTGCAACACTGTACACTATGGTATGAGAAATCGAAGGTCCCAGTAATCCCCTCCTTTGATTATTTTTGTTCATAATTCCATGAAAATTTGTCTGAAACTGGGGGCAAAAATAATTATCGAAGAGGACTACATGGACCTTCGATTTCCAATACCATAGTGTATCTGATCTTCCGTTTCCAGTAATCCCAGAATGGCCAGAGATCCATCGAATTTCGGACGACTTTTTTTATGATGGTAATTGCTTATTTTGATTTACATCTTTTATAGACATATGGGTCTTATCTGCCAATAGGCCCAAGGTACCTATTCCTCGGGTAGTATGTCCTTTTCTATGCCTACTCTACGGCCCTTTCAAATAGTACTACCCACAAAAGTCTTTATTTGAGTACACACTCAGAGGAGCCTTCAGCCCTTCATAATCCAGCGACTTAGATTATCGTGCGGCTGATCTGAGACTATTGACTACTGTCAGAAAGGTTTCTTGATGTTCCAGTACATGGACATGTATGTGTACTGAGGACTCGTGCAGCATCAATACAGTCCATAAGGGCTTTGACAGGATCCTAGTCCATCTTCAATGTCACTACTTCAAGGGCTTTCTGGGCCCCTAGAATTTCGGTATGTAGTGTCTGTGCTCCGGTCATCGGGCTAGCCCCGCTTCCAATTATGATGCTTCTTTTGTACAGAATATGTCCTCCTGCAGTCATGGCTAAGCCGCAGGGTGAGCCATCTGAAAGCGCGCAAACTGTCTCAGCTGGCAAATTATTCAACCATAGTTTAGCACAGATTTCCTCAGGCCTTTTGTCTTTCTGGGTAAAGTTGCAGTATGTCCCGCTCTCGGAGGGTTCGGTTTGCTGAGCTCTACATCTTTTGGTACGCTTTGGACGTAGATTTGGACGCGTGTTAGATATAGTTTTAGGACCGGAAACGTCCGGTTCTTATGCTCTGTGCAAAGTTCACGGCGACTAATCGTGTCCTTTGGCCCTTCCCTAGACATAAATGCTAGAAGGTGCAGTTCATCCAACCATTACATGGGTACGTGGCCCGGAGTTATCTCTGTTGCAAGAGGATGTTTGACAGAAGGGTGCCCGCCTCCTTACATAGGGCGATGCTAATCTTGCAGCAGGAGTGACATTAAGAAGTAAGCCACATGGTAAGTCTGTGTTCCATCCGAGCCCCGTGCCGACACTCTATTATTGCTTTGTGATGATCCGAGCAAGGTCTGGCCACCATGCCTCTGTTCCCTATCGTCAGGCATGTTGCCGTCAGAGGTGACCACTTTGCTTATCGTGTCGTGCCTCAGAACATACAACACAGCCAGTGCGTTTATCAAGGATTTCTTCAAAACATTAGAGCCGGACATTTCTTGTATAATATAGCGTTAAATGGAATGATTAGAGTAACAGTGGATGGTCCCCAGGCTGAATCTTTTCCATCCATCCGCGAAGAAATATGCTGCGTGAAGTAATCAATGGAATCGTAGGTATGTTATATATATTTTGATATATCAAGCCTTAGAAATAAGAGACAGCGCCCGCCTTACGAATAGATGTACGTAAAGGTATGTGGTAAAAGACCACATTGGCGGGTAAAGGCTGGCAGAGGCGAGACAGTCTTGAGCCGACTTCTCAATCCTGTCCAATCAAAATTTCCTCCTTCATCTGCAGAGAAAAAGATCTTGTACTAATCCATCATATACTGCATCTTTCAAGTCAATCTGCAACACCTCAGGGGGATCATTCTGGCGTCTATAGTACACTCTCGTAAAAAGAGTGTGGGGCAAAACTTAAACAGGGGCTCTCATTGGCCAATCAAATCAATTCCTTCAATGAAGAGCCTTATTTAAGTCTTACCCCACATTCTCACAACGATAGTGTACTGAACTGTGAATGTCATGTTGTGGATAATATTCAACCCTCTTATGTAATCAGTTTCCTTTGTCCAAATATAGTTAGCGTCTTTTTAGTCATCAGAGTAGTTTATGGATGCTATCATTGTTGTTGGAGTTGGGGGATATACATCACAAATTAGTCTTAAAGCTCTACTAGCACTCAGATTGCCGTAGTCGGAGCCACAAGACACCTCGTGACTTAAATACGTTTTACTCCATTCTCATTGATCAATTACCACAATATTTCGACAGCCATATCAAGTCAGCCAAACTTGATCGATCATCTCGTGTTGACCCAACCCATGTTATAGATCTACATGTATCCACCGTTGTCCCTGTACAACCAATCGCGCCAACGCCCACATGTACTCTGATACTACGGTATTAATCGTGTATAGGCGCTAAAATTCGACTTTTACAGGGTATATAGGCTTTTACTAACTTGAATTAGCATGACGATAAGTAGATCTCCCCACCTAAACTTTAAATTTGTATGGCAAAAATTTCACAACGAAATATTCGTTGGTTTTGCTTTTTTGGTCCATTATAGCCCTCTATTCACTTTTTAATTCATTAATACATTTCATAAATAAATTATACTTCTATCTAGCTAATAATTTACATATCCGCCTTCAGCTTCGTAAACGGCTCTGATTCTTCGGGGCATCGAATCTATCAGTTTCTCCAAGTCATCCCCATTAAACCCCAGATCCCACGCCTCGTTCACTATTTGACGAAGATGCCCTTGACTCCGCTGCCCCCTTGATCCAACGCTGGATAAAGACGCTCCATGTACGCTTTCATATAACTCCACAAAGTTTCTATCGGATTTAAATCAGGAGAATATGGCGGCCACTCCATTAGAGAAATATTCCTCCTTTCAAACTCACGCATAGTTTGCCTCGACTTGTGAGGAAGGGCGTTGTCCTGCATCACATCTAGTCCTGGTTCCCGAAAGACCGCACTCTCTATGAGAGGCACTATCCTCTCGCAGTAACTGGCCGCAGTGATATGGCCCCACTCCTTCTCCCAAATCAGGCAAGGCCCCTTCTGTCGTCCAAAGAAAGATCCCCAGAACATTCACCCAACTCTCCTCCGCGTCTTGGCTAGGACACAGGTATCTTCGTACTCTTCCCCAATCTTTGACTTAAACTTAGCTCAAGGGAACTCTAAATCTTAGGAGCCTTTAAGGGACTACTGACCTTTCTTGTGACCCAACGATCACTTTGCCGACCATTCATAGCCCAAGTCTCGTCGGACCAGAGGACTCTCATCCAATGTTCCTTCCGCCAGTGGAGATGTATTCTGGCAAACTCATATCTCTTCAGTTTGTTGACTGAAGAGATAGGAGGTTTTAATCGTGCAATCCTGCGTGCATATCCCCTCTTTGCCAGTTCACGTCGGATCACATTCTCGCTCACACCAAAGTGCCGAAATATAAAATGTGCAAGTTGGAAAAATGACATCCGACGATTTTCCGATGATAAACAGACGAAAAATTCTATTTCATCGACCTGGGAACTACTTAGAATAGGTGGCCTACCACTGGAGTACTGAGGCTCGGTATTTTCAACGCTCATGGTGTATTGTACCTGTCGCCATGTAATCCCAAGGCGTTGAGAGATTTTGACGTAACTGTGTCCCTCACTGGCCAAGGTTCTAACCTGCACATGTTACTCTCTTAACCTTATCAATTTGTAGATTTCAGACTTACTTGAATACGTTGAGTTTGTGTTAGGCGTTTTGCATAAGTAGGAGATGCTGATGATGGAGAAGGTTGTTGAGGTGAATCCATCTTTGCGGCAATCTAGTACAGTAAATTAAAATCTTCTAAAGTAGTTGACTTAAGGTTCAGATGCACTCACATGAAGTAAAAATTAGATAGATGAATGAAATAAAAGTATGCCGTTGAGCAAAATAATAGTAAATAGCTGACAATGATTTAAACGAAACGACCTCAGGTGTGCGCGAGTGAAGAAAGGTGCAGGCATGTAGGTGGGCGTTGGACTTCATATACAGATGCATATCTCTTATGCCTTAGGCCATAAGATTTTAAAATTTGAAGCTAACAGGGATACTGTGGATCTATCGTGAGGTAACCTGGAATATCACCACTTTATCTCCACTTTATCCCCGCTTTAACCCCTGTACCCTATAAGAAGCGGATCAACGAGCAATACCCTATCATGAGAGTAGAGTATCTCAGTATTTAAGATTGTCAGTAGCTGACGCTAATTTTGTACGTCGCAAATAGTTTGTGTATGTTGATGACGTACAAAATTAACATCAAGAAGTAACAATCTTTGGGACTGAGATACTGTAGATGTGCAGAGTTTCCAATTCCAGCCTATGTGGGGTGTCTCGCGAGATCATTGTATGACAAGGGGTACACATAAATGGATTAGCGGCAGTAGAAACGCGCGAGGTAGTTTACCATACTGTGATCTACTGTCGTTTCTGCGGTCGCGACTGAATGAAATCTAAATTTAGTATATCTAAGGATCGATAAGATACAACTAATGCTGTTTAATTTGATTGTCCCCGACATTCAAAAGACGCGCATTCAGATGTATACCTATCCTTTTTACGACATGTGGTCCTAGTACACGAAGATCCGTGCATCGTGCTTGAAATGTACAGTAGAACCCCTCTTAGCTAATAGTGGGTCCCAGTATAAATGTTGAAAAGATTCATTGTAACTTGGACTTTTATATTTGCAACATTTACCCTTACAGGTCATTTTGCATGCAGGGGTAAGTATTGCAAATATAAACGGTAAAATTTCAATGAATCTCTTCAGTAATTATACCGGGACCCACTATTAGCTAAGAGGGGTTCTACTGTACCATGACGGATGGTGAGGCCTGTGATGTTCTATTTTAACAAAAATGATCGACATGCTCTCCCGCACTTAGACCATAATACAACCAATAGAAATGTAGATCTCAATTTACAGCCGCGACAATTGGCGCGCATCGTGCGCGCTCACGGAAAGATCTTCGGAGAATCGCTTCCTGATTGTTTTACTATTGCTGGCATAGGGCTTCCTTAGGCGTTCTAGGTTGATAACTATGCGCCACGATACTTTCACGATGAAAGAGGTGTCATTTATCACGGAAAACCAGAAGTTTAATTCTACCTCGGGAATTTGCAGAGGGAACTAGGTTGAATGAAGGATTCTAAAACAACGTCTTGCTGACCTTGCCCAGCGCGGATGTTGATGGTGATCTGTTACGATGTGAGGAAAATGAAATCAACCCGAGGATTGAATCGAATGGTTTGATAGTCGGGAAGCAGGGGCCTCTTATTAAAGGCGATGATAGCAGCATTTTCTTCAGCCCAGAAGCTCAATTCTCATATCCACCACACTTTATGCGTTGTATCCTCACTCTCGTAATAATACCCGTTATCTCAAAATGATAAACGTATTCCTACGGCAACTTCTTGCATTCTTACTGCTGGCGTCAACGACGACAGCCCAGTCATGTAATGGATATCCTGCGTTGTGCTCACGCAAGTACAGCGACGTGACGCTGGTCGGGACTCACGACTCCCCTTTTGTTGGCACCTTTCCCTGGCAAAATCAGTTAGTCTCGGTGCAGCAACAGCTCAGCTCAGGCATTCGATTCTTACAAGCACAAACGCACGTTAAGAATGGCACACTCAAGATGTGTCACACTTTGTGCGATCTAGAAGATGCCGGGACACTCATCTCTTACCTGACTACCATCCGCACCTTCCTTGACGCAAATCCGAATGAAGTCATCACGGTTCTCCTCACCAACGGCGACCGCGCGCCTGTCAGTATGTTCGGCGGCGACATGACCGCCTCTGGAATCACAAAACATGCCTACACTCCCCCTAAGCAGCTGGCAATAAACGAGTGGCCAACGTTGCAGGAGCTTATCTCGGCAGGCTCTCGCCTCGTCATGTTTTTGGGTAGATTGATTTGACTCTACTTCCCTCGGTCGCGAATGCGATGATCTAATGGTGGCTAGATTACGGTGCCGACTCAGCAGCTGTCCCGTTTGTTCTGGACGAGTTCAAATATTTTTTCGAGACGGCCTTTGATTCTACCGATGCAAACTTCACCTCGTGTGCTCTTGATCGCCCTCCCAATTCCGACGGTAACGGTCTCATGATGGTAAGCAGACGTCTCCCATCCACTCTACCTGACTTCTGGGGCTTAATACAGTCTTAGATCGTAAATCATTTCTTGGATATCAGTATTTTAGGTGGGATCTTAATACCTGACCGGCAGTCAGCTCCCAGAACCAATGCTCCCACGGGTCCGGGAAGTATCGGTGCGCAGGCTGATCTTTGTTTTCAAACTTGGAAGCGCAAGTCTAATTTAATACTAATTGATTTTTTTGGCCAAGGTAAATCTAAAGTTTTTAATAATTTCTGTGAATTTTATGCTGATTTACTCACTAGGAGATGCGATAACAGCCCAGCGCAACCTTAATGGTTTGTGAAGATAAATGGTCCCCTTCGCCTAACGCAACACCCAGCAAGGTTACAGGTGCCCATCACCTCTGGACTTTCTTAGTTATTACCCAACTATGGAAAGTATGCCATCCATGTGGACATTCCCCACACTGATTCGGAATATAACCCGTGCTATTCAGACCAAAAGGGTGCCTTGTCTGAGATTTGAAAATCAAAGAAAAAAGGCATCTCGGACAACCAGTCGACTTGGAGGCTTTCAAATAATGACGAATTTCCCGTGCTATGAAAATATTTCATGGTATAACGAGAAAACCTTATTACTACACCACTGTTTGGTTGGCCGTGTGCTAGCAGGAGGAATTTTCTTTAAAATGCCTTGTAAATATTTACAATTCTCTAATTCCCCTTTTCACAGCCTCATTAAAAGTAACAGATAGACTTACTTAGTTATTTAATGTAACATTAGAAACTTCAACTGCTGAAGTCAATGTAATTCCTTACCATGGATCAACTACAGATGTATCCTAATATCGCTCGAAATTGGCTCACTAATGTAATACAGCGTATATCACATATATTGAATTACATGTAAAGGGCTGTAATTTAAGGGATATAGGTAAGAGAAACGGAAATTCCTATATCTATGAATGAATTCCATTCAGGCAGTTATTGATGAGTAATTCCTTAGCGAGGATACTAATTAACTCTTCTATGTATGAATTATTTTTTAATGCTTCAGTGCTCAACCAGAGCAAACATCCAATTCCCATGTTCCGTTTATTCGTAATCTGAGAGCAAACGTAACAGACATTAACTCACGTGACTCACAAACACAAAGTAGTGCGTACCAAATCATTAATATCCCTAATCAGTATTGTACCAGTGAACGCATTTTCATTAATCCAGAGCTATCATCCAAATAGTTGCAGTTAAACCTAAATCGCTTGCCAGGCGTGAGATATTTTTAAATCTAGTTTAATTTAGTCTATTATCGCTAATCTTGTTTCGGAGGACTTGTCTTGAATATTCTCACCTTGCTCAAATCCTATTTCGCCGACATCGTTTGCATACACGTATGGAGCACTGATGGCACTCAAATATATAGTTATGAAGTGTGTAGTGGCACCCTTCGCAGTTAAATGAACCTCTTATCCAGCGCCACTCGTCGTGATTGCAGTTATGCCGGAGTCGAAGATTCTGCATGACAGCAGCAATCTGCTCTGCATTTGGAATTGCATTATGATGGAAATCATCTCGATTCACGACAACGTGGGCACGGGCAACCAGCATTTCCTCGTCCCACTGCTCACAAGCACAGGTCTTCCAGCGGGCAGCGCAAACATAACAAAACTCCGTTCCACAAGGACATCTGAACAAATTATCAGTGGCAATTCTATTGCAAAAGGATTGGAAAGCTTTGCGTACGTCATATGATTACACCCAATCTCTAACTCCACCACACGTCGACAATGGAAGCAGCGTTGCCAGCCATTTTCTTTGGCAAGATCCAAGAGGCGCTGGAGGTCAGTATCTGCGGGACAATCACCAATATGAGACCTTGATTTACACGTGATACATGTTACTGTGTCACACTGGGGGCATGCTGCACGATCTTTTGCAATATACTCCGGTCGTATAAAAATCGAACATTGTGGATTTGAGCAGTAGGTTCGGTTGGGTGTTTCATGTTCAATCTTTTTAGCTTGATATTGATCAATAAGCTCCAAAGATAGAAAGGATTGTATTTCGCTTGAAAAGATGGGCTGTCTGCAGCATCTAGGTGGGAACAGGCTATCATCAGTAATAGAGGCTCGAAAAAGGCTTGAAAGACACTCTTTACAATAACCATGACCGCATGGGCATGGTGCTAGTTCGTTTTCGTGGTGGAGTTCGTTACATGCTGCACAATTTTTTTCCAGGGGATCGGCGCGTCTCTTAGATCCAGCCTGCGTTGACGACTCTGCCAATGACCTTCCTGTACTTGAGCTTGAACCCATCTCTCGTGACTGATCCTTTGTCATGTATTCATCAGCAAATTCGAAAACTATATAATCGTCATTTGTTCCGGCAGGTGCCTCAAAATCATCTGGGACATCGTTGTCTACATATACAGTCATTTCCTTAATCACTCATATTCACCAAATTTGGTTGGAGTACTTCTCGACATCACTCGGTTTGTGACCAGTGAGTAATTGAGTTCCAGATCCCTGAGGTAGGCTTGCGCTGCCAGTTGAGTATCACTTAATGCATCTGCACGACTATTGTCTCTTCCGCCGATCGAATTAAATAATTCGGCGGTATCTCGCATTTGTATTTGGAGAATTAGAGCCGCAGTAGCATCGTCCATAGCATCAAAGGGATCCATGGCGTTGAGTTGTCAGGTTGTGTAGCTAGTAGATGCGTTTGTGGCGACGATGACAAGGAGCCTTAAGATAGTGTAGCTGACTCATAGTCCATATCACGTTCTGCTCTCCCGCGTCACCCAAAGCGGACGTCGCTCATCGAAAGACCTTGTGCTCCGGGAAAAATTCTTCAATGAACCATAATATCTCTAGGGCTTATCCGCTTTTGTTCAGAAATGAAAAAAGGTGCCTCCATGAAACTATATTTCAGTCTTGTCTTTGATCTCTTTCTTAACATTCCCGGTGGCAACTATAAAAGTAACATGAATATGTACAGTTGGACCCTTGCTATACCGATATAATCGGAATATTACTAAATTTATTTTGGAACGAAATCCATCGCTATAACAAGGGTTTGACTGTACGTACTGGCACCATTTAAACCATTTGTCATAACTCACAGGCTCAATACAACATGACTTAAAAATATTTGTACTGGCACAAAATAGATAAATAGATAGACAGATAATCAAAAAATACGAGCCCTCTCTGACTGTCAAAGTCGAACTCTTCACCTTCACGCGGTGCCGGCTGTAAACGTTTACTATGGTCGCTGCGTAGTTGAGATAGCCAAGGAGAGTCGCATTCGAACCTAATCGACGTACAAGCTTCCAGTCTCTCAGTCAACGCCTTCACAATTTCAGTCCATTCAACTGAAACGTGTCCTGTACCGATCAAGCCACCGCCCTCTGAAACCTGCGACCCGTCAAACGGAATCCTCTGCAAGTGACCACGCCGACTACCACTATGCGACCGTTTGCCTTGTCTTTCTTGGCTTCCATCTACAAGTTCACGACGTTATGGATACCCGATGGAGGATAAAAATTGCAGAGCACAAAGTTGAAGAGGTCGTCACGATATTATTTTACGAAGCTGGGAACGAGTAGGGATTTATGAGATAGAGAAGGGAGGTTAGGGTCTCGCACAGGAGGGCAATTCTGATTTTTGTGTGGGGTTTATGACTTTGGGATGGCTGTGCGTGCCAAGATCTCGGTTCGTATAAGCGCTGCCACCACTTTCAAAACTGACTATGCTTCCCTTTGGAGGCGAGATATGCGGCTTCGGTCGTGACGATAGTACTCGGCGCGAGCTGGTGTACCAATGGGAAATCTCATTTGTTGCGTGGACGTTCGCGGCGGAGAGGGAAGGGGAGATGCAGGGCGCCAAACCTTTGGCACTTTTGTGTCTTCTTTTTTTTTAAAGCAAGTACTGGCTAGTAATAGTCAGGGAATTAGGCTGCTTAGAGTCCCTAGGGATCGGCTGCCCGTATCACACCTCTTGGGTGCAGGGCTTGTGCCTGATATGTCATGAATTCCATCAATCAATCAATTACGAGCTCCCGTCACAAAGTGTAGTTCGATGAGGTTTACTACATCCACATATTCAGAATTTTAATCATGAATTAAATAAGCATAAGATATAATTGTGCATACATGTATTAATTTAGAAGTTTCAAGTACACAAAATTCTTCCTTCAAACCCTCCAAATAACTTTAATTATCCTGACCAATACCTAACCATTAATTAAATGCGTATCATACCCATATCCTCGTCTTTATCATAAATCGTCCCGTTCATAAAATCTCTGTCTTCCTCTAGAAGCCAATTACATCTTACCAGCTGGTAATTCAAAGGATAGTCTAAAACAATGAATAGATATATTGAGAGTCAATCAATTCGTACTTGTGTGTTGGTTGATAATGAGTACCTAAGGCACTAAAGCCACACGCCTTGATCTCTGCTTCTCTTTCTTTCACTTGCCAATCGTCTAATTTCAATCCATCTTGTGTGGTCAGAACCCAAACTAAGACCTGGAAATGTGCGTGTCCGGAAGGTGTTGGCTTTTTTGAAACCAGACCCAAAACTTTTGTCTCTATAATTTAAACTCATTTCTTTATCAAAACAAGAAATTCTCTTTATATCATCGTTTTTGCGACTTATTTTACTTTGATGATTAATTATTCGCTCATGAACATGAGAAACAGAAACTGGCTTGCGGTGAAAATAAGTCCTTAAAAACCCGTTATGTTCATCTACGGGCAGCACCCTGATCCGTTTCTTGAGCTGTTCACTTCTCATTCTTGAGGGCAGGACTGTTGATTTATCTGGAGATGTATGCTTCTTATCCCAAAGATGGTCATCGTCGTTTAAGTTATCCCAAAACTTAGCGGGCCGCCAAAATGAATGCAACCTGTTGTTATGAGAGAATTTGTCTTTTGCGGACTGATGTAAATCCGAGCTAATTTGGCGCTTAGGTGTAGAATTTCTAACGGTATCTGAGTGAAATTTGGGCCGAAAACTAGCAGATAGCGTCCTTCTGATAAACCCGAGAGACTGAGGAGGTTCTGAAGCTGACCGCGAGCTCTTTCGACGAATTAAAGACATAGTCCTTCTAGGAAGTTTAACTTCAGCAGGCGATTGACTTTCGACAGGCATACAGTAACTCGGACCCGATTTGACATTTACAGATAGTAGGGTCTTGTGGATTGGAGGTTCTGGTGGATCACGCGGATTGCTAAATGGTGAATCAAGTTTCGAGCTTGGATCGATGGGTTGAGTTGGATTTATCAGAGATATTGTGGGAGCATCTTTAGTGTTGGAATCAGGTATCACAGAATTTATTTCCTTGTTCAATTTAACCGTTGGAGTAGGGGGGGATGGTTCTGGAGATTGTCGATTTTGTACTAGCACAAGAGATTTGTTCTGATGCGGAAAGAGAGATACAGCGAGCGCCTCTGAAACTTCTGCCAGTGTCCCAGTGGTTTCATTAGATATTTGTGAAAAAGGCGTTATCTGAGATGATAGACGATTTCCTAGAACTGAGTCACCGTTGTGATCTAATGCTAGATTACTACCTAAACCACTTAATTCTATGGCAGGTATTTCTATGTAGGGTTTTACTTCGAGTGTTGGCTTCTTTGCATGGAGTAGATTATGAACCTTGAGACTTTCCGCTGTGAGAGACCCAGTCCTAGAAGCATTACTACTTGTTCTAGCGGATAAAGAGGATCTCCTAGTTGGCACAGAAGGTGGATAATCAATGGTTCGAACTGAATGTCCAGATTTGGTAGAAACTGATACCATGCGACTCGGTATGCCTGCTCGGTCAGAAAATTCTGGGTGATAGTATTTTGTTGAATATGACCATGGAGCTGAACCGAGAGATGCACTACGCCTGGTCCTTCTGCTACTTGTGGATCTTAGAGAAGGCGGCTTCGACTTTGAGCGTGTCAGTCTTTCAGGAATCACTAGCACTGGAATTCCCCCATTTCTGATGACCTCTTTACAATGTTTCATGCTTAAGGTTGAACCTATTGACCCAGTGGAGATAACTCTCGAATGTGTACGTTTGAACGAATTTGAGGAAGATGTATGTTTGCGGTCATTTGTTTTTATATGATTGAGGACAGAGCTTTTACAAGTCAAATCGCTTAAATTTCTTAAACCGACACATTTCTTAGTATGTCGAAGCGTCTTCTGTCGCACTGAAAGTGAATCAAAAGGAGTTGCTTCGATTTGAATCGGTATAGGTGGAAGCTCTTTTGGCTTGTATGTGGAGAGTATAGGAGAAGGGACCACTCTTCTAGGCGATAAAATTTCTGCAGATGACCTTCTGGCTGGCCTGCTTTGTCTAGATCGCGGGGTATGATCCTGCAAAGAGAGAGCTCGAGTGATCTTTTTTGACCGGTGTGAAAGTGCTGTTTCGTCCTCAGTTTGAGGGGGCGTGATGTGTGAATGTCGAATCGGCTGCTCAGAAACTACATTATTCTTTGTCAATTTGAAATTTCTATAGCCAGTAGCATGATGCGATTTTTGCAAGCTGGATCCCCACTCCCCATCAAATTTATTGAACATTGCTTGCGAACTTTGCGCTCGTAGTTTTCCCCGAGATTTTGGTCCCTGTTCAAGCTCGGTTGAATAAAATTCGGGTCGTTTTTGCATTGGATCAAAGTAATTATACATTATTCCCACATCGATCCTGGGCTTCTGGGTGTAGGATAGAGTTTGATTCATTACCGGCTCATTATCTTCGTCAGATGAATTAGGATCCTCTCTCGCAGTTTTGAACGAGTTGGAGCCGGATGAAGGGCAATTATTAGAATTAAATTGTAGTAATGCAGGTCGTGACTCCCGGGGTGGTGACATTTCGGGCGTAGGTGGGCTCTGTTGGCGATGCAGCGTATGTAAGGAAGATTTTTCGAGTTCCCCACTCGTCAAACATCCTGTATTTGGAGACGCCGAGTTCGACGAGCCATGACTCATACTTGACTGTCTAGAATACGTAGGGGGCGTTGGTGGGAAATCAGGGGCACCTTTTCCTTTCATCTTGTCCACTAAAATTTGTGAGCTAGAGTTCGTCATCGTGGCTAAGCTCGTATCTAGAGCCAGCTCTGGCTGTTTCATTGCGTGTGATGAAGAATATAAGTCTTCTGTTGGGCGAGGGAACATTATGAGTATTGAGCCAACACTTGCTACTTCATCGGAAGCTTCCAGTGAACTCCTTGATTCTCCAATGGACATCATAAACCAATTAGTCGTGAATAATCACATCTAAATTCACACGGGTGCGGAAGAAAAGAGGGAATAGCGAAAATCCGTGGTAACCCATCTGTCATCCCATGGGCTAAGGAGCTTTTATCAATGTCAAGTTCGGGCGCTTGCAGTCCAGAAGAAATTCAGACAAGGCTTTTCTGATAACTTCATTCGCTCAGAAGCTAACTGTAAGCGAGAACGATGAGTGGTAATTTCTGGGACAAAATAACCGGTTGTCAATAAAAGCTAACCCATCAGGGCCAAAATACTGAGCGGAGTGAGCGGATGACGATACACGACGAAGGTCAAATGATAATAACAGAAATGATCTTTTGTGGCCACTCATTCATGCCAATTAATCTTCTAAAATTTGATGTATTGTTAAAGATTTTAAGTTGATCGTATTTATGATCATTCCATTGTCTTTTGGGTGAATACGTGGACCAACTACTAGTAAATTAGTGTTTTAATGAGCAGCAACTAATGATTAGTAGTAAAGTGCCCCAACCATATGAGCATATTGGGCGAGCAACTTTATCATGTGACAATATTGAAGCAGAATAAATGGTAGTTTGACTGATAGTATTTCTCTTATTCGTTGTCTGAAGTTGTACGTTGCTCACAAGTCACATCTAGTCACTAGCCGATCTATCTCCTATTTAACTCTACCACACTAACATTACTACTACTGCTAGTCGTGATAATAACTTATACACTACCCCAAAAGAATACACAATCTCAAACATATCAACCAAAAGAGGGCTAGGGGGGGAGACGCATAACCCCCTATACCCCTGAACATTAAAGCTTGGGCTTAAGGTCAAGTCACCGCTCTTGTGCACGTCACCGGGCTAATTAACAAATGGTGCCTTAAGTTTAGCAAAAAACAAGGACAATTTCTCTCACAGCATCACAACGCACACTTAAGTAGGCATGGGCGATTCCGAAGACTTAAACCTAGGGGCTCCCATCACTCCAAAGTCTATTGTCAATAATTCCTCTTTGCCATCAATCCCACCAAATGAAAGAACCGCCCTCCTATCATCTGATTATCCTGATCTCTTGCCTACAAGTGTAGAGAATGGGGACAGCACAGAGGATGGGTTTCGAACTCTCCGAAGGCAATGGCTTGTTGAGCTTGTCTTATTACTACGAGGATCTGTGCCGGTAATCTTAGCATACGCTCTTCAAAACTCACTACAGACTGTCTCGGTTTTGATCGTGGGAAGGTTAAGCCCAGAGGCATTAGCAACAGCCTCTTTCAGCTACATGTTCGCTATGTCTACTGCCTGGCTTATTGGGTTGGGAGGAACGACTGCACTGGATACATTAGCATCTACCACTTTTACCGGAAGTAAAAACCCTCATGATCTTGGAGTCCTTCTCCAGCGAGCCTTTCTGGTCCTTACGGTCTTCTACATACCTGTGGCTATCTTGTGGATCTGCTCCACGCCTATCTTTCGATTCCTCGGTCAAGAAGAGTACATATGCGTTGAAAGCGCAAAGTTTCTGACAGCTTTGATCCCCGGAGGCCTTGGCTACATCTACTTTGAAACAATGAAAAAGTATCTTCAAGCTCAAGGTACTTAACACTACTTCCACTACAGTTTTTCGCCCAGATTTGCACTAACTAGAAAAGAAATTATGAACCCGGGTACCTATGTCCTTTTGATCACATCTCCTGTCTCTGCCGGCCTCAACTACCTTTTTGTATATATCTTCGGACTCGGACTTATTGGTGCCCCTATTGCGACAGGTATCTCGTATTGGCTATCATTTCTTCTCTTGGTATTATACGCCCGTTTTTTTGTTGGCTTTGAATGCTGGGGTGGGTGGTCCAGGTTGTGCCTAGTAAATATAAGAACGTTTGCACGCCTTGCGGTTCTTGGTATTGTCCATGTCGGCACTGAATGGTGGGCCTTCGAGATTGTCGCCTTAGCAGCTGGGCGCCTTGGCACAATCTCTCTTGCCGCACAGAGCGTAATCATGACAACGGATCAGATTATGAATACGATTCCTTTTGGAATCGGTGTTGCGACGAGTTCTCGTGTGGGAAATCTTCTCGGGGCCCGGAATGCGAGGGGCGCAGCAAGAGCAGCAAACGTTGCAGCATGGCTAAGCATGCTCACTGGTGCACTTTTGCTTGTAATCCTCATGATAGTGAAGAATTTCTACGCTAAACTTTTCAACGATGATGTCGCAGTGATCAAGCTCACTGCCGAAGTAATGCCATGGGTCGCCTTGTTTCAGATCGCTGATGGACTTAATGGAAGCTGCGGTGGGAGTCTCCGAGGTATGGGTAGACAGCATATTGGCGCAGCTGTTAATATTGTAAGTTATTACATACTGGCGCTTCCGCTTGGAATATGGCTTGCTTTCCATGGATCTGGTCTGGCTGGACTGTGGATTGGGCAGTGTATAGCCCTCTATTTAGTAGGGGGGATGGAATGGATCATTGTTGCGTTAAGTAACTGGGAACTGCAAGTGGAAAAGGCATTTAGACGCATGGATGAACCTGAAAGCGAGAGACTAATATCAGGTGAGGTATGAGAGTTTTACACTCTAACCATATTTCTCCTCAAAGAAAAGGGCCAAGCTTCAAGGTACTATCAATCTGGATAAAAGCTTCTATTTGGAATCGTAAATTTCTTGATCTTTGGTAGCGTACCACTTTACTTGGCATTTTATTCTCGTTATATTTGATCTTAAATCGTCCCTTGTTTTTCGACTTCAGATGAAATCATGGTCTCAGGCTGGCCAACTAAAAGGATGAGATAATACGAGATGTTGAATAACCAAAAACTGTAATTCTTTGTTTTGGTACGTCTCAAATTCTCGTCAATGCGCGTGTCGCAAGGGAAGACTGGACAAGTTGCTACCGGTTGGACTCAGGAAAAATGACGGGTCATGACAAATAGGTCTTTATTTATCTATCAAAGAAATAGTGGAAACTTGATTCACTTCATTTTAAACGGCCTCGGATCGGGATAAATTATCGTGTAACAGAGCGAATTAAAATGTCATTTTTTTCAGGGTCCAACTTTGGTGACAATAGTGGCTTCATATATTCGATATGACACTGACTCACATGAATAAATTCCTTCATGTTTGGCTGTCGTTGTGTCTCTGTACACCTAGCATACATGTATTTTCTCTCATCACGCATAGACGGGTCTTGGTCCGGGTGACTTCTTTATTACAGGTACAGTATGTTGAATCAGTCCTACACGCTGAGCTAAGTACTTGGATACTAAATTTCGAGCCATAATTCCTTCATGCGCGAAACTTTGAAGATTACTTGCCATGTCACCTTGCAAAATGGATTTCTCGATAAGTTACCTGTATACCTATCTACTGCGAAGAAATCTCACCGAATTTCCCAACTCCGATGTCAAACTTAAATCAATAACTTCTTCCACACCAAATACAGGTATGCATCTCGTAGATGTGCGTTATCATGAGGGCGAGCTCTTATAAAATTCATTGACTTGTTTAGACATTCTACGTCACAAACCCTACCCAACGAGCACTGAAATCAATGCTTGATATGAACAATAGTCAACCAAATATTCCCTCACAAGATTCCAGAGCAAGTGAGTTCACAAACTTGGATTTAGTTCTATAATTTATCATTACACGGACTTGTTTAGAAGCAGTTCACATGACCTTGATTGTACATCTTAAGACCGGCGTGCGAATAGAATCTTTTCCCGCCACTTTCCCTTACTCTCATTCGTATTCGCAAAAGCAAGTGTTTCTTGTACCTCAAGTCGTTCATGTCTTTTTTTTTCGCCAAGGTCGAATGCATCGGTGGTGCGTTATCCGGAGTAGTCCTTGGAGCATGTATAGGGGGACAAGGGTAAGTTAACGAAGGCTGGGCAGCAAATTCTGTTTATTCCAATAGTATAAACATATAAATATAGTGCACATAACTTATTCTCTAACCTTCGTTAACTTACCCTTGTCCCCCTGTAGATATCTTTTTTTAAATTGCTGAACGTCGTGCCGGCGCACATCACTAGACTACGATGGCCAAGTGCCAGTTAGATCGTTCTATATAAACTACCCGACATGCCAACGCCGCCAAGAAAGCCCAGCAAATTTAAAAAAGAGACCCGGTCGCTGTCCAGCGCCTCAGAAAGTTGTAAGCATCGAGAAGGAATAACTGCTTTTGCTATCCTTCGAGGTGATACCCTCCCAATCTGAAGTCCTCTATCACAACCATTTCCAAAGCTTCCATAGCTTATCATTTGTACCATCCTTCTACGACTTTTTCTCTTCACCGGTAATTCTTTCCCAGTAACCCAAGATAGGTGTCCTCCGATCATACCCCGTCAATAGAGTTGGAAGAGAGGGTCGCGGGTCGTGTGGTTACGTTGTCGTCGCTGAGTGGGGAGTAATCGAAACATATTTCAGTGTCGCGAAGGGGCGTGCGATATGCAGTCTGACTCAATGTCGTCTTGAATGGTCGAGATTCCTTTCTTCGCGCATATTGCAGACGAGACAACTCAGCGATGCGCGGGTTCCGACCAAAGGTAGTCCAGCAGTACAACCTCTGACAGGTATCCCCATCAGGTCGGATGGTGCAGTGGTACATCGTCTGGCCCGTTGTCCCACATCGAGTCTGGGTAGCTTGGACACATGAGACCGGAGATGGCTGGTTCAAATTCAGCTAGACCCGCACACCACTTCTCTCGCGGTGATATTGTATCTGTGGGATGACAAAAGCATATTCAGATAACTACAGGTTTTTCTCGCTTTTTCCTATGGTGGGTATCCACGGAAGAGGGCACATGTCGTAAGGCGTTATTCTCGTGGTGGGATCTGCAAATGAAATCTGAGTATGAGTGTTCCAAACGTCAAACTGAGTTATTCTGTGAAACGTGCATATCTTCCGTAATCATTCGCGTCATAGCCTCAGGCTGTACACGCAAGAAAAAAATCACACCAAGGAACAAGGCCACTAGCCATGATCTCTCAACATTACTGTTTTTTTAAGTCATATTATTTTTAGCCTAGAGACTATGGCAAGAATCTTGCTGCTGCGTGGCCGGCCTCTGACCACTCAACACAGATCCATGGATCGAGTGCTCAACGTTCTTATCCTACACTATGACATCTCGAACGTTCTTCATGCTTGAGCAATTATAATTCTCATCTATAGAAGACTCGAGAGAGCTTAAGATCTATCTGCGTTCCTAAAATTACTACAAAAATCAAAGACCCCTTTGGATCTACTGGCCTCGTACGACAAAGACTAGATAGTGTTGAAAGTTTCTTATGATTTAGGTATCACGAAATTCTCGAGCACTTATTCTTAAACTTTACATGCCCTCTTTTTACTTTAGTTACTGCATCCATACGACTGAGGACGCCGGAGAAATCATTCCGTCAATTTTGGATTATGTCGAGAAATTTTATCCCATCGCTCTGAAATTTCTCTCCAGGGAGTTTAGAACCCCTCTAGATGGTTCAAAGTAATCTTTGAGCCATACCTTAATGTTAAGTCGAAATTTTCAATGAGACTAAGATGGAGAGGGATATCTGTAGCAGGTAAAAGAAAATGGTGAAAGATAATCTTTCTGCTCATTTTTGCGTTGATGTGACATAACACTTGAGACCAATGTCTGGCTCAAAGATGATATATTTAGGCGTTTTGCTGCCATCTATCCACGCAGGCGAGAAATTTTCCTGTAACATTTGAGTGTAAAGATTCTTGTTCATCTTCCCATAAATTGTACACATGTTGTACTTTCCATCATTGGAGTATACACCCCAAAGTTCTGAAGTGACCGCCATTGTGTCTGAGGGGTTAAACCACCTCTTTTCTCACCAGTTCTCGCCCATTTTTTCATGCACAGGTACAAGATCTATCATCCGACTTTGAGTGATTGAATCTTGTGTCATCTAAAAAGATTATGCGCTTTCACTTGTCACTAGTTATGTATCGGTGCGCATTCGCACCGTCTGACCGAACTTCTTTTACTTCTTTTCAAGGTTATATTGTTCTTCATAGCTGCTTAGCTGACACCAAAATATTATTCAGCTGATGATTGTATGGGCAGCATCAGGAATGAAATCAGCTCTTTTAGAAATACTGATGATTATGTGGCTTTGACGAAAGGCATGCTCGCTGAACTGGGAATTTAGACCTTTCGGGAACTTTTGGGAGTATTGAATATACTGCCAGTGAATAGAGTGCACTTTCAACTCTCATATTTAGCCCTGGGATAATTAATTTGTTTGAAGGCCCCTGGTCAAAGTTGCGGAGAGTGGCATTGACCTTTGAGGAGATTTCAAGATATGGGACGACATGATCTGCCGGATACAGTCGCTGATCGTCGACTGTTTCGAAGAAAGCAAGTTTCTTGGGACATGACAATTCCTAGAGAATTCTCTGAATTGAAGTGTGCTTTCATGAAGCCCATACACCCTACCCAATCGAGGCTTAACGCTCTTTGAATCAGTTGATGTCTACCAACTTTTCTATCCGCAAGGTTTAATTCAGTTCAGGAGTACGAACCAGAATAATTCATTAATGTGTATAGAGGTAGCAGTTCCGAGCGTCAGCGCTTTCTCGAAATATGTGCGGATTAGTGCGCGATACAGTACAATCTCGCTATAAAAATGTGGGGCAAAACTTGACCAAGGCTCTCGATTGGCCAATTCAATTGAATCCTCCAATCGGGAGCCTTAGTCAAGTTTTGCCCCACATTTTTATAGCGAGATTGTACTGTAGTTTCAACCCGATACAGTGGGTCAGGAGGGTTTGATAGAATGTTCGTTCGGCTCGGATCTTTCTCTACGGATGTGCCTCCTTTGTTTTAGGGGCAAATTGCGAAAGGTTCACGCAAACGGAGCGAACCATGAAGTGGATCAGACGAGGTGGTATTTTGGTGGGATTACCGAGCACCTAACAGCCAGGCTCACCTACTAGTACGGGTCGCCTCCATATAAATTTAGCGCCCTTTGGTGATTTGTGCGTCAAAAAAAACCATGAAGAGGCACTAAAGCGACCTGGATGTGGCGTCTGTATATGATCAGGCCTCGAACCGGGGTACATGAACAGCGTCTCAAGCCTACAGATTTTAGTCGCTGAAGTTGAATCTGTAGATTATTGTCTTCCAGTTGCTTAACAAGATACACAACAAATATTGTAGCTATTGCCAATTATTCTTTCGGTAGTACAGTCGTCCCTCTCTAACTCGATAGTGGGTCCCGGTATAAGTGTTGAAAATATTCATTGTAACTTGGACTTTTACATTTGCAATACTTACCCCAGCACATAAAATAACCTGTAAGGGTAAGTGTTGCAAATATAAAAGTCCAAGTTACAATGAATATCTTCAACACTTATACCGGGACTCACTATTAGCTAAGAAGGGTTCTACTGTACCCCGAGCTGCCAATTGACCCTGCATACCAATTACCACGTGCTATCCTTGTTGTTATGGGGTGCATTTACAGTAGAACCTGTCACAACCCATGTGTGGGTCCCGGTATAATTATTGTAAAGATTAATTCAAATTTTACTGTTGATATTTGCAATACCTACTCATGCAGGCAAACTGGCCTGCAGGGATAAGTGTTGCAGAGGTATGTATCAAGGGTTGCGTAAATCCTATCAATAATTAAATCCAGAGCCCTCTCTGGGTTTTGACTGTACCATGTCGTGCTTTCTATCAGTATCCAGAATATCCTTGCCAAATACCGGTGCGACTCCATGTCATGGGTATTTCTTTTAAACTGACTCCTGAATGCACCTGTCACTCAGCAAAACAGCACACTAGTACTTGGGTACGACCGCAATCATCACCCAGGCTCGTTTCACACGCACGTCTCACGGCGTTGTTCCAGCCCAGTTCAAAAGCCCGAAAGAATGATGACGTGGGAGTGTCTTTGTGCATCATCATACTAATACTATACAGTCTTGTGGGGGTAGAACTTGTTGCAAGTTGATCAGAGTTGATGCAAGGGTCTGATGAATAAAATAAATGCCAATTTTCATCAAGTTTTACCCCTGCAGTCCTGTAGACTCTTCAAACCCATAGTAGATCCCGGCGTAATTTTTGTTAAGATTCACAAAACTTTTATCAATTATACTTGTAATAATAGCTCCTGTATGCAGATTAGTGTGTCCGGGCATTTCCCTTCTAGAATTTACTGTAATTTTTCCCTAGTCCCATACCAATTTACATGGGACTTGGGACTAAAGACAGCAAATCCAGAAAGGGGGTAAGTAGTGCAAAAGTCAGTGCTAAAACTTGAACAATTTTTAACAGTGATGAGACCAGGACCCATGATAAGTTTTACTTATTTATTTTTCGATTAACCTGAATTGACACCCAGAGGGCCCAAGCAAGCATTTTCGGAAGAAATGTATGTTATACAAAGTAGCTCAGTTCAACACTTGGAACCTTCACACTCAGATGTCATGTGCAGATACAACTCGAAGTTTACCCTTCCAGCATGAAACTACTTCCGTAAGTACCCACCACAAGGAAAAACCTAGAAACGACGTGGCAATCTGAGGATATTTTGATTGTTCTCAGAATATGGTATCGACACGAGAGAATGTGGTCGGAGGGTCTTGCTAGATGTGAGCCAGCTTTCTCCTGTCTCACGTGGGGCATATGTCCAAGCTACCGAGACCCTACCTGGGTGAACGGTCTAAACGGTGTACCACTGTACCATCCGGCCCTGAAGTGAGTATTAGTGCCAGTAATAGTGGGCTGGGTATATACAGTAAAACTTCTCTAACACGATAGTGGGTCCCGGCATAAGTGTTGAAAATATTCATTGAAATTCATCCATTTATATTTGCAATACTTGCCCCTGCACGCAAAATGACCTGTAAGGGTAAGTGTTGCAAATATAAAAATGCAAGTTACAATGAATATTTTCAACACTTATGCCGGGACCCACTATCGTGTTAGAGAAGTTTTACTGTACAGTCGAATTTGGATAAGCCGATAGTGGGTCCAGGTTTAATTATTGAAAAGAATTCACAGAGATTCTACCGATATATTTGCAGTACATACCCATGTTCGCAAAATGACGTGGAGGGTTTCATGATTGGGTCCTGCACAGTACATGTATAATCAAACCTCTGATAACTTAAGCCATCAGTGACGCCTAAAATACAAAGTTGCATGAGGATTAAACTTATGTGCAGTCCTTTAGTACTACAGTAGAGCCCCTCTTAGCTAATAGTGGGTCCCAGTATAAATGTTGAAAAGATTCATTGTAGCTTGGACTTTTATATTTGCAACACTTACCCTTACAGGTCATTTTGGGTGCAGGGCCAAGTATTGTAAATATAAACGGTAAATTTTCAATGAATCTCTTCAGTAATTATACCGGAACCCACTATTAGCTAAGAGGGGCTCTACTGCACATGATCCTAACTGGCTCGCAAAAATTTTACAGTGATGAGAAGCTGAGTTATCCGAGGGTTTACTGTAGTAATACTTTATATCCAGCAAGTCACGATACAACTCTAAGGAGTGTGCCGGTACATGTAGTCAAAGACTCTTATGGCTTGACGTGCTCCATTGCTTAAAATTTTACAGCCTGTGATGGGTGGAGAATGCCAAAGATCGATAACTTCATTTCAGTGGATTCTGGCACACAGCTAAATGAGTAAAAATTCACCAAAAATTTAGGATTGTCAATATTAGTTTATGTATTTGTAATTCAACTACATATAGCAGCTTTATTCTGACTGTCGTACGTGTAAATCGAAATCTGATAATAGAGATCAAATTATGAATTCTCTAAGCCGGTAGATGCGACGATCCTGGAACATGTTGTTCACAAAGGGTTCGGAGCTATGCGTAATAGTATCTCCATGGCGAGCAGTATTCTCACGAGCACCCCTGAGATGTTTTGTCTACGGGACCTGAGAATATCGACCGGGGGTATCTTACCTGCTATTACCGAGATAACTATCAGTGATGCATGCAGATCTTTCTCTATATAGGTACATGTATTTGCGGCTAAGCTCTCACCGTAGGTTTGCAGTTTTACTTGTTAGTCAAAGAAGTTGTTAGAATGGGGTTTGCGTTGAAGAAGCCTCACGATGTCCCTGGCAGATCATGGCCTGCGGTGAGTTGTGGTCAACTTGAATGAATTTGGGGTTTAGAATGCTAAGCAATGCTAGATAATGATTGGAATGTTCGCAGCGTTTGGAGGAATTCTCTATGGTTATGACACGGGAACCATTGGTGGCATTATGGCTATGCGGTACGGCAAGACATCGACTTATTGCACCAAGTATCGCCTAATGAAAGAACAGATATTGGAAAGACCAATTTTCAACCGGATATAAAACAATCCAGAATGGACAACTATTACCTGAAGTGACCGCTTCTGAACAATCTCTGATCGTTTCAATTCTCAGTATGGGAATCTCCCATATACCAAAAGCCCGAGTGCTAAATCCCTTTTTTTAGGTGCCGGAACGTTCTTCGGAGCTCTATCGGCTGCGCAAATTGCAGATAGAATTGGTCGGCGATGGTCTTTGGTTGTATCTTCATGGGTGTTTATCAGTGGCGTCATCTTGCAGGAAGCTGCAGAAGCGTTACCCTTATTCAATGCCGGAAGATTTTTTGCTGGATTTGGTGTTGGTCTAATCTCCACCCTCAGTGAGTCGTAGCTATCACCAAAAGATTGAGACAAAACTAAATTCGCTTAGTTCCTTTATACCAATCTGAGACGGCGCCTCAGTGGATTAGAGGTTTTATTGTCGGTAGCTACCAACTTGCCATTGCCATTGGCCTTTTGCTCGCGGCTGTCGTCGATAATGCTACTAAGGATCGCGTCGATTCGGGCTCATATCGCATTCCGATTGGAGTGCAATTTTTGTGGGCCTTAATCCTCATGACAGGGATTTTACTGCTTCCCGAGACCCCTCGCTATCTTATACGATCGGGTCAACCTGAAGAAGCGGCGAAGTCTCTCTCCAAGATTCGACGTCTTGCCATCGATCATGTCGCTATTAAACATGAGCTAGAAGAAATCTCTGCGAAAAATCGATATGAATTATCGCTAGGAAAACCTACTTATGCTGATTGCTTCAGGCCAGGTATCCGCAAGCGCCTCTTAACCGGCTGTCTTCTTCAAGGTCTTCAGCAACTTACTGGCAAGTAATTTTTGACCGCTTCTTAGAGCTGTAAACTAATAATAAAATAGGGATCAACTTCATATTTTATTATGGCACTCAATATTTTAAAAATAGTGGAATTAACAATCCCTTCATCATAACAATGATAAACTCTGCGGTTAACGTCATTTCTACATTTCCAGGCCTTTATGCTATCGATAAAATTGGTCGTCGTCCTCTTCTACTATGGGGAGCAATTGGTAACAACGACCCACACATGAAATTTAGTACCATTTAATTAAGATTTTATGCAGGAATGTCAGTTTCACAGCTCCTTGTCGCCGTTCTTGGAACTTCAACAGCAAGCCAAAATTCCGAGGGCACGATTATCGTCAAAAACCTTGATGCGCAAAAAGCTTCAATCGCATTCGTCTGTCTCTACATCTTCTTCTTCGCATCAACGTGGGGACCGATCGCTTGGGTTGTGACGGGTGAAATTTTTCCTCTTAAAGTACGCGCGAAAGCTCTCTCAATGACTACGGCGACTAATTGGCTTCTCAACTGGGCTATTGCATACTCGACGCCGTATATGGTTAACTATGGTCCCGGCAACCTTAATCTTCAGAGCAAAGTGTTTTTTATTTGGTTTGCTTGTTGCTTCTTGTGTGTTGCCTTCGTCTGGTATTTAATCTACGAAACAAAAGGCCTATCTCTAGAACAAGTTGATGATATGTACAACGAGATATCTGTCGCTAGTCAGAGTACTTCATGGAAGCCATCGGACCCAAGTCACCAGGACACCACGAACGGGGAAGCTTTACCGAAGAAAGAAGGAATCGAGACCTAGAGCCCTTCACCACCTTTTGTTAAGGCTTCATCGCTACATCCTCCTATTTGATCCTTCAGGAGGAGAAACAGCAAACTGCAGTCAGTTGGCCAGGATGTGGGCAAACAAAGCAATTCTTCAAGATCGGAGAACTTTAAAATGGATCTACCTTTAATCGTCTGTTTCAATGACAGTATAAAATATTGGTGGCTTCAAAGGTTTCACATTCCAAAATTTTCGCCCAAATGTATCATAAAAGTTAGTGTAAGTCGTACGCTATGCCCATTAATTAGATCAGCACAGCAAACACAACCTTAGCCGGTACTTTTCATCTAAATGATAAAGGCAAAAAATCTGCTACCATTGTAGGAACCCATGAGGACAAGATACCCTCGGATACCCTGAAGTTCTGGATCCATTCCACATTCTTATCCTATGAATTTCGGTAGAATTACCATTTCGTTGCACCAGAAAAGGGTTTCCTTGAAAGGCGCAATGGCTCGATAAATTGCCTCGAGAGTGTCACATCTAAATGATTACAGGTGTTAGGAACCTCTGATTGGGTTGAATCTCTGACATCTATATCCGGGGCAGCGTTTATAGTTCCAGGCTTACCGTACTCAAAGTCTTCATCATATTCTAGAAATGTCGCGTGCCATGGTCGCTTGAACACTATATCTAGATACAATATTGATCTATCCATAATGTAATCAAATGTACACCGTTGTAGAGCCACTCTTTACTATACGTCATGAGTAGATTTGGCACAGTGGGTTCAACCAGGGGTGTTTAGTGGGTCCGTTAGTCCTAGTTAAGAAAGTCGTGCCCCGCTTTAATGAAATGGCAAGGATAATTTGTATGGTGATCTTACCATAAGGTTGATTTTGTACATTTAAGCGAGCTTCTAGAACAAAGCCTCTTTTGATCATTTTGATTATTTAACTACAAAATCTACAAATATGGCGGAAGGAACTAGAGACTAATACTTAGTTGGGCCTCTGTCGGCATCGATTACGGCCTGACATCTGTCATGTATGCTTTCGATGAGATCTGTGAGTTCTTGTGTACTCACAGAATCCCACGCCTCCTTCAGAATCGCACGAATTTGATCTGACAACCGCCGCTTGCCCCCATTCGAATCCGGATGCTTGTATTCCGTCTTATCTTTCATGATTTTCCAGAGTTGTTTTATGGGGTTGAGGTCGTGCGAATAAGGGGGCCAATCAATAGGAGTGTTTAACCTCTCCTCGAACTCTTCCATCGTCCTCGCGGCAACGTGGGAAGGAGCGTTGTCCTGCATGACAGAAGCCCGGGTCTAAATCTAGTCATACAGTCTAAAGGAGGTACTATCCTCCCAGAATAGCTTGAGGATGTGATATTCCCCCAATCCTTCTCCCAAAACTGAGAGGGACCTTTTTCAGACCCCGCAAAAGACGCACAAAACATCCAACCAATTTCTTCTTAATTGTCTCAACAGTACAATTAATGTCATGTTCCTCCCCTGGCTTGATAAAGTTTTTACTTATGGTAAATTATCCAAGCTGGACAGTAAGATACTAACCTTTCTGGTAACCCAGCGTCTCTAATTATGGCCATCTGTAGCCCAAGTTT
Source organism: Podosphaera xanthii (assembly GCA_028751805.1). Lineage (NCBI taxonomy): Eukaryota > Fungi > Ascomycota > Leotiomycetes > Helotiales > Erysiphaceae > Podosphaera > Podosphaera xanthii. The sequence goes on from JAPWIX010000002.1 coordinate 1,912,048, forward strand.
CATCTGACCAAAGGATGGACATCCACTGCTCAAGGGTCAAATCGATGCGGGCTTCTGCCTGTTCTCTTCGCTTCCTTCTGATCTCAGGAGATGTAGTAGGCTTATTCAACGCTGTGTAGCGCTTAAATTCCTTTTCTCAAGTTCACTCTTTATCACTCTCTCACTCACGCCCAAGTGCTTGAAGGGTCTATTTGCAAGTTCAAAGTAGGTCATTTGTTGGTTTTCAGGAGATTCTTTGATAAATTCCTCAATCTTATCGACATCTTCGGATGAAAGCGATGGACTTCGACCACGAGCTTTCTTGGGCGTCACTGATCCGCGGCGAAGAGAGTAACCAACTTGCTTTCGCGAAATGTTGAGTTGGGCTGCAATTTTTTATTGGTTTATGCCAGCGTCGTGAAGCGCTTTAATCTATGCTATTTAATATTTATGTTTCATTCTCTAGCCTAACTATTCACCTTTATGCACTGATCTCTGCTTGAACGTTTGGATGAGGGCATGGAAGGGGATATTTGAGGTTGATCCATCTATTTTAAAGACAACCCAGCCAACTGAATCGTCAGCCTGCGTGTTTACATACCTCTAATTTTACTGACAATAAATCTGTGTATGATAGGCGAAAGAAGTATGGAGCTTTCAAGATCAAAATTAATGAAAATGTGATAATGATGGTTGTCGCAAAGTCGTAGTTGAGATGAGCTCAGTGGGGGTTATCGTTTGGAAATTACAGAAACTCTGAATTATCAGTCTGCAGTATCAGCCCCTGTCTAGTACACCATCTAGTAGGAGCTAACCCCTGGAGCGAGGTCCGGCCTCACTATGCCCTTCTTAGCCTAAGAGCATAGTTAGTAACTTCTAGCTAATGCTGACCAACACAGTAGAACCAGTCCAAACCCATAGTGGGTCCCAGTATAATACTCGGGATTTCATAGAAATTTCACCGTTCATATTTGCAATACTTATCCTTGCACGTAAAATGACGTGTAGGGATAAGTGTTGCAAAATTAATTGCCAACAATTCAATAAATCTTAACAATAATTAAACTCAGGACCAACCATGGGTATAAACAAGTTCCACGATACAGAGTAACCACCCTAAAGATTGTTAGTCTGCATAAACGATAGGCATTAAAGTGGGTTTTCTTGAAAATCTTTGAGTTGTTAGGAAACGATCAAACCTCTTTACCGAGACACCTTAACACTTCTTCGTACAGGGGCTCAGGGGTAAGTGAAGGCAGTATGTCTTTGCAGGGTTTTTAGTTGCCGATTATTATACCAATATGGCGGGTTCCTTTGTTGATCTTTCTAAGCGAGGCCATATTAGGATAAGCTCAAAACCTAAATATCAATTCAAGGTGAGAGATTTCTTGGCGACAAAGGTGAGGGCAGTATGTCACTCTTGGCTAAATATTGAATGGTGTCTTAAGAAATCCACATCAAGGATAATATCAAGGATTTCGATAGATCTATCTCAAGTTTCTAATGTGCAAAGTGTTTCTAACATGAAGTTCGACCCCCTTGAGCTCTAACTACCTCTTCACATCTCTTTGACATGCTTAGAATGAGTGATCGAAGCTTATCCTCTGTTGTACAGTTGTACCAGGCCTCTAGTATAATTTGGCGATTCTCTGCTTTACTCCACTGCCTCCCCCGCCCAAACTCTGGATATACATTTTGAATGTATAGTTTCAAAATACCCCACACATTCTCAATTGGATTTAGATCTGGGGGGTATGCTGGCCATGAAATAGGTTGAATTCCATGTGCCATGAAATAATCTCTTGCGGGAGGTGCTTTATGTACTGGCGCATTGTCGTGCATATATATATATATATATATAAATATGCATGACCTGTCTCTTGCCGTCTGTTTCTGTCCCAGTTCACAACAAAGGGAAGGATGTGTTGGCGATAGCTTTCTGAGGTCATCTTGCCCCAGTCGGCTTCCCAGAAAACACAAGGGCCTCTCTCGATTCCGGCGAAACTACCCCAAACCATCCAAGAATTAGTCTTAAGGTATCGATCAACGACACACGTATTATCATAAGCCTCTCCTTTCTTCTTAGACTGTGAGTAATCAAAAAACTTTTGCATTTATGTAGGAATTGTTTACCTTTCTAGTTACATAGCTCGGCATAATAGGTCCGTCATTAATCCAAGTTTCGTCGCTCCAAAGTACTTGCGACCACTCTTGTTCTTGCCATTGAAGGCGTTGTTCTGCCCATACCTTCCGTGCAATCATGTGATTCTCTGATAACGGCGGAGGCCTTCTCGGAAAGCATCGAGAGTACCCTCTTCCCTCAAATGCACTACGAATTGCACTTTCTCCAGCAGCCCATGAGGAGAAATGAACTGACAGTTCTAGATAAGAACATTGTCGTGCCTCGCGAGAACTGCAGATGAATTCTTCCAAATGATCGATTTGGTTAAGAGAAAGTCTAGGAGGGCGTCCAGTCCTTAATTTAGGAGATGCACGACCAGATTGAACAGTGTTCTTGACTTGTGAATATGTTACTCTTAACTGAGTCGCAATTTGTTTGCACGTGAATCCCGTCCGATACAATGCAAGTATCTGGGGAAAATCACTTCGAATAAGTGCCTAGGTCAGTACCAGAATTCTACACATACCCCAAGTCTTTAATCTCGACTGAAATATGAAGCACGAGTCTGACCTTGTAAAGTAGCTTGAGTATTCATGATTAGAGGATAGTAATTCTGATAAAGTAAATTCTCGGGTGGCTTGTGCTAAATAGCGAATGGCGTTCGATAAATTTATCTTTTTCTAATATCGGTGAGATGGTTTAATTAACAATGATGCAGCCGTAGAATTTTACTAACATATATCAAAAGTGGCTTTTCCGATGAAATGAAATCGGTGTGAAAGATTAGATCATTTGATCTCGTCTAATCTTGAAAATTATATAGCATGACTGGGTCGGATGGTGCAGTGGTACACCGTCCAGGCCGTTCTCCCAAGTAGAGTCTGGGTAGCTTGGACACATGCCCCACTTGAGACAGGAGAAAGCTGGTTCGAATCCAGCAAGACCCTCACACCACTTCTCTCGCGGTGATACTGTATTCGTAGAATGACGAAAGCATGCTCAGATAGCCACAGGTTTTTCTCGCTTTTCCCTGTGGTGGGTATTCACGGAAGAGGGTACATGTCGTAAGGCGTTATTCTCGTAGTGGTATCTGCAAATGAAATCTGAGTATGAGTGTTCCAAACGTCAAAATGAGTCGTTCTATAACAAAGAATACGTATCTTCCGAAAAATACCTACGTGGGCCTTCAGGCGCCGAAATAGGATAATAGAAAAATTTATTTTTTATATAGCATGACTAAGATATATCCATATTATAACACCTGTATATAAAATTTCCAACTGCCTTCACCTACCCCTGAGCCCCTGTACTGTATTAGCTCATGAGATTTTTCCGTAAAACATTTACACCCATGCAACTTTAACCAAAAAATCAATCTAAATTCAAATTATTTTGAGAATATTATTTCTCATTTCTATTCAAAGTTCCTATAAAAATAACTGTAGATATCACAGCTAATGGTCTTTAGATCTACCTTGCGCTCGAATAATTGCCAAGCACCTATCTTGCATATCACTGATAATATCTGCGAGAGTTTCAGGCTTTGTGCATTCCTGCCAGGTTTCTTCCACAAGGGATTAACTTTCAGCCCTCCCTCGTTGCCGTCCCAGATCGGAGTCTCCATGTCGATCCTGTATATATGACTTTATCAATCCCTATACATTTTCGATTGAATTCAAATCAGAGGAGTAAGGCGGCCAGACCATAGGTACTATTCCATGTTCACGAAGGTACTCCTTCACGACAACTGGAGTGTGAACGGGACCGTTGTCTAGCATAAACTGCATAAAAACACCCGTTCTTGCAAAACTTGACCTTAGAAATCCAGCAACCTCTGGGAGAATACTTTGACGATAACTTTCCCCCGGTTATTTTCTTCCAGCTTGTTTGCCAGAACACTAAGGGACCTGCTTGGGTGCAGGCAAAGCATCCGCAAAACATCCAAGAATTATTTTTCGTATGGCGATTGATGATGCATGTACTTTGGTACTCTTCAAGCTCATGTAAAAATCTTTAGCGTTTCGCATCTCTCTCTAACTAATGAAATGAAAACTGACCATCCCAGTGACATGCATTTTGTTGACTGGACCATCTTTTATCCACGTCTCGTCACTCCAGATTATCTGACACCAGTCATTTACACTTAAAGATTGATGTGATTCAGCCCACTCAAGTCTTAGTCTTCTATGTTAGTTAGAGAGAAGAGGCTTATTTCTGGCAATGCGCCTGTTATAGCCTCTTCTCTTGGGAGCATTTCGAATTGCATCTTCGCCAACATTCCGTTGTGGAAAATTAACTGATAGCTCCTGGTACGTCATCTGCCGAGTCTGTTTTAAGCTTTAGATAAATATTTCTAACTCGTCTTGTTATCCGGGATTTATTCTTAGTTTTCGACCAGTGCCTTTTTCTAGCTCAACACATCCCATATGAATCGTATATTTTATTTGATGAATAGTAACTCCTATTACACAAGAGATCTCCTTATCGGTTTTTGCAGCTCCATGAAGAGTTAAAACCTGATTTCAAGTAGCTTATACTCGTAAATAGAATATTTCCAATACTCTAAACTCACCTGAAGCCTCTGATCTCGATTTTGTTTACTTGAGTGTTTGCGAGCATTTGTGGAGATATTTTGGGGGTTCATTCTGTGAAGACATGAACCAACAAAAAAGTGCAACTTCCGCAAGACTTACCTGTGAAACTATGGTATATTTGAAAATTTTCGTCTTATTACTTTTTTTCTATACTGTTATATCATAGGAAATTTTAGGAAATTGCTTTGCAGACGTTATCGGGTGAAGGATACGATTGAGAATAGGAAAACTAGAATTCGACGAAATGTAGGAGGTATAGAGGGGTCGAGCAGAGAGAGTAGATAAGAGTGGGATGAAATAACATTAACACTTTAGCTTGATGGTTATGTAATATTATTTGTTGGGAGCATCCTGTAACCAATATGTATATTCCCTGTAAAAAACTGGGATAAATCCCTACTTTTCATGTCGATCACTGAGTAAAATATGCTCCTGAGGCCCTGTATGTAGGTCTTTCCTAAAATTCGGGAATTAAGCGAATAAAAATTATCAATTTTTGAATGCCGCAAAAAATCACCGTTTCGTCCTACGTTCAGGAAGATAAGGACCGTGCACTCAGTCTTCAAGCGAAAATTTATGGAAATGAAGGGCTCAAATGGAGTTACTCTGATACTACGGTATTAATCGTGTATAGGCGCTAAAATTCGACTTTTACAGGGTATATAGGCTTTTACTAACTTGAATTAGCATGACGATAAGTAGATCTCCCCACCTAAACTTAAAATTTGTATGGCAAAAATTTCACAACGAAATATTCGTTGGTTTTGCTTTTTTGGTCCATTATAGCCCTCTATTCACTTTTTAATTCATTAATACATTTCATAAATAAATTATACATCTATCTAGCTAATAATTTACATATCCGCCTTCAGCTTCGTAAACGGCTCTGATTCTTCGGGGCATCGAATCTATCAGTTTCTCCAAGTCATCCCCATTAAACCCCAGATCCCACGCCTCGTTCACTATTTGACGAAGATGCCCTTGACTCCGCTGCCCCCTTGATCCAACGCTGGATAAAGACGCTCCATGTACGCTTTCATAGAACTCCACAAAGTTTCTATCGGATTTAAATCAGGAGAATATGGCGGCCACTCCATTAGAGAAATATTCCTCCTTTCAAACTCACGCATAGTTTGCCTCGACTTGTGAGGAAGGGCGTTGTCCTGCATCACATCTAGTCCTGGTTCCCGAAAGACCGCACTCTCTATGAGAGGCACTATCCTCTCGCAGTAACTGGCCGCAGTGATATGGCCCCACTCCTTCTCCCAAATCAGGCAAGGCCCCTTCTGTCGTCCAAAGAAAGATCCCCAGAACATCCACCCAACTCTCCTCCGCGTCTTGGCTAGGACACAGGTATCTTCGTACTCTTCCCCAATCTTTGACTTAAACTTAGCTCAAGGGAACTCTAAATCTTAGGAGCCTTTAAGGGACTACTGAGCTTTCTTGTGACCCAACGATCACTTTGCCGACCATTCATAGCCCAAGTCTCGTCGGACCAGAGGACTCTCATCCAATGTTCCTTCCGCCAGTGGAGATGTATTCTGGCAAACTCATATCTCTTCAGTTTGTTGACTGAAGAGATAGGAGGTTTTAATCGTGCAATCCTGCGTGCATATCCCCTCTTTGCCAGTTCACGTCGGATCACATTCTCGCTCACACCAAAGTGCCGAAATATAAAATGTGCAAGTTGGAAAAATGACATCCGACGATTTTCCGATGATAAACAGACGAAAAATTCTATTTCATCGACCTGGGAACTACTTAGAATAGGTGGCCTACCACTGGAGTACTGAGGCTCGGTATTTTCAACGCTCATGGTGTATTGTACCTGTCGCCATGTAATCCCAAGGCGTTGAGAGATTTTGACGTAACTGTGTCCCTCACTGGCCAAGGTTCTAACCTGCACATGTTACTCTCTTAACCTTATCAATTTGTAGATTTCAGACTTACTTGAATACGTTGAGTTTGTGTTAGGCGTTTTGCATAAGTAGGAGATGCTGATGATGGAGAAGGTTGTTGAGGTGAATCCATCTTTGCGGCAATCTAGTACAGTAAATTAAAATCTTCTAAAGTAGTTGACTTAAGGTTCAGATGCACTCACATGAAGTAAAAATTAGATAGATGAATGAAATAAAAGTATGCCGTTGAGCAAAATAATAGTAAATAGCTGACAATGATTTAAACGAAACGACCTCAGGTGTGCGCGAGTGAAGAAAGGTGCAGGCATGTAGGTGGGCGTTGGACTTCATATACAGATGCATATCTCTTATGCCTTAGGCCATAAGATTTTAAAATTTGAAGCTAACAGGGATACTGTGGATCTATCGTGAGGTAACCTGGAATATCACCACTTTATCTCCACTTTATCCCCGCTTTAACCCCTGTACCCTATAAGAAGCGGATCAACGAACAATACCCTATCATGAGAGTACAGTAATACTTCTCTAACACGATAGTGGGTCCCGGCATAAGTGTTGAAAATATTCATTGTAACTTGCACTTTTATATTTGCAACACTTACCCTTACTGGTCATTTTGCGTGCAGGGGTAAGTATTGCAAATATAAATGGATGAATTTCAATGAATATTTTCAACACTTAGGCCGGGACCCACTATCGTGTTAGAGAAGTTTTACTGTACCGAACCGGCCCTTAATTCATACATTTTAACCTCGCTATAACAATGTGGGGCAAAACTTAGCCTAGGCTCCCGATTGGAGGATTCAATTGAATTGGCCAACCGGGAGCCTTGGTTTAGTTTTGCCCCACATTGTTATAGCGAGATTGTACTGTATTCACTTAATTTATCGTATCACGGAGGTCAGGTCGTTGAAAATAATGAATTACATGTACATATGTACAACAGTGCTATCATAAATCAGAATATAATACAGGCAAATGTACAGGGTCGCGAAGGTAATACTTTGCCCGCATAAAGTGAGCTCTGCCACTTTATGCGGGCAAAGTATTACTTTCGCGACCCTTTACACGTTTTATGTAAAAACAGCGTCTTAATCTCAGGAAAGATGTACCGGTTAATCTTAACGACTATCTATCAAGCCGTACACCACCAGTATGCACACATGTGTGAATAGAACTGGGAGATGTCCACGTTAGGAGAATACTGACCTAGAATTTCTACATTTGAAACAGAACAAGTATGTATCTTTCTTCCAGGCTTCGACAAGTCATTCTGGGTGCCAAAGCTCAACTTTATATACCATATGTCCACGATACGTGAAGCACCGCATGAAATTATTTCAGGGATTCTAGTTGCATATAAATACTAGCAGCTTAAATCCCTGTAATAATTTTTATGCGGTAATTCATACATACATTTCATATACGTTAAGTCAGTTGATAATGATCGAGAGAAGTTGAAATAAGTATCGATGCTATTAGGAAGTCCACGATTATTTACTCGCCACATGTAGGACTATTTGTATGTAATTACTTCGACACAAGAATAGATTTTACCCCTAGTCCCATACAAGTTTGCATAGGACTAGGGATTAGGTACACCATTGGATTGGGGCATGCATAAATGTACATGTACAACGTTACCCATACATGTACAGGGTCGCGGGGGTAATACTTTGCCCGCGACCTTTTACGGAGGTACAGCCCATAAGTATTATTCCATGTCGACCAGGGGGGGCTTGGCCACCACAACGCTCTCCTTAATTAGGCAACATCGCGAGAATGCACCTCGCACCTATCCCTACTGTGTTTTGTATGTATTCCGATGACAACAACATCAACGCAATGGATTGTTTATTAAATATTAGTTATTTTATGAATAGGAATTATTTTGCATTTTGTATTGTGAGTTGGGAATCATTGAATCAATGCTTTGATCATTAGAACTCATGCAAAACACAGTAGGAATGGGTGCGAGGTGCATTCTCGCGATGATGCCTAATTAAGGAAAGCGTTGTGGTGGCCAAGCCCCCCGGTCGACATGGAATAATACTTATGTGATGTACCTCCGTAAGTTAGCGTTCTACTTTCACAAGCAAGGATATAGAATTGATAAATATTCTTCCGTATACCGGCAATTATGTAAATTACGTTCCTAGTTAGGATACTAAAATAGTAACATTCATTCTCCTGTGTGCATCTCAACTTCAGGAATCTACACTTCATTGTTCGCATGGTGTAGTTATTCTACCATCTAATAAATGATCACACCAAAGTCACAAATTTCTGTATTTAATTCTGCCTTATTCATGTATAATTCAAACGCGTAATTGTAATTCTTGCCTTTCTCGATTAGCTCTCCCGCCATCAATCTTCCTATTTGACAAAATTAAAAATGTCTGGACCACCGAGCAAACGACAGCAAGCTCGTAACGAACGAATGCTTCAGGATCTCATTAAGACGGTCCCGGGAAATAATATTTGTGCCGACTGTCAGGCCCGTAATCCAGGTAGGAATCTGATTGCTCTGGAGAACTTCATACATGGGCTCTACTGACTGTTTCACAGGATGGGCAAGCTGGAGCGTAAGTAATGACACAAATGGCTCCAGTCGATTCATGCTTAGCTCAACTTGTGGCAGCTAGGTATCTTTCTCTGCATGCGGTGTGCCGCTCTTCATCGAAAGATTGGAACACATATCACAAAAGTTAAATCCCTAAGCATGGACTCATGGTCCAACGAACAAGTTGAGGTTCTATTTCCCAAGACCAGTCTACATTTCCCCAATCTAACCCGTGATAGACTATGAAGCGTATTGGGAATATTGCCTCAAACCGAATTTATAATCCCCAGAACGCCAACATCCCGTTTCCACTCGACAGCAATGATTCAGATGCAGCCATGGAAAGATACATCCGACAAAAATATCAATATAATCCAAACACAGCAAAGTCTACACCTACATTAGATGTGGAAAGTACCTATACAGACGACCGACCTCCGCCACTACCACCTAAAACTGGAAATAGATTCGGCCTTAGGTCTGTCTCTTCAATCTTTCCTTTATCCTCAAAATATAAAAAAGAATCTGTTGAGAGTAATCCCGGGAATTCTAGGCAAAGATCACTCTCTCCAAGGAAAAATAAGCCTTCAAGGGTCTTTGGGGTAACCGTAGAAAGAGACAATAACTTTGATTCCAAAAATACTCGATTATGTGAGATGGGATTCACAGATCAGAAGATAAACCTCACCATCCTCAAGGGACTCGATGGTAATTTGGAGAAATCGATAGAAGCCCTTGTCTGTCTCGCTGAAAATAATACTGGTAGAGCGAAATCTGAAGGTAAACCAGCCCATTCATCATCAGCATCAGTAACAGCAGCAGCAAATGAATTTCATCCTGAATCATTGAGCAGTCGCTTAGGTGATGTAGTGTCGTCACCAAGCTCAATGAATCCTTTTGATCGGTTGCATTCATGCGTGCCCATCACTCCCCCGCAGTCCTCCCAGTCTACTGGAAATCTGCAAAATCAAACAGAGGGAAATCCGTACTTCAAAACGCTAAACACAATTCAAATTCCATTGCAATCCCAACACCATATTGAGCAAGCGTTTCAGGACATGTCGGTAAACAATCCACCGCCGCTCTTTCCAAATCGCACTGGTCCTGGGCTTTCCTTTCCGATTTCGACGCAGCCTCAAATATATTCACAGCACTTGCTTCCTGCTACACCATCTCTACCTCAGCAATATTATCCATCGACTTATGAAAACCATGCCCAGCAGTCTCAGCAAAATCCATGCTCAAACCCATTCATACAACAATTCAACCAGACAGCTATCACCAACACAAATACTCTGAGCGACAACAACATGATCCAACAGTTGATACCTCAAACATCACAATGGAAACCCGGTATGCAACCCATAGCAAATCCTCATTCTCCAGCTACCCTTGATGTTTCATCACATCAACACTCTAATCATCTGAGAAACCCATACCTGGGCCAAATAAATTCACCCAATCCAGGATTTCCATATGCAGACCATCTGAGTAGCCAGTCACACGGACTGATTCAAGCTTCGGATAATTACTCACAGAAATACGAAAATCATCAATTTGGACTGCCATCCCTTCCCGTAACCTCTCAGCAGCTTGTGAAGGCTGATACCCGGAGTATCCTAGAGCTTTATAACCATCCTCACTTAGCCCCAAGCCGACCTGTGTCCGAGAAAAAACACGAGGTAAATGATTTAATAGTAAATCAACTATCGCCGCAGCAGCAGTCGCAAACTACTCCTAACTCAATCTCAACTCCAGTCAAAAACAGTAATAATCCGTTTTCTAGCAGTTTCCCAAGTCCCGCAACAGAGGGGCGAGGAGAAACTCGACCAGCCCAGACCACAGGTGGTGAAAGTCAGGAAAGTATCAGTAACGAAGCTGGAAGGTGGCTCAACGGTAGACACAGCCCTAATGCATGGAGGTCAATCAGTGCTCGATCAACAAGGTGAATCAAATATGTACGGCCTAGATGATAATCTAGTCGATTCCCAAGCGTCGAGAATGACATAAAGAAACCAGGATTGTGCCTGGATGTATCAAATTACGTGTTCTTCGACATGTGATGCTTAACGTTACGAGCTACCATTTTCTGAATCTAGATGATGAAGAAGCATGCGTTGAACTAATTCTGATAAAATCATAATACCACGGCTTCTGATAAAAGCTTTCTGGCTGGATGTGGCAATATTGTTCAATTATTCCTTCGAAAATTCGAAAAATTATTTGATGAATAAGTACGAATTTCAGCAAAAGTGGATTTTATTTCCTAGAAAAATAATAGCTTGATCAGTGAGCTGTCGAGGATCAAGCAAAATTTTTCTGTCTCCCTGTCGACGGGGTCGACTAGGGCTTACTACACATGCTGTATATTTACTACATTCTCACTAATGTCTATTGATTGGGCCTTTATATATAAATATTCAAGAACTACAATTGTATATAGAGCTGATGCGAGCGTTTAAACCTTACCGGGATCTTAGATACGGCCTCGTGCACCAAAATTTTTGTCATAGAATTCATTTTTTTGGTTGATATGAATGAGGCGCACTATGTTACTTATCCTTGCAATGCTTAGATACAGGGCCTCAGGAGCATATTTTACTCAGTGATCGACATGAAAAAGTAGGGATTTATCCCAGTTTTTTACAGGGAATATACATATTGGTTACAGGATGCTCCCAACAAATAATATTACATAACCATCAAGCTAAAGTGTTAATGTTATTTCATCCCACTCTTATCTACTCTCTCTGCTCGACCCCTCTATACCTCCTACATTTCGTCGAATTCTAGTTTTCCTATTCTCAATCGTATCCTTCACCCGATAACGTCTGCAAAGCAATTTCCTAAAATTTCCTATGATATAACAGTATAGAAAAAAAGTAATAAGACGAAAATTTTCAAATATACCATAGTTTCACAGGTAAGTCTTGCGGAAGTTGCACTTTTTTGTTGGTTCATGTGTTACGGCGAGACTCGGAAGGGAGATTAAATCGCCGTCTTCGAGGGGAGATAGGTGAGCGACCGTTCGAAAGGGGGAATAAGAGAAGAGTTTAAGATAGAGGATAAGATAAGGTAAACGTAAGGATGAAGATAAGATAAGTAAAGATAAAAACCAGGTTTAGAAGATCTGTGGATGAGACCAACAGAGGAGGTAATGGATAAAACCACTAATTGATAGATATGTAGAAAGAATACAAATTGTGAAGCTGAAGATACATAGTTTCCTTCTCGTCTTCTTATATATGAAGGTGCGCCGACTCTTCCGACAAATAAACAATAACAGACCATCAATAATTACAAGATATTTCGAAATACTAATCTCCATTCCCATAAGCCGACGCTCCCGAAACCAATTCCAAAAATCATGCACCGATTACTCCCGAGAGCCAATCTAATATTCCCTGATCCATTAGGCTCGACATATCTTCATTAAAATTATAACATTATGCCCTCCTTAAGTTAAGCGATGTTCCTACGAGCGGTAGTACTGTTTTTCTGGGTATTGGGCATAGAATTTGTCAAGTGCCTCTAGGTCTTTAACATGTTCATATGGTTCCCAACTAGGTATTGGGTCATATAAGTATTTAACTAAAAAGGGCTTCTTCCCCCGAGGTAAGGCTTCGAGAATCTCTTCAACTACATATTCAAGTTCCCCATCGACGATGACCGGTGGAGGTGGTGGTTTAATTTGACCAGGGAGGGGATCCGTAGCAAGAGGCTCTAATAGCGAGACATGAAAAACTGGATGAACTTTCATGGTGTCCGGAAGGTCGAGTTTGTACGCATGAGAAGAAATTTTTTGAAGTATACAGAATGGACCTAACCGCTTATAGTCGAGCTTATTTGATGGCCTGGTGGTTGATATATTTCGACGAAGGAGCCAAACTCTGTCTCCTACTTTAAATAATGGTGGTGCACAGCGGGAGGTATTCGCATTCTCTGAAGCAACTTCTTGCGCATAGCGTATTTCTGCCCGTATGAAATCTTCGAGATTTTTGAGATTTTTCCGGAACTGAGTTAGTTCAAGTGTCATTGGGTTGGGGTTGCCGTGTGCTAAAATTTGATATCTAGGGTTAAAGCCATAATTGGCAAAGAAGGGCGACACCTTTGTCGAAGAAGAAATAGTGTTGTTATAAGAAAACTCTGCTATGGAGAGGTAACTGACCCAATTATCCTGCTGATAATTACAATACCCCCGAAGATACTGTTCTAAGATAGAATTGACTCGCTCAGTCTGTCCATCAGTTTGGGGATGGAACGCGCTACTGAATCGTAGCTCAATCGACAGACAAGATGCCATTTCACGAGCAACTTTTGAGGTGAAGACTGGGTCACGGTCTGAGACAATTGACTCTGGAAGGCCATGAAGTCGAAATATGTTATCTCTAAGGAGGATGGCTAGATCACGAGCAGAGCATGTGGTCGTCGTTGGTATGAAATGGGACATCTTGGTAAGCCGATCCACTACCACCAATAAAGCGTCAAAACCCGAAGATTTAGGAAGGCCCGTGATAAAGTCGAAAGAGATAGAGCTCCAGCGATGCTGAGGAATTTGTAGGGGCTTGAGGTAACCAAAGGGTGCATGGCGAACTGGCTTGATTCGAGCACAGGTATCACAGTTTCGTACGTAACGATCAATTGACTGTCGCATTTTCGGCCACCAATAATCACGGGATATTAATTCAAAAGTCTTGGCTCGACCTGGATGACCTGCAGCGGGGTGATCATGTGAATTTGAGATAATTTTAACCCTCAGAGACTCAGGAATATAGATTAAATCCGAGACCAGTAGTACTCCTTCATCACTTAATCGACAGGCACCGATGTCGATAAAAGGGTGTCGCGTAGAAGTTTTGAGTGCTTTAATAATATCTTGGCCTACTGAATCCGAGGCGAGTGAATCCATGAGTTCTTTGATAAAAGATGATTCCAAACCAAGTGCTAAGCTTATCCATTTAACTTTGGTTTGTTCATTTGGAGAGAACACGAGTGGCTCTACTACAGCAGAAGAGAGTGATTGCGTAGAGATCTTAGTCGGGGAAATTATAAGATCACGAGGAGCTTCAAACTCATTCCTGAAAATCAAGTCCTCTGAACGACGTGTTAGGGCATCCGCTCTCGAATTTTTGGATCCAGGCCGGAATTCAAGGAAGAAGTCGAGCTCAGCCAATTCTAGAGCCCATCTAGCTTGTCTGCGGTTAATAATTCTTTTTGTTGTGAAAGCTGTAAGATTTTGATGGTCTGTGATTATACGAACAGGCAACGTCAAGTTGCAAACATACTGTCGATACTCTCTAAGGCCCTCCACGATCGCAAGAAGTTCTTTATCTCCCACTGTGTAGTGAACTTCAGGGGAAGTCATTGTACGAGAGTAGTATGCGACGGGGTGTAATCTTTTAATAGAATTTTCATCGACATGATATTGTGAAAGAATAGCAGAAATCACCTTATCGGATGCGTCAGTTTCTAGAACGGTCTCGAGAGAAGGATCAAAGTGGCGAAGTATCGGCTCTGACATAAATGCCGACTTGAGAGTGTCAAAGGCTAACTGACAGTCTTTTGTCCAGCTGAACTGGGCACCTTTACGGGTGAGAGAAAATAGAGGAGCCGCAAGAGTGGAATAATTTTTGATGAACCTCCTGTAAAAGTTTGCAAATCCCAGGAAAGATTGCACACCACGAACATTGATAGGGGGTTTCCATTCTTTAATGGTCTGCACTTTTGAAGGATCCATAGAAAGCCCCATTTGAGAAACCACAAATCCTAGGAAAGTTGTTGAATCTACACTAAACTCACATTTTTCTGGCTTACAGAATAGGTCATATTGTTGAAGCTTTTCGAGAACCTTTCGAACGTGCTTATTGTGCTGTGAAGGATCTTCGGAATAGATCAAAATATCGTCGAGGTAGACAATGACAAAAATATCCAGGAACTCCCTTAGAATATCGTTGACAAACTGTTGACAGGTAGCAGGGGCATTGGTTAATCCAAAGGGCATAGCTTTGTATTGGAATAGGCCATATCTTGTTCGAAAAGCTGTTTTTGGCTCATCTCCCGACTTTATCCGGATCTGATTGTACGCACCTCTTAAGTCTAGGCGTGTGAATTTTTTTGCTTTGAGGAGCTGGCGAAGAGAATCATCTATACGAGGTAAAGGATAGAGATTTTTGCGGGTAATTGCATTAAGTGCTCTATAATCAACACAAAAACGTAGACCACCTCCTGGTTTTTTCACAAAAAGAACTGGGGAGGCGAATGACGAAGTAGATGGCTCGATAAATCCTTTTTCCAGATTTTCCCGCAGATATTCCCGAAGAGCTTCGAGCTCGCCGTCTGACATGGAGTAAAGTGGCCCAAGTGTAAGTTTCTGATCCCCATCTATAGGAATTTCATGGTCGATATAGCGATGTGGAGGGAGCTTTTCCGCTTCCTTGGAGGAAAATATGAGTAAAAACACATGAAATTGGGATGGAACTTGCTGGTGTAATTCTTCCAGTTCCTGTCGCTCTGATTTTTGAGACTTATCTAGGTAGTCCGAAATATCCTTGATGGATACTGAGAAGACTTGATGATCTTTGCGTCTACTAGAATTGATAAGGGTTGAAATCGACCCAGGACTAATGTCCACGCTGGAACGAGACTTAGCTGTATAAAAGGAAGGTACTGACGAAGCAGTAGAGATGGATGAAGAGTCTGAGGAAACTGACGCCGCAGAGCTTGAAGAAGAGCAAGATGAAGAACGAGATGAAACTTGGGCCGATGGATTTGTTGAAAGACGGCGAGAATAGCGAGCTGGAGAGCGAGCCGGGTTAAATTCATGGACTGTTACCTCTCGAATGCAGTGGTTTTGACAAAAATTGGAAGAAAATGTGATTGAATTAGCCCTCCATTGAATTTCAGGATTGTGCCTGGAGAGCCATGATTTGCCGAGGATGATATCATAGCGGGCGATTCGAGTAACTTGAAAGTTAAGGGTTTCAACATGGTTAGCTATCTTTAAAGGAAGGGTGATTTCGTGAGTGATCTGCCCAGAGGAAGATTGTCTACCATCTACAACCCGGACAGTCCCAGGACAAAGTTTAAGTCGAGGATGAAGCTTATGCTTCTTGACAAAGGCCTCGTCTATGAATGAGGTGGATGCACCCGAATCAACCATTGTAATGGCTGTGAGATGATCCCCTAGACGGGCAGAAACTGTAAGAGGTTGCTCATTTCCTAAATCAAATGTATGAATGACTTGGGAGACGGCCCGTTTATGTTTAGGAAAGATAGAGATCGTGGAATTCATAGATTCTACGGTAAATTTTGGTTTTACGGGAAAGAGGCCGTTGGTGAAAGGTACGACAAGTGATGACTTAGTGGAAGAGAGGCTAGAGAAATGTCGTATTTTCTCTAGCGAAGCTAATTTTTTGACTCAAATATAGGTACAGGCTTTTCCTCCTCACTATCCCCTATTTCAACATTCGCGATTCGAGTCCCCGAATATGAGGCACGTTTAGCAAGTTTTGGACAATCCCCAATTCGATGCCCAGAGCCTCCGCAGTATCCACACAAGTTATTCGTCTTTCTGTAGGCTCTTCGAGCAGCTTTCCCAGCTTCGGAGTTATCAATTTCCATTGGATCATGATGTAAGATTTGGGGAGCTGGCGGCAGTAGATTTGGACGTAGTGTAGGCGTAGAACTTACACGTGGTTGATTTTGCGCAAAATAAGTTTTTGCCTTTCTCTCCTTATCTCTAGCAAAAATCTCGTTGTCCAAGTCTATGCAGATGGTTGCGAATTCGGCGAAAGTGGTTGGAAGGATTTTGCCCACTAGACTATCCTTGAGGGATTCCTTCAGCCCCCTTCGAAAAAAATGAATGTGGACTTTTTCTTCCTTCCACCCTAGGAGAGAGAATAGTGAAACCATCTTAGCGTAGTATGAGGCGCAGGAGGCTTCTTGCCGAAGAGATTCGAGTTCCCGTTCTGCAGTAGCATACGAGTCTGGATCGTCGAAAGCAGCTCCTAATGCTTCAATAAATTTCGAAAATTTGGTGTATGAAATATCACCCGTTATGCTGTCGATATGGGGTTGGAACCACAAGTAAGCCGGGCCAGTGAGATAGGAGCCGGCGGTCACTATTTTTGCTTCGTCGGAAGAAAAGCCTGAAGGGTCGGATCGGAAAAGGAGCTGTAGTTGTGTGATGAATGTCGCGTATTTTGAGCGGGTTCCATCAAATTTGTCGGGTACGGAAGAATTAGGGATCCGGGGTAATGATGAATTTTGGGAAGCCGGAGGGTCTGGGTTTGAGGTTCGGATTATCGGCTGACCGGCCTCAAGCGCCAGAGATTGTCCGAGGTTCACGGTTTCGTCAATTATCCATGATTGTAACTCGGAAGCTGCGGACGGATACAACTCAGAGTACTGGATCGGCTCGGCAGTGCCCAGGCTGGATTTACCTGTAACTAGAGCTCGGTTGAGAAGGTGGCGGATCGGCATTGGCACATCCGGCGGGAGGGCAAACAAGCGAGTTGTGGAATTTGTTGATATATTATTCCAATTGTTGTAAATAGCCTGCCATATCGCGTTCTCAGGTGAAGGATTGGTTCTACTAGCTGGATCCACATCCATTCTAGACATTTCGAGGGTCGGTTATTGAGCTTCGCAAAATGTTACGGCGAGACTCGGAAGGGAGATTAAATCGCCGTCTTCGAGGGGAGATAGGTGAGCGACCGTTCGAAAGGGGGAATAAGAGAAGAGTTTAAGATAGAGGATAAGATAAGGTAAACGTAAGGATGAAGATAAGATAAGTAAAGATAAAAACCAGGTTTAGAAGATCTGTGGATGAGACCAACAGAGGAGGTAATGGATAAAACCACTAATTGATAGATATGTAGAAAGAATACAAATTGTGAAGCTGAAGATACATAGTTTCCTTCTCGTCTTCTTATATATGAAGGTGCGCCGACTCTTCCGACAAATAAACAATAACAGACCATCAATAATTACAAGATATTTCGAAATACTAATCTCCATTCCCATAAGCCGACGCTCCCGAAAACAATTCCAAAAATCATGCACCGATTACTCCCGAGAGCCAATCTAATATTCCCTGATCCATTAGGCTCGACATATCTTCATTAAAATTATAACATCATGTCTTCACAGAATGAACCCCCAAAATATCTCCACAAATGCTCGCAAACACTCAAGTAAACAAAATCGAGATCAGAGGCTTCAGGTGAGTTTAGAGTATTGGAAATATTCTATTTACGAGTATAAGCTACTTGAAATCAGGTTTTAACTCTTCATGGAGCTGCAAAAACCGATAAGGAGATCTCTTGTGTAATAGGAGTTACTATTCATCAAATAAAATATACGATTCATATGGGATGTGTTGAGCTAGAAAAAGGCACTGGTCGAAAACTAAGAATAAATCCCGGATAACAAGACGAGTTAGAAATATTTATCTAAAGCTTAAAACAGACTCGGCAGATGACGTACCAGGAGCTATCAGTTAATTTTCCACAACGGAATGTTGGCGAAGATGCAATTCGAAATGCTCCCAAGAGAAGAGGCTATAACAGGCGCATTGCCAGAAATAAGCCTCTTCTCTCTAACTAACATAGAAGACTAAGACTTGAGTGGGCTGAATCACATCAATCTTTAAGTGTAAATGACTGGTGTCAGATAATCTGGAGTGACGAGACGTGGATAAAAGATGGTCCAGTCAACAAAATGCATGTCACTGGGATGGTCAGTTTTCATTTCATTAGTTAGAGAGAGATGCGAAACGCTAAAGATTTTTACATGAGCTTGAAGAGTACCAAAGTACATGCATCATCAATCGCCATACGAAAAATAATTCTTGGATGTTTTGCGGATGCTTTGCCTGCACCCAAGCAGGTCCCTTAGTGTTCTGGCAAACAAGCTGGAAGAAAATAACCGGGGGAAAGTTATCGTCAAAGTATTCTCCCAGAGGTTGCTGGATTTCTAAGGTCAAGTTTTGCAAGAACGGGTGTTTTTATGCAGTTTATGCTAGACAACGGTCCCGTTCACACTCCAGTTGTCGTGAAGGAGTACCTTCGTGAACATGGAATAGTACCTATGGTCTGGCCGCCTTACTCCTCTGATTTGAATTCAATCGAAAATGTATAGGGATTGATAAAGTCATATATACAGGATCGACATGGAGACTCCGATCTGGGACGGCAACGAGGGAGGGCTGAAAGTTAATCCCTTGTGGAAGAAACCTGGCAGGAATGCACAAAGCCTGAAACTCTCGCAGATATTATCAGTGATATGCAAGATAGGTGCTTGGCAATTATTCGAGCGCAAGGTAGATCTAAAGACCATTAGCTGTGATATCTACAGTTATTTTTATAGGAACTTTGAATAGAAATGAGAAATAATATTCTCAAAATAATTTGAATTTAGATTGATTTTTTGGTTAAAGTTGCATGGGTGTAAATGTTTTACGGAAAAATCTCATGAGCTAATACGTCCAATCAGCATTTCTCCTTGCAAGACATCCCAGTACTCTCAACGTACATCATGGCCGAACTCATCAGAGTTGCAGGAGCCCTGCATATGAATATCATAGATAACTTCTACTTATGTACAGTTGTCCCTCTCTAACGCGATAGTGGGTCCCGGTATAAATGTTGAAAATATTCATTGTAAGTTGGACATTAATATTTGCAACACTTGCGCTTACAGGTCATTTTGCGGGCAGGGGTAAGTATTGCAAATGTAAATGGTTGAATTTCAATGAATATTTTCAACACTTATACCGGGACCGACTATCGAGTTAGAGAGGGACGGCTGTATGTTTTAATGAGTGAGACGTATTATGTCCTAGCCGACGTATTCCTACATTATGGAAAATTCGATGGAATCACATCATTCTATTTCGGTTTCAATTTGAAGGGTAAATGTTAACAGTGGAAGAAATGTTCAATTCAGCATAATAAATTGTGTCTAAATCTAAAAATTATCTTCTTGAGCTACTAACCTAATAGCAAGGAGAGTATTTAGACATCTCTTTCTGCCATCTCCAGATGCCCTGCAACCCCTGCACCTCACTTTGTCATGCCCTGCCTCCACGCAAGATGAACAATGCGCTGCACTTGACTTTGGCTTTCAGGTTAACCGAGAGTTCTTCCAGATTGCGCTAACATCTGTCGATTAAGTGCTTGTTGATGAGCTCTTCTTTCTAATTGTTCAAGCAAAGGCATAACCGACAGTCCGCGAATGCGATTGAGCTGCAGCTTTTGAAAGATCAGATGTATTAAAATCTAGTCCTTATATCGTGTAATAATCACTATAGGGGGCTCTAAAAGAAAGGATGGGAGGTAGACTTCTCTATTAATCAACTATGAAACCCTTAAGTCTGGAAAACATCAAATTTTTTCACAGACATAAAAACTGGCAGACAAAAGATGAATTTCTGGGGAACATCATCACATTTACACCGACACCTTAAAAGGTTTCAAAGCAGCATGGCCATGCAGATAAGAAGCGAGCATATCGGCTTCCAATCTTATCTGTACCGAAGAAAAGTACCCGGAGTCGACTCACCAAGATGCCTTTTTGGATACCCGTCCCAAAATGTGGAGCACATGATCATGGCTTGCCCGCGATGGTCAAAAAGAAGATCTGAAGTGTGGAGAAAAGCGAGATAGATCCTTCAAAGCTATGATGAAAAGTGTAGAAGACGTCGCCAGAATCACACAATGGATTCTCGAAGCAGGATGGCTTGAACAGTTCCGGCTCGTGAGGGACGTTGAAGCCACAATAGTAGCAAATAAACTAAGCCGGAAACGCAGAGGGTTTGGTAGAACAAAGGGGGTTAGGGACCCACAATAGGCATTGCAGATTTATTGCACTTCCTGAAGGTAAGTCTATGACTAAAAACAAATAAAGAATCAGTAAGGGTAGGTTTAGGGGGCTTTGACCGAAAGGTTTCTTCCTGTGTAAATAAAGAGTTAGTATACCTGCATGGGCCACTAAGGGTGCCGAACCAGGGCAATGAAATCGAATCAAATCAACTATAATGGGAAAAATAATTTCGTAGTAGACGGAATCCGGCACTCGAGAGTTTCACCTTGAGTGATGTTGATGATTTGATTACATGTCGTATCAGGCTTACGCCCTACACCTAAGAGGCGTGATACGGGTGTGTGATCCATACGGACTCACTACTACCTACATGAATGGCTTAACTTACCAGATAATCTATAAGATATAGAAAGAAAATAAATAAACAAAAAATTCTGTCCGAACGAGTGCGCCCTGCGCCCTGTCCTAATTTTCCCAACGATTAAACAAAGGAAAAATGAATGATATCTCTGGAAGAGCCTAAGCCTCCCGGTCAGTAGTTTGTGCACTATAAAATTTGGTTATAGTAACGAATTCACGAAATTTCTCCTATCTATTTTCTGCCAGCATCTCCCTTGCCTTTGAAGGGGATTCCCGTTTCTCACTTCTCCAACGTTGTAATGCTGGTCGGCATTCTGCAAAGTGCCATGGGCGTCTTTCTCGTCCACATTCGCACTTGCCATCAATATCCTCATGCTTGAATCTTTCATCATAATTGGCGAAATCGCCGTGTCCTGTCCTAGCTGCAATCAACCTGTGGTACGCCCATCTCAGTAAGGCAAGCTCTGGCGGTCGCTTGCGTGTCATCTTGAGATTCAAATCTGCGTGGTGCTTGTGGCCATGTTTCTGCTATCATGATGCAGCTAGCTCAACCGCACGCTCCCTCACAAACCTGGTTAGTGATGCAAACGTAAACTTTGTTCTCCGATTTACTTCTGCAGAAAGTATAACATTGGTTCCATCGTCGGGAAGGTCTTTCAAGGCGGCTTTGGCGAGCTCATCTGCCTTCTCATTTCCCTCGATCACTGAGTGACCTGGTATATATCTTATTTCTACTGGCGGATGTTTCTGACGGTCTGAAACAAACTTGTCAACTATTCCTTGGAAGGACCTCAACCTACTACTCTGTAGAGCCTGGGAAGCCTCTGAGCTGTCTGGGAGAACCTTGATGGGGTTAATTCCGGCTACCAATATTGCTGCTTCGAGGGCTTTCTAGGCCCCTAAAAGCTCTGCGTCGTACGCCTCTGCCCCAAGTAAAGGTCCTGACCCCCTTCCGATTATTTGTCCTCCTCTGAACAGAGTGTAGCCCCATGCAGATCTTGCCAAGCCACAAGACGAGCCATCTGGATACGCACATACAGTATCCGTTGACAGATTCCCAATCCACAATTTGGCCTGGTCAGCCTCAGACTGCTTGTCGACAGTCGTTACCTGGCCATTACGTTTTGTTTGCGGGCAGAACAGCTTGCCAGACTCTACAACAACCGGTACGTTTTGAAGGCCCATCTGTAGTCGTGTTAGGTATCGCTCTTGATTCGTGAACGCACGGCTTTTCTGTCCTGCACGGAGTCCTAGGCGGCTTATAGTATCCTTTGGTCCCTCTTGAGACCTGATAACTAGGGGGTGCCATGTATCCATTTGCTGAATCCGCGCCGCGGCTCTCAATTGCCTTTGCTGTAGGATAATTGCTGCCGGAGGAATTCCTGATTCTCTATGTAGAACTTTATTAGGAGTGGTTCGCCAAACTGGTAGTGCTGCTCGAACCGCTGTGATGATTGTGTTATCCAAGAGATCCGTATGCCAGCCAACTCCTGTGCCCACCTTCTTGCTTCGCTGGGTGGTGATCCGAGTTAGTCCTGGCCACCATGCTTCAGCTCCGTAGAGAGCGGTGCTCAGAACACATGCCTGCACTGCCTTGATCATTGGTCCTGGGTCTGCACCCCGCTATACGGTGTTTATTTGGCGTATAAACTGCGTTATGCGTTGCGCTTTGCCACACCACTCTTGCACGTGCTGCTTGAAGTTAAGTTGGGAGTCTATCCATACCCCATGCCATTTCACATGCGGAGATGGGGTAATCCTATGGCCTTGGATTTGGACGGCTAAGCCTACCGTGTCTATCTTTTTCTTGGGCCCTCCTCTAATTATCAGTAGGTCAGACTTGGCCGGGTCGAAACTTATCTCATGCTCCTTTGCTAGCAGCAAAAGTTTTTCTACCTCTGCCTGAGCATTTTCCGCCGCTTCGGCTGCTGTGCTTCCTATGCTTAGAACTGCAATATCGTGTAAGGGTCTTAAGATGATTGTTATTCACAAGCTATCCAGAGCTATATTCAATAGAAAATCTTGAAGTGAAGAAGCAAAAAAAAAACCGAGAGCAAACATCATATATCTATTCCTCATGTTCAACATTTCCTCCCTTTCTTCGCATGATCTAAATCAAAATCGCATGATCTACAATCTCTGCATTCGCTTCTAACATCTTATGATGCTTTGATGTCCTTTGTGCAGACAACCAGTGTCTCGTCACGTCTCACCCTTCATCGCAAACGAAACTGTAAAATCAACGTATGTTACCGTAAATGTTTGGGGAAATTTGCGTGTCGGAGAAGTTTCAGCTTGGAGCTGCTTAGCAAAGAGTATTCTTTTTGCCTTAGGCACCAGCCTTAAGATTACCAGGCATTGGCCTGTGACATATTGTCGGCATAGCCAAACTTATTGTCCATGTTCCCCTCTTGAACTAAGATGGCGATGTAAAGGAGGAATAGGAGCGGTGATAACGGCGAGCCTTGTGGGACTCCACACTCCATGATTTTATCTCGAGTCATTCCATCCTAGTGGCGAACACGAATCTTCCGTCGGGTCAAAAAGGACTCAACCCATCGACAAAGTGATCTGGGCCATCCTTGGTTCCGCATCCGGTGTAATAGTCGTTTGTGGAGGACGGCATCAAATGCGCCCTGCACGTCCAGAGTGACCATTGCTGTTACCTTAATGTTCCGCATTGCAGCCTCTGCATCATGTATGACGCATGAAACCAGGTCGACCGCTGAACGTCCCGGAAGTGCACCGAAAAGCTGTTGGGGGACAACTCGATGTTCAATTGCTAGCCAAGCCATTCTCTTAGCTACAAGTCGTTCTAAACCTTTTCCCAGACAAGAGAGAAGGGATATCGGTCGCCATCCTTTAGCTGTTGCTAGATCTCGTCCTGGCTTTGGAATTAGGATGACTTCAGCTACTCGAAATGCAGTCAGAAAGTGTCCATGCTGCAAACAAGCTTGAAAGATATCCTTCACCTGGGTACCTATGGCTGGCCAACAAGCTCTAAGCAGTCGAACGGTTATCCTATCTAAGCCTGGCGACTTGTCACCTGTGTCAAGAGTGCTTGTCGTCACGTCTTCTAGAGAAAGTGTCGCGCTCCACGGGATAGATTCCAGTTGTTCGTATTCGCACGTGGGCAGATCGCGAGCTGCATCGAATCGAATTAGTAATCTGTCTCGTAGGGCTTCTGCTCGCCCGAGGGGATCCGATATCCATGTATCCTCCGCGGTTTTCAAGAGAAGAGGGTCTCGGCTGGTTTTTGGTTTGGCCCACTGCATCACTTTAAAGACACGTGTATCCGTAGTAGCATTCTCAACCTGCTTCCTCCAGTATTCTCTCTTTGCCGTTTTGACTGCATGTTTGAAACTCTTTCGAGCCTGCGCCGCACTTTCAGGGAAGCTTCTAGCCTCTTTGAACTCGCAATGTTTTAGTTTGCAATCCTCATTCCACCATGGTGCAGTGCTGCCGCAGAATTTTGTGGGTTTCCGTCCAACTGCCTTGCGAGCGTCTCCTAAGCCCTCCATCAGGCTCGATATCTGGCGTTCAATATCGCTTATACTGTCCAAGGGACCTGGCTTGACCCAGGCTTTGACGTACTGGGCATACTTAGGTAGATCCTCGTCACGTAGACGGAGTTCCTGGCTTATTTCGGAGAAGTCTGGCCTATTTGTCACTTGAACGGTCCCTACGATAGTCATGTGGTCTGATGTGCAGTTGTATTCGCTTGATACCATTGCCTCCGCTGATGTGTTGCTCCAGGCTAAGTCCAGCACATTTCCGTCCCGATGCGTGGGTGCGCCGATGGTAGTAAGTAGATGCATGTCTTGAGCTGTTGCCCATTCCATGATTTGGTCACCGTTACCATACTGACGAGTCGTCTGCGGTTGCCAGTGCCTTGACACAGCGTTGAAGTCTCCCCCTACAATTTCAGGACCTGACGGGCTCCATCTGAGTAAGGGCTCGAGAGTCCCACTCAGTCCTAGTGCGCGGTATACATTTACAAAAATTATCCCAGAGACTTTCACAAAGCAGTAATCGCCGTTTTGTTCTCCGGCCGAAGGAAAGATTTGCGTAGCCGCCAGGCCTTAACGGACGAGAATTATTGCCCGGGGGCGAGTCCCAGCTGCTGCCGTTGGTTTGTGGCTTATAAATCCCGGGTGATTTTTGGTGATAAAATCACCGTCTTTCTGCATTGTCCATGGTTCCTGTACCATAATCACGTTTGCACCTGCATCCCAGGCTTGCTGTAGTGCGATGTCCATATTAGGTCCGCCCTTTCCCACGTTCACTTGGTGAAATAGAAGGGTGTTAGTTTTCTCGTTTTGGTGTTGGAGTAGTATTGTGCTGCTCATAGGTTTTCCATGGTTACTTCCTGGGTGCAGGGGACCTTGACAGCCTTTCCCTTGCCCTTCTCCTCCGACTCTGCCAGTGCCGCCTTGAAGTCTCTGTGACCTTGTTCCCGGAAAACTCGGAGCTCTGACAGGGTTCGCGGTACCACTAGTCCATTTTGCCTTCTGGGCCGAGCCATGCATCCGAGGTTGGTCGACTCATGAGGTCCTGCACAGTTTGAGCATTTGGGCACCTTGATCGAGCATTCTGATGTCTCATGTGCACCGGTGCATCTTCCACATCGGCTTCCTTTGATGCAGGCCCTCGTTGCGTGAAAGCCCCAGCATTTTTGGCACTGCTCTATAGGCCGACGTCGTGTGAATGGCATGGTTGGTCCACTCTCTCCGAACAACCTAAATTTCAGGTTTGCTGGCTTTTTCTTGAAGTGAATAATCCAGCTCGTAGTATACTGGCCTTCTTTCACGTTGTTAAGTCGGACCTGGACTGATGTCAAGCCGCAGGCAGATTCACACTCTTTTATCACCATTTCTTTAGTCACGGTTAGCCTGCAGTCCATTGTTTTAATGTAGAGTGGTAAGTGTGGCACAATGACGGATGTTCAGTCCGACGCCGCCTCAATGGTCGTGTTGTCTTTCTCAAAAGATGGTGCCACCCCTAGGATTGACTCTCTGAGCGCGTCTGACGCACACTCAATTGCCAGACCGGACCTGACTTATGAAATTGCCGTAATTGCCGAGGGCGCTACTCCAGCCCGTTCGGAGATTATCTTTTTAATTGTTACTAGTGACAGCTTGCGCCACTCATGTTCTGGACCTAGCCCAAAAAAAAGGCGTCTGTCTTCTTTTGGAATTTCTTGTATAACCGGTTTTTTCTGTATAACAGGCTTACGGATTGTCGTGGCGGCGGGTAGTGTTGGAAGTTTTGCTGCTTTCCTGGCTTTTGTGACCCAAGGAGACTTGACCTTCTGCGGCCTTTTGGGGAGGGCCATATTGGGGCCCTCCACCGGTTTTGTCACCCTAGGGGCAGCTGTTGCCGTGCTTGATCTCGGGGAAGGATTCTTGCAGGGTGCTTCGGGTGCTTAAGCATTACCAATCGTAAACGCAGTCACGATTGGTGCAATCTTTTCGATGAATGGCGCCAGTAGTAGTGCATCTTCAGTTCCTGCATTGGTTTTAGCCCAGGCGTCGATGTTTTGCAGAAATTCTTGAGCCAGGCCCATTCTCTGCTTTGTCTGGTGTTCAGCTTGTTCAATTACAGCGGCAATAACCTGAAGGCTTGGATGTAGATTGTCACTTAGAGCGACAGGCGACGATGATGATGGCGCGCTGGAAGAACCCATTGCACCAGTCGGAGGGCTTATATTCGGAGATACAGAGGGGGGGGACGGGTACTAGTTTGGGTTGAAGTGATCAGGATGAAAGTTGGTGTATGATGACGCGTAAGAGTGATTATGATCCATTATGGCGTCTTCCTCAGTCGTGAAGTTGCAGAGCGTCCACATAGGGTAGGGTTCTAGGGGATGTTTAAGATCCGCTGGGTAATGATTTGATTTGATTTCATCAACTTGATGATTTGATTTGATATTTTTAACGTGACCGGGCACAAGCCCTGCACCTAGGAGGCATGGCACGGGTCGTTAAGTTCTATGTATTTAGACTCTTAACTACCGACATGACCAGCTCTAACGAAGCCAGATAAAATACAGAAGAACAAAGGAAAACAAAGAAATATCATCTAAGACTCCAGTGCCCTGCACTATGCCTTACTCCTGCGCCAGAGACAAACCCAGACAAAGGAAAGTTACAGCGGAACACAGCACCCCTGTTTAAGACTCATCCCGACTG
This sequence comes from Podosphaera xanthii, assembly GCA_028751805.1. Lineage (NCBI taxonomy): Eukaryota > Fungi > Ascomycota > Leotiomycetes > Helotiales > Erysiphaceae > Podosphaera > Podosphaera xanthii. The sequence goes on from JAPWIX010000002.1 coordinate 1,939,599, forward strand.
TAACAGTGTGTTACAGTTAAAAAGCGCCAGAAAATCTGCCATCCTACTTGTCCTATCATATCCCTTATCATAGGTCGTGGTTCCTGTGTTTCCGTCCTCCATTTTTGGATTGCCGGGCGACACTCTGCGAAATGCCACGGTCGTTTCTCTCGACCACATTTGCATAACATTTCCTCATCTTGATGTTTAAAACGTCTATGATAACTAGCAAAGTCCCCGTGCCCGGTCCTTGCCGCGATAAGGCGGTGAAACGCCCATCTGGGGAGAGCTAACTCTGGTGGCCGTTTACGTCGCATAAGTAAGTCCAGATCATTGTATCTGAAAGGTCTATTTTTATGCAACCATTTTTCCACCAGTTCCTGTGTGATCGTGGCGACTTTTCGTTTGAGAGCTGCAAAAGTTAAGACGTGTTGAATTTCGCCCGGGCTATGATGACTGGGGCTTGCTGCAAGTGCTGCTTTTGCTAACTCGTCGGACTTGTGGTTCCCTTGAATACCACTGTGTCCTGGAATCCATCGAACTTCTACTCCTGATAAACTCTTGCCCAATTCCGAAAATCTTTTCACGTTCGACTGAGAAGATGTTGTTCTGCCGCTAATTAGGGCTCTCACTGCTTCCTGGTTGTCAAGAAGCACCTTGATTCCTGTATTTGCACCAATTTCTGACGCTGCCTCTAAGCCTCTTAGAGCCCCGGCTATTTCTGCGTCGTAAATTTCTGCTCCTGGGAGGAGATTTCCACCAGTTGCTATCAATTCTCCATCTTTGTATACGGCGAAACCATAAGCCGAATGCCCTGGACCTGTCAATGAGCCATCGGAGTAAACAATTAAGGTTCCTGCGGGAAGATCTTTGAGCCAAGATTTGATTTCATCTGCCTTATCTTTCTTGCTGCTACCCTCCCGAACGTTCACTTTCACGTTGGATGGTTGGTAGAGCAATCCAGATCCTTCAGACGCTGGTAAACTGAGGTAGCTATTCTGAAGGCGCGTTAGATATTGCTCGGGAACTTTGAAGACGCGTTGTTTTTTACTCTCGCGTAATTTAAGACGGTTAATAGCCTCTTTAGGTGTCTCTACTGCCCTTGTCGCCAGAGGATGACGGCCATCAAGTCGGCGGACCCTGGCTGCACTTTGTAGCTGCCTTTGTTGTAGCAGTATTTCCGCAGGTAGGATCCCTGATTCTCGGTGGAGGACCAAACTTGGTGTTGTGCGCCAAACAGGGAGAGCCACTCGGATTGCCGTAAGAATTGTCCTATCTAGTAGCTTGAGATGCCAACCGACACCTGTACCTACATTCTTGTCTTTTTGCGTTGTGACCCGGGTAAGGCCTGGCCACCAGGCTTCGGCGCCGTAAGTTGCTTTACTCACCACACATGCGTTCACCGCGCGGATTAAAGGCCCGGGAGCGGCACCCCGCTGCACAGTGTTAATCGCGCGCAGGGACTGTGATATCCTTTGCGCCTTGCTACACCACTCCTGGACATGCTGCCGAAAGATTAGTTGAGAGTCAAGCCAAATACCAAGCCATCGAATGTGCGGAGAGGGTGTGATATGCTGATCTCCAATCCTTACTGAGAGATCCGATGCGTGCAACTCCAGCTCGCTCAGTGAGTAACTTTTTGATGGTGACTAGTGACAGTTTGCGCCACTCGTGTTCTTGTCCAAGTCGAAGAAAAAGGCGTCTGTCTTCTTTTGGAGATTCTGGTACTGCCGAGTTGGCGTGAGGGGCAGGTTTTCGTGACGCTGGTGCTGGTGCTGCAGGGGGGTTGGGAAGCCTGGCAGCTTTCCTGGCTACTGTAGCCCAAGGAGTTTCAGTCTCCTTTGGTTTTTCCGGGAGAGCAAGATTAGGCTTCTCGACCAGTTTTCTTACCCGAGAAATAGCTGTTGTTATCGTGTTCATTCTAGGATTTAGATTCTTACAGGGTGAATCGGATGCTTGAGCATTACCAATCGCAAACGCAGTCACGATTGGTGCAATTTTTTCGATGAATGGCGCCAGTAGTAGTGCATCTTCAGTTCCTGCATTGGTTATAGCCCAGGCGTCGATGTTTTGCAGAAATTCTTGAGCCAGGCCCATTCTCTGCTTTCTCTGGCGTTCAGCTTGTTCAATTGCAGCGGCAATAACCTGAAGGCTTGGATATAGATTGTCGCTTGGAGCGACAGGCGACAATGATGACGGCGCGCTGGAAGAGCCCATTGCACCAATCGGAGGGCTTGTATTCGGAGACACAGAGGGAGGGGGTGGGTAGTTGTGCGAGTTGAAGTGGTCAGGATGAAAGTTAGTGTATGCTGACGCGTAGGAGTCATTATGATCCATTGTGGTGTCTTCCTCGGTCATAGAGTTGCAGAGCGTCCACATAGGGTATATCAGTGATCGTGTGATGATGATGATGATTTTATTTAAGGTCTATGCTAAAGTCATGTGACGAAAAAAAAATCACACAACCTTGAATCTGTTTTTTTCAGGACAAAGGACGCTAGGGCCGGAGTCCTAGCTTACAAGACTTTTACAAGTTATATTTACAAGGCTACGCTGCGTTATTTGAAACTGCAGGTATAGAAAAAAAATAGAAAATGATAATAATGATAATAATAGTAAAAAATGCTGAGAAATTCAGATGACTTTTAAATAAAAATTGTGTACCTCTCATCGAGGACAAATGTCCTCAAAAAACCGTGTGCTTTCCAGCCATTTACTTAAGATGAATGCACCTTTGGAAGTACTGAGAAATAAGGGATAAGTTGTTGGATAGGCCCAGAAGGTCGACCCACACGACGTCGGAGAATGCAACCAAATAAAAAGTGAGTGGGTGTTTTTGCGGACCCGCAGCGGCAGGTTGTTCTGGCTTCATTGTGTTTGAAACGCGTATGGTAGGTAGCAAAATTTACATGTCCTGTCCTGGCGGCAATAATTTTTCCAGGTGCTTTTCTTTCCAAGTAAAGCTCCTTGGGAAAGCTTGGAGCCTCTTTAATTTCAAGGTTTTCGTATGACTTCGTGTTGGAATTTGGTATTGGTTCTTCAAAGGACAATCCTTAGAGAATATAGGCCAATTAAATAAATAAAATTCAAGTAAAAAGATTATATTGTTATCTATCTGTAAACCTACTCCAACTTATTATATAGCTGTATGCTAATTTTATTATTTAAAATTTTAAGCAACTGAACAGGAATTCAACCCGCATCCTATTTTCGTTTGATTACAAGGTGGCAAATTCAAATCTCAGTAATTGTTTGCCACTCTGATCAGATTGGAATATCATCAATAAGATTCGTGTAGATACTGTATGTAGTATCAATGGTAGTTACACACATGTGATGATGTGCTAAACAGTCCGGCTGGTCCATCTCCTAAATTAGTAGCAATGATGCGAAATTCTAACACTCCTCCTGAGCAGCTGGACTGGTCGTGCCGAATCATTCTATCCGAAAGAGTTGTTGACATAATAAATTCGCTTTAGCAAACGGTAGTGGTTTTGTTAATAAATCAGCTAGCATTTTACTAGTCTAGATATAGATGATGTTGATCTATTTGTTATTTACACAATCTCTGACAAAATAATATGATACATTGATGTGTTTGGTCTTAGCCGAATTGGTACCCCCTGAAATCAATAAGGCACTCTGATTATTGCTGAATATTAACTGACCCTCACTGTCAATAAACTTATCATGAACATGAAGTTCTGTGAAAAGTCGATTGATCCAGACAGCTTGTTTAGCTGCCTCAAATAATGCTACATATTCAGCTTCGGCTGCAGATGTAGAAACCCACTTTTTCCGTCTCGATTGCCAACATATTGGACCTCCGCCTAGCATAACAATGAAGCCGGAGACTGACCGACGGGTCACAACATCCCCTGCAAAATCCGAGTCAGAATATATAGCTAATCCTCCTCTTTCTAAAGATCCGGCAGACGATGGTCCAAAACTGTAAGTTATGCAGTAATTAATGGACCCTTTAAGATATCTCAAAACCCTGCAAACGCTGCTCCAATGTCGGCTGACTAGACAAGAATTTTAGCTACCTAATTGGGATACAGCAAAGGTGATATCTGGCCTAGTTCCATTCGATGCGTATCTATAAGGGTCGAGGACTGTGGTGTAGACTGTGGACTCTGTGGTCAAGAAAATATCAATAGCTGTGGATCAACTCAAGATTATATTTGAACAATGAATAGCTAATAAGACTCAGGTCTGAAGAGCCTCTAGGTACAAAGGGAAGGCCACTGTAACAGCTAGTGAGCTGTGTAATCCCTGTAGCCTATGCTATGCATAGGCGTGCATAACACAAAATGGGCGCGTCCTGCATAATAAGCGACGAACAGGGGTACCTACCATGCCATTAGGCATAGCTCTTTCCAGAAGCTTCCAGAGGTTTCAGAGGAGGGAAGAGAGGAACTTTCTAGTAATCTGAAAAGATCTATAAATCCTTGGAGTTATATGTCTTAGATAGGTAGATACTTCCAGCATAGATTCAATATAAGACCACTTATAACCATTAGTTGCCCCTTGCGCTCTTGGTCGAACCGTGACATATATTGAATCTATTTCACCCAGTGTTTCAGTCAGCGATTTCAGTCAGCGATTTCAGTTAGCGATTCCAGTCAGTAAATTTGGTCCCCAATTTACAACGTGTCAGACAGTCAGAATCCTGGGTCCGCGTCAAAAATTCCGCAACAGACAGTCTCTGTGAGCGATTTTCTGAAGCTAAAAAGGCAGCTTGAAGAGCTTGTAACTCGCCAGGCCAGTACTTCCCAGGCAACTAGTTCCCGAGTTGTTATCGAGAAGGATCCACCCCCAGAGTCAGGACAGAAATTCAAACCAACTAAGTTACCCGAATTCCACGGTAACCGAATAAGATATCCAGCATGGCGGGCGGCAGTTCTCGACACGTTCCGTATGGACTGGATTCTGTTTGGATATGATAACTCTCGAGCTTTCCTAATGATTTACAATTCTCTGAGGGGAGGAGCGTCGGAAAAAGCTGGTCCTTTCTTTGAAGCAGGCGGTATTAATCAAACCAGAGACCCGGCCGATTTTTTAGAGTTCTTGGACCGCATTTATCTTGACAGCACAAGAGTTTCTCAAGCCAATATTGACCTGCACAACTTGAAGATGAAAGAGAACGAGCGTTGAGCCGACTTCTTTGCATCCTGGTCGAATAAGCTAACGGAGGCTCGCGGAGACTTTTGGGCGGACGAAAACAAAATTTCTATGATCGAGAATTCTATTAGCAAGAGGTTGACACAAGCCCTAGCCGGAAACCACCTACTACCAGATGACGATTTTAGCCAGTGGGTCCAAATTGTTAGTAAAATTGCGATGCGAGTTGAAAGAGCAGAGAGGAAATCGGGTTGGACTCCGGTTCCTTCAAATCAAGGACTTGTAAAAGATGCGGACTTGGTTAGGGAAGGTTCAAGTGACCCAGGCCCAATGGGTAACACTTCTTACCAACAAAACTTCGGTGAAACCTTTAAACCTACTGTCCAGGTTGAGCAAGTAGGCGATATGGATGCTTCAGGAGATACCATAATGGGAGGTATCAATGCTACCAACGTGGGAAGGAATATACGGGCCCGGGCAAAGTGGAAGACTCGCGCGAAAATAGATCGGCTGAGGGAAGAAGGCAAATGCTTTCGCTGCGAACGCCGAGGTTGCTCAAGCAAAGCATGTCCATTGTTACCGGCCCGTAGGCCTCCAGGAAGTAGCATTAGGGTGAATTCTGCGGGTTTGTTGGATATAGACCCAGCTGTGTACATAATAGAAAGTAACGCGGCTCATAAAGAAGTGCAGGAAAACTAGACGCTCCCGAGTACAGTCGCACCCGGGAGCTTAATGCAGAGGATAGCCAGATTGTTAGACTGAATACAGAACCATTTTTAGTAAATGCTTTGATCAATGATACGCTAATGGTTCAGGCATTGGTTGATAACGGATGCCTTTGCTACGGCATTATTGACGACGATCTAACAACCCAGCTACATCTGCCGCGCATTTCAATTCCTCCAAGATTCCTTGAGACTGCCGAGAAATCAAGCAAAGACAGGCCAGTTGTAAAAGATATCACATTCATATCGTTAGACTTGGACGGCTATTTGACACCTAAGCTTTGGCTATATGTCGTACCCCAAAGCAGCCACTCAATGATACTAGGAAAAAAATGGCTTGAGATTCAAGACGCAGTAATTCATTCAAAGGAGCAACGGCTTGAGCTCCGGAAAGGAGGTGGATCTGTGTATAGTGTGAAGAAATGGCGAGAAGGGTTTTGAGAAGTTCCACATCCAGAGAGTACGTCTGCCCAAACTATGGCTTCCATAATGGGATCTGTTCCAGTCTGTAAAGCAACGGTACAGGATATAAGTAAGGCATTACAAGGCAAGCCGAGTCTTACAGTGGAGCAAGCCAGAGAGCGTCTGCCAGATCAAATCAAAGACTTCGCGCACCTGTTTGCGGACGATAGTGGAGCAGAGCATCTACCTCCTTCAAGGGGACACCTAGACCATGCTATCAATCTCAAACTGGAAAATGGAAAGCCTTTATCGCCACCCTGGGGTCCCCTGTATAACATGTCTCGGGAAGAATTATTAGTTCTGCGCAAAACGTTGACTGATTTAACAAACAAGGGATGGATACGGCCTAGCAACTCACCAGCGTCAGCACCCGTGCTTTTTGCGAAGAAACCCAGCAGCGGCCTACGTTTTTGTGTGGATTATCGTGGGCTTAACGCGATTACTATCCCAGACCGGTACCCTCTACCTTTGTTTAAAGAGACGTTAAGACAACTTTCAAAGGCGAAATGGTTCACCAAATTAGATGTGAAGTCAGCTTTCCATCGTGTTCAAATTAGAGAGGGCGATGAATGGATGACTGCATTTCGTTGTCGATTAGGACTTTTCGAATGGCTGGTGACACCCTTTGGCCTTGTAAATGCACCGGCAACATTCCAAAGATATATCAATGAGCACCTCCGAGAGCATCTAGATCTCGATGCAACAGCTTATATTGATGACATCTTGGCTTACACTAATGGTACTGAGGAAGAACATTGGAAGACAGTGCGTAGCATCCTCAGTAAGTTAGAAAAGGCAGGGTTATTTTTGGATGTTGATAAATGTGAATTCCTATGCCAGCGAGTTAAATACCTTGGTTTCATTGTCGAAGCAGGGAAAAACATTACTGTGGACCCAATTAAAGTGAAAGCAATCTTAGAGTGGAAGGCCCCGACATCTGTTAAAGGTGTTCGATCATTTTTAGGGTTTGCAAATTTCTACAGATGCTTTGTTGATAAGTTCTCAGAAATTGCAGCGCCATTAATCGAGTTAACAAAAAAGAATACAATGTGGCGGTGGGGAAAAGATGAGAACTCAGCTTTTGAGAACTTAAAAAAGATATTTGCGTCAGAGCCGGTTTTAGCACAATGGGACCCAGACCGGGAAACCGTGCTAGAAGCAGACAGCTCCGGGTATGCTATGGGAGGATGCCTCTCCCAAGTAGATGACCAAAATACACTGAGGCCTGTTGCATACTTCTCGAGGCGGTTGAATAGTGCTGAGGCAAATTATTCGATTCACAACAAAGAAATGCACTCAATAGTTTCTTGCTTAAACGAGTGGAAAGCCGAGTTACTTTCTGTTGCAAAGCCCTTTAATATTCTGAGTGATCATAAGAATTTGAATTATTTCACCTCGAAACGTCTATTAAACGAACGGCAAATGCGCTACAATGATATCTTGCAACAATTCAGATTTGTGTTGAAATGGCGACCTGGGAATACTTGTGAGCGGCCAGACGCCTTATCTCGACGTGACCAGGATAGACCGGTCGGTCTCAGTGATTAGCGCAATGCAGGTCGGGTTTTACAACTTCTTCCGAATGTGTCACTTTATCCTGTTTCATGTGACGTACATAAACAAACTCAGAGGATGGAACCTAAAGCTTCGTCGGATGATGTGTCAGTTGCTAAAATAGGAGATCCCGTCACAGATGTAGCATGTGGGGTGAGAATATTTGATGATGAGGTTCTACAAGGTCTTTGGAGAGAGGGAGTTTTGGCTGATAAAAGTTGGCGTCGCACGCGAGACTCAGTAAAAATGGGCCAGAGAAGTTTTCCTCCTGATTTGGCTCTGCATTATTCAGCTAATATTGCCGAATGTACTGTAGCAGCAGACAGCGTGCTTCGCGGGAGAGAAAACAGAATTTGGGTGCCGGACTATGAGCCTCTACGAACAGCAATTATGTAGCGAACTCACGACAGCCATCTTGCTGGCCATCCAGGAAGAGACACTATGATAAGTATGATTCTCAGGCGATGGTTTTGGCCCAAGATGAGAGAATCTGTCCGAAGATTTGTCCGCAACTGCGATGTTTGTGGCCGTTCCACTGTTTGGCGGGAAGCAAAAGCGGGGTTTATGAGATCGCTACCAATTCCTGAGCGGATAGGAAGTGAATTAAGTATTGACTTCATAAAAGATCTTCCAAAATCTCGAGGCTGTACGAATATTATGGTGATTACAGATCGGTTGTCCAAGGATATATTCTTGTTTGGGGCAGGTATGGGACTATGAAAACGATAATCATGGTAAAAGATGCTGTGTATAATCCAGCTATAAAAAATGTAAAGTGTAGGACTTCAAGAAGATGCTGTGTATGATACAGCGAGAATAAAAATGAACTCTGTAATAGAATCACGTAATGAAAAATGAATATATTAGGTCTGATCTGCCAGAAAAAATCTCTCCAGCTCTGTCTGTTCTATTTAATCCAATATAAAATCAAAATGCTTCCCGTTTTGTCCTGCCAGTGCTCCGTTTCCCAAGAACCAAAATCTCCTCCGATCCATGTTCATCTGTATCATGATACAATATTAAACCAAACGTCTTAAGATAATTGTTTCAAGAAATTTCCAAGCATGGAGTTGTCATTGAAAGACTCTGAAACATTATAATGAACAATTCGCGACACTTGAGACAAAACATGAAAATAGAAATAAGAAGCCACGTGAAACGAACAAAAAAAACAAGGCAACCTGTTGAAACATTCCGATAGTGGCTACTTGAGAAGCCCATGTTGTTACACAGCAGGCTCGATGGCTGCGGAAAAATGTGCCGACTTGTTTGTGGATAATTATTATCGGTACATTGGGTTCCCACGATTTCTGACTAGTGATAGGGGGAGTGACTGGTTAAGCCATTTTTGGAGAACCTTTTGCAGGCTGACAGGTATCACTCAAAGGCTTACTATGGCTTATCACCCGCAATCAAATGCTAGTGAAAGAGCAAACCAGGAGCTTTACAAATACTTAAGGTCGTTCACCTGTTATTCTCAGGATAATTGGTTTGACCTACTGCCTCTAGCTCAATTAGCACTAAACTCTCGACCCAATTCTGCAATTGGTGGAATGAGCCCCTTTTTCTTGCGCAACGGTTATGATCTTGATCCTATTGGTGAAGCAACACCCGACCTAGATAAGATACGCCACCCGGGAGCTATAGCCGGGAAGAAATACATACAAAGGCTGCGAGATGCGCAAGATTTTGCTCAAGCTGCTATGGCCTTGGCTCAACAACGTTATGAAGGGTATGCAAATAGTTCTCTACGCCAGCCCGAGCGGTTTCAAGTTGGTGACAAAGTCTGGCTCGATTTACGGAATGTTAAAACGCCTCAACTATCAAAGAAACTTGCTTAGCTACATGCAAAGTATGATGTTGTTGCGGTCCCTGATCCTTTGACTGTGGAGCTAAATGTACCTGGAAACATACACAATCGGTTTCATGTAGAGCTAGTGAAAAGGGCTAGTGATGACCCGTTTCCAAGTCACATACGAGACGACGCCCAGAACCCACCTGTTATCGACAACCTAGAGGATCAGGAGTACGAGGTTGAATCAATTCTTCGAGCAAGAATAGTAAATCGAGGCCGCGATAAACATCGGCAAGCTTTAGTGAAATGGGTCAGATGGGTTGAACCTACATGGGAACCCATAGAGTATATTCAACAGACTAAAGCCCTCGAAGATTTTGAAGCAAAATATGGTTCTATCATTACAAATGATGGTGAAGTAAAGACTCAAAGTGGTAAATTTGTTGGACCAGCGGAACTCCATACAATGCAAAATTGACAATCAAGACGGTTGGCAAAGGTGTCTCCAGAAGGGGGAGAAGGATTGTAACAGCTAGTCAGCTGTGTAATCCCTGTAGCCTATGCTATGCATAGGCGTGCATAACACAAAGTGGGCACGTCCTGCATAATAAGCGACGAACAGGGGTACCTACCATGCCATTAGGCATAGCTCTTTCCAGAAGCTTCCAGAGGTTTCAGAGGAGGGAAGAGAGGAACTTTCTAGTAATCTGAAAAGATCTATAAATCCTTGGAGTTGTATGTCTTAGATAGGTAGATACTTCCAGCATAGATTCAATATAAGACCACTTATAACCATTAGTTGCCCCTTGCGCTCTTGGTCGGACCGTGACAGCCACTATTTATACAAGTCTAACTCCATCCCCACAGGTGCCATCTGGCCAACACCCAGTCCATCATAGAAATACATAGAATAATTAAGAATGCTGTAGAAGTCCATCAAACATTACAAGGGAGAGAATAATGTGGAAAACTATAGAAACTCAACCCAAAACCCTTTGTGTTCAAACAGAAATACAGAAGTTTCTAGAAGAGCGGACCTAGTCACATGACATTACCTGAATGGATCATTACTCACGTGACGCTAGTAAACAACCGCTGTTCCCAACAGTATCCTAAGCTACCTACAGCACTGGCATATGCTGACTTGTCTGCAGGAGGCTCATCTTTTTGTCCCAGCATAATTCCATCGTAATCGTTCAATGGAGAAGTGTATGTTTTTGCATCCTGCAACCCAAATGAACAAATTTTATCTCCAATGTATTCAGCTTGAGAGATTTTTAAGGTACTCGTCGCCCTTTCTCGAGTAATTCTCTAAACAATGATTACACCAATTTCTCCTAGAACTTTAATTGGGAAAGTTTTTGAAAGTTGTTGTTTGACTCTTACAACTTGCTCGAGGAGTTTCCTGCAAATTATAAGATCGTCGACGTATACTCCAATGACTATTTGCATCACTGTATGTATATAAATACAATAATTGCTTTCTGATTTTCTAAACATTAGGTTAGAGAGTTTATCGTCCAGTTTTTGATACCAGGCTCGTCCGGACTGTTTCAGACAGTTTAGAGCCTTTCGGACTGTAACATACTTAGTACCTTCCAGTCCCTCGGGACATTTTATGAACACATCCTCTTCCAAATTGCCTTCAAGATATGCCGTCTTAACATTAATTTGATGTATTTCCCAATAAAAGAGAGCAGAAACAGCAAGAAGGATTCTTAGCGAGTCCATTCGTAGAGTTGGCGAGTATATATCAAAATAATCAACCCCATAAACCTGGCTAAAGCCCTGGGCGACTAACCTGGCCTTGAATCTCCCATTGGATTTAATGGCAAAAACCCACCGATGTTACAGTCTAGACAGGAGCGCCTGCGCAGCTAAGTGTGTAGAGGTAGTAAATATTCAATTCTATAAGTAAACTATATCGCTACTCAACAAGTTTATTGTTGCATTTACTTATGTATATATTTATAAATCATTAGAACTACTCCTATCTACGTTGTAATTCAAGCAGCAGAGATATGTAGTGATGGTCTGAGCGACGCTAGTGTCAGGTGATCTATGCTCCTGCGCTCTTCATACTTTATCTCATCACAACACTCCCCTTATCTCAGCTAGCTTGATTGATTTATCTCTACTACTCCAATTGCAGTTCTCTTTTCTTTGAACGCCAGTCCGGGTAGTGGTTTTGTTAACCCGTCGGCTAACATATCAGATCCACTAATCCATCTACTTTCAAGATTTCTATGTCTTATTTCATCAACAATATGGTTGTATGCCACGCCAACGTGCTTGATTTTTGATGTATTAGATATTCCCTCTTGAAGCTGAATACATGCTTTATTGTCCCCTGGAAGTAGTGTTGGTATTTCCTTGGGATAGGGAATCAGTCTGATATATCAGGATGATCATATAACTTAAATTGAATAAAACTCTTCGCTTCCTATTGGGGTACTCTAAACTATATAACAGACCCAATACAACGCACGGACACCATTTCCCAACCATGAGCTACAATCGCCCCACAACTCTAGTTATGCCCAAAATGTAAATGTAATCTACAATATGCAATTGTGTATATAAACTGGCAACTCTTGAGACATTAGGAAAATTAGCAAAATGTAAATTTAAGTCCTTAGGGCATGGTATCAAGATAGAGCATTTTATTCCCTTCAATCATTCTCTTTCTACCCACTCTGATACTTTTAATTCAATCTTGTTTGTATCTATGAGGCTTTTTAATGCCTGACATGGCTTTGATTTTGTCATGGCGTCGGCCGGGTTTGTATTGCCATCAATCCATATAACCTCGGCAATTTCTCTGCGCTCGTATGATTGACGGAGAGACATTATATCAATCATAAGTCTCTTCTCCCGCGTAGTACCTAGTTTGACTAGACAATTGTAGAGAGACTTTGAATCAGTGCAGATAACAAGTGGTATCGGCTTTTCGGTTCGTAAAATTCTGCTGACCGTACTTTTGATAGTGGTACTTGTGTCAAAGCCGTATGCCATTGCATAAAGTTCTGAAGCTAACACGCTTCGAGTTATCCGTTTACACTTTGTCGACGACCAGTGAATTATATTGGCATTCTTATGTTTGTCTGTCATAACTATTACGTAGCCAATTTGTGATGAAAAGTCTTTATTACCTGCAAACGATGCGTCGGTGAAAACAAGTAATTGCAAGGAATTAATGTCAAGGGGCACGAATTTAAGACCTTTTTTATTATTATTAATTTGCCATTTGAGACGTTGATTTAGTAGTTTGGCATCATCTTCCATTGGGTTGACGCATTGAGCAGCAAACGAAAGATCGAATGATGCCTCTGGCTGACACATTGAGGCGACATATGCGCCGCGCGCTCGTTGAGCAATATATTGATCTTTTGGCGTGGCTGCTTTCCGAATTTTGCCTCTTGCACCTTTGATATCGATTTCCTTATTTCCGATAAGACGAATATTGTTACATTGTTTTTCCTGACTGAGATAGATGCTATTATCCATTAAAGTGATCAAACCTCCATTAAACTGTAGATTATTTGAAGCCGTCAGCTTCTCTCGTTCTTTAGCCAAAAATTTAGCCTCCATCAGTTGATCTTCTTTTCTAGCTGCGAAGACCGAATTGGCAAGAATAAGTGTGTCATCAGTTTGGAGCCCAACCAAGCCAAGAACATCGTCAGTGGTGTGAAGTAAACATGGATCAAATGTCGATGGTATCATGTTTAGCTTTTGAAGATGGTGTTGATGGTATGTATTAAACCAATGATTCCCAGCCTCTGGGATACCATAAAGTGGTCTCTTTACTTGCCAAACAGTTCCAGGGGGAAGTTCTATGTCAATAGGAGGACGCACGAAAAATTTTCTTGTTAGTGACGTAGTTGATTGTACATACGCCTGGGAGATATCTCGCAAATAAAGATTGATACCTTCATTTTCATTTCTCAGACAAGCTGCGATTAGCAAAATAATTCGCTGGCTCACTCGTTGTATTGTTGGAGACTGTGTGAGAACAGAAGTTTTTCCGTCATCCTTGTAAGCCTGAACCACAAGTCTTGATTTCTCAGCCGCCTTATCGGTTCCGGAGTTCTTAATTTAATTGACAAACCGGGAATTGAAGATTCTTGTACCTTTAGGAACACTATCTATTGGTACCACTTCAAAAACGCCTTTTTCCATCAACCCATCAATTTCTTTGCGTTTAGACTCAGTGAAGGTCGGAGAGTATGCATTTGTGGTGAGAGCTTCATCGGGGTCATTGAATTGGAACTGCACAGAGATATCTGCAGGTAGGTGATCATCATAGGGCAATTTTCTTGGGGCTTTTTGACGCTCTGAGCGTCGAGGTTGCTGTTGAGGTTCGGGCTCGACATTAGGAACTGCAGAAAATTTAATATTTTCATTCCCAGAGATAGCAGGTGCTGTGATCACATTTTTGTCGGGTGCAGTGTTAGTTTCAGCATCGATCGGCTCCTGAAAAAATGGTTTAACTGATGTGCTCCGGAAGTCAGTTATACCGCTAGGGAGTGAAATCTTGCAAGTTTCGCCGTCAATACCGAGAAACTTGTAAGGACCTTTCCAATTGCCACCTCGTCCAGAATTTCCTTCACGCCAGACAAGTACATTGGAGCCTTGGGTGAGACCGTGTAGAGAAATTGTTGAAGGACCATTTCGTTGATTAAGTGCATCGGCAATTTGTTTTTGTGCACGAAGTTTTCCAATTTCTTCCATCGCTTTTTGGATGGCTTTAGCACGTTGTGAAATTGATGGCGCTGGTGGATCAATTTCACTCATCCGAGGATAAGTTCCGAACACCAGAAGAGTTGGTACCAAGCCATCTGGCCCGGCAGAGTCGTTCACAGCTTTAACGGCCATTTGCAATGCCATTTCTTTGTTGATTCCTGAGCCTTTTAGTTCTTCTACCACAATTTTATAGGCTCGACGAAGCATATGATGATAACGCTCTACGATACCTATCGACCAGTGCGCTTCAACCGGTACACTTTTTGTTCGAATTGCGAGGGACGAGGCGTGTTGAATGAACTCTTTTCTCACAAAATTTGTTCCTGCATCATTTATTATCCAATCAGGTGGTCCGACGTAGGTGTCTATCCAACATTGTCGTAAGGTATCCCACGTATGTTTTGAGCTTAAATTATCAAGCCATCTGGCGGCTTGGAAACGAGTGGCTTCATCAACAACATGCAAGATCGGCTTGCCATCTATATACATGATGTCGGTGATAATCGAGTAATTAAAATTAAGTTCATCCCTTAAATTAAATTTGAATCTGCCAGGTGATTTTCCCTTTAACTGGCATTGCTTGCAAAAATTTGTAAGATTATTGAGATAAGAAATGTTAAAGTCGTTGTGACCAGAGCGTTCAAGTAATCGACGAAGTCTATCAACTGATGGATGACCAAAGCGTCTATGAAGTCTGCAAAGTTCTGAATTGGTTAAAAAGCATTCGTTTGTTAAAATTGATTCTTGAACAAAAGATTGGTAATCAAATTTCCAAAGAAGAAAAGGGTGGCCAAATCTGCGAATAACAGGATAAGAAAATGAAGGAGTGACAATTGTGTTGCTGATGTTATTGTAATAAACATTGAGTCTATCCATATCGGCGATACTTAGAAGAAATGGTGTATCGGCATGTAGAACATGGAACTCAATTAAGCCAATTGGAGAGTTGACATGTAACGAACCTATAGATTCTGCCGATCCCATTCCAAATGAAATTTTTGCTTTGCCTGCAGTAGAATTGTCGATCTCAGTGCCAGTCATTTGGTTGAATGCTAGATATTGGTTGTATCCAGCTGTTGACCTTTTTGCAGCTCCGGTGTCTATCATAATTCCGTAGAACTCTTGACTTCCATAGCGGATAGTAGCTGGCTGATTGCTTTCTAATTTTCCTGTAATTCCATGAAGGAAAGAGCGGTCTGCTAGATTTGAGATTATACTATTACCATCGATAGGACCAGCAGATGTTAGAAAAGTTTCATCGCTGGAAGGATAATGGAGTTCAAGTCCGGCTATTAATATATCAAAATCTTCATCATTATCTAGATTATTTTCGGGAATATCATCAGGTTCAACTCCTTCATATTCTGCGACAAAGTGTTCGAATCGCTTTTTCAATGATTTTTCTAATTGGTTGCCAAATTTCTGTTTATATTTGCGGTATGATTCGTCTCGTTCTTCTTGGGTGTGTCGAGAAGACCAGCAACCCCCCCTGTGACATACAAAACACTTTTTACTAAAAGATCGTTTACTAAAATTAGAACGACGCTCATTGGGACGGCTGTTATTGTTGTCATGATGTCTACGGAATTTTCGGTCAGTGTAAAAGATTTCATGCTCGTCTTCAGCATTAAATGTAGAGGAAATAGAGGTGGGATTTGATAATTCATAGGTAGTAATCCCAGAACGCAACTCTTCAAGAAGAGAAGCAACAGTATTGGCCGGTTTAGTGCATGCGATTGAACACGCCTTAACTCTTTGACAAGCAGTTATGATCTTGTTATGAAAGAATTTTTCTGTCTGTAATTCTGAGGAAAGACCTCTATAGAGTTTGCGTAGATCCGAAACCATTATTTGTAGGCACTCGATTGTTGACCTTCCGGTGTGCTGATTTATTGTTGATTTGAGATCTATATTGTTCCATTTATCAAGCACACCTCTCTTGTACTCTTCACCCTCGAAGTACTCTTCGAACATTTTACATATACTGTCAAATGTTTGAGGCATTGTACCAATGTTCGCGTAGTAATAATCAAATGCGAGGCCTTTTAGCATTGTAGGAAACACTTTGGTAAAATTATCTTGTGCAATACCAGCACGGCTACAATTATCCTTGAAGATCATGAGCTTATAGGAAAAACTATCGTTTTCTCCGGAGTATTTCATATCGTCTGTGTAAATTTTAGACAAATTTCCTGACTGTCGTCCAATATCAGACAAAAAGTTTGATTGCTGATACAATGGCTGTTTTTCGAGTATAGGCAGGGTTTGTGTTTTAGGTGATTCAGACATTTCCCGTTTGTACCTTTCATATGGAGTTTTTGCTGATTCTAAGGTAGCATTAGAATCTTGTCTGCCAAAGTTGTTCTCTAACTGCCATAGAATTTTACCGGAGGTAAATTCGAACAATTTATCTTTTAATGACTCCTTGATTTGTTCTTCTGTCCACTGTGGAAACTTAGTTGTACCTATCATTTCGGCAAGCGCATCCCAGACTGTCACTTCATCTTTCTTAACATTGACGCCTGCACTACGCAAGGTTTTGCGAAGTGATTGGAGAATCCCTTTTTCGGCCATCTTCCAATGGATTATGCTGAATTGTTCAAAATCATAAATAAAAGTCTCCCAGAGATCCTCGTCAAACCATTCTTCCCGTTTATAAAGTTCAGTTTTAAATCTTTAAATATATCAGAGCATTTGTGGATACCTTTTCAGTTTTGCGAAAGAGCTGATTGGCTGGGGGAGGGGGGGGAGGACGGTGGTTGGTCGGGCGGGCAAACGGCGACGTCATTTCGCCTGACCGCCCGCAATCGGCAGTAATGATTGGCTCGCAGAGTGTCGAATGTCTGACTCAGCTCAGAAGGCTAAATGTGGATCCCACGAGAAAATGCGCGCGCTAGATAGAATGAAGCTGTTCCATTGGCCCACGGAGCGTCGTTCCGGCTGACTAAAGCCCATCAGACTAAATGTGGATACCGTGTGAGAATTCGCAAATGCTCATTCGTCGCCGCTAGCGTCTGGACCACGCTAGGAAAATTTTTCATCACCTCCCACAATCCGTCGCTTCTTCTTTCTCTTTTGCATCCATCATCGTTGTCGTCAAATTTCTGCCACCACTATCAGGTACGTCGTCCTATCCGCATCGCTGACCATTTCACAGGAATATAGAACTAAACATGGCTTCAGGTGAGTAAATGACTCCTTTTTGATACGCTGACAAACATATAGGTCGTCGTCGCAGCAGTAATAATTTCGATTTCAGGTACGTCGTCCACTATTCATTGCTAACAATCTACAGACAGCTTCGGATATGTGACAGCGGCCCCATTCTTGAATTCTGACAATTTAACAGGCCGCTGCGTCAAAATTTCATCGCTTTTGAATCAGGTACGTCGTCTACAACGCTCATTGCTGACAATTTCACAGGAATATCGAATCACTCAAGGCTTTAGGTTAGTAAATCGCTCCATTTCTAATACTGACAAACCCACAGGTCATTGTCGCAGTAGTAATAATCTAGAATCAGGTCTGTCGTCCATTTTTCATCGCTGATAATTAACAGGAAGCGTCAGATGAGTGGCAGCTACTTTATTCTTGATCTCTGACTATTAAACAGGTCGCTGCGACATCATTTCATCGTTTTTAAATCAGATACGTCTTCAAATCTAGCTGATTATTTTTCACAGGCGTTGAAATCGAAATCACCAGCGAAGAGCTTCAAACGTAAGAAATATCCTCTCACAAACTGCTTCACTGACAATTTTAGGTCGTCACTGCCCTCACACTGCGATAAATTTCAGGTACGTCTCCGAATAGCTTCCAGAAGTCATATTAACCGTTTCAGAATTATCACTCACGAATCTGTCAAATAATTGACACCAGCATCTTCGCAATCCAATAAATTACGCCAACGAACAGTTTATCACATATGCCCAGGTACGAATTCTAAAATTATTTTACACTCTACTAACAAGCTTTAGAATCGAATCCACCGCTGCTTGAAATATAAGACATCATTTTAATCGATCCAATGACATTCATCAGTCTATAGGTTGTTGAACAGACTATACTATCACCAGGTACGTTTCAAGTCGAGCTCCAAAACAGTCATTAACGAGTTTTAGAAGAATTTTATTCGCAATGCTGACGAGTCTTAACAAAGCTTCAAGACGGAAATAACCAAATAATCCGTTAAAATAAAAGTAAAATGATAATTGGCATCAGACGATGCATTAACTAAAGAACAATAGAAAACCGATAAGTTTGAGAAGTATAGAGAATCTGAAGATTTAATCCAAACCATCCTGTTCAGAAAACGATTGCTATTACATACTCAGGACACATTCCTTAAGAAATTACATTCAACTTCGAAAGCTACAGATATCGTATTTAAACCGTTACTAAAAGATCTCCACAGAGACACCAGTCATATCCTTCCAGAGGAAACTTCTTATCTCAGGTATTCTGACAAAAACCATGGTCGAAGTTATCAAAAAGACGTATTGAAAATACTTTATTCGAAATACTTCATCTTAGACGTTTCACTGACAACTTATGAGTAGGAAATTAGCACACAATCCTTAAAGGACTTGACTGGATACTATTGGCGACTTAACTATACTCAGAACCACTTCCAGGAGGACACACTTTCCAGCTTCACCAAGTTTCAGACTCTGTAAGGACTTTCGTAGTGGTTTCTCGCAATGACTTTTAAATTTGCCATACTGACGTAAATGCGAAGCTTCCCTAACGTAAAACCATTATCTGAAAATTCTGAATCTAACAAGTAAAAGTGTAGAGAGTAACTGCATTGTGTCCTAAAAATAACATTGACATTTGTAAATGATGAAACGGTACGATTGTAAGATAAGGTTTTAATAGTAATGAAATTTTACAACGTATAAATAGAAATTAACACAAAATATCTGCTAATTTTAGTTTAATCAAAATATTTATGCAAATCGTGAAAAGAACAAATTTATACATAAATACTATACAAATTTATACATAAATACTATACAAATTTATACTAGCATAATAATTTTGAAATAAATATATGTGCAGACATAAATAATATGAATTACATAATTTTGTGCTGTTGTATCCATGGCAACGTTCATCTTCGGTTAAATCTGTATCCATAGCAACATGTTTATTCGGTTAAACTGATCTCCATGGCAACATATTTTATTCGGTTAATATGTTAACAAGGGTACCCCAGACATATTATGATATTTTATATAAATTTATTTTCGATTTATGCCGACATTATTTTAATCAACGAAAAAATATAACCATGGATACCCCTGACTCTGTAATCCTTCATGTCAATTAAGTATCAGGGTGTCCATGATTGAAATTAATAAGTATATCAAATCTTACATGTAGGGATATCCCTGATAGAAAGTTATATTCAAATATTTCATTATTTGGGATAACGTTCGTAAGCTCGGACTTATTACCAGGATTTATCCATGAGCTACCCTGTAATATTAATATTTATGACCCTACACGTGTAGGGATACGCCTAGCATGGCAATTTTTGAACTCCGAATCAGAGTAGGGGTATCCCTATTTTGAAATACTTCTTATGCAGAGAAGCCATCATGGATAGCCCTGACAATGATTTATTTCAGAAAATTAATGCCCCAAGGGATATCCCAGTTTGAATGATGTTTTATGCAAATTAGTGATAGGGATTTCCTTGAAATTTTTACTAAATATGCAGAAATGCTGATTATATCATCCCTGAAGTAGTTATAACCCATTCTCAGTTGTTAGCATGGATAAACCTGACAAGTATTTTTTCAAGGTATTATGCTTGAGGGTATCCCTGATCGTACTATGAATTATGCAATATGTTATGTTGATGTATCCCTACAAGTATTTGCTTCATGTACACACCCCAGCATGGCTATCCCAGGCAAGATTATTAAGGTTATATAACACATATGACAGCATTTCGTACCCGGACTCGGATTTTCTTCATGCAATGCTACAAGCATGGGTATGCCACTAGGAACTTTTATATAGTATAAATTCATTTTATCTCATTTAATTAACATCCGTATAAACCAACGATCACTGATATAGTCATCCTTCTGATTACTTAAATAATCGGTCACAGTGAATTAGTTAATCTATCAGAGGCATGACTGTACCTTTCTACACTTAAAAAATTTTTAATTGCATTACTGATGCAACGCAGAATGCAAACGCCCATCGTACTTTTGAAATTCACAGTTGTTTCAATACGGTTGCGGGAATGGTTTGCCGCGACGTGCTGTCGTTACCATAAGTGTCAAGTGTAGGAAACAACTCTAGGGATAATTTAATGTGAATTTGTTAATGCGGAAGTTCGACCAGCACGAGTATTATGCGACGCTAGGATGAAATAATGCGCGAACAAGGGAGTTTGAGCGATGTTCCGCCCCTTGCTAATAGTAAGCAGGGCATTTATTAGCAGAATACTATCACAGGAATACATGGTTAAGGATCCACCATCGCGGCAGTTCGTCAATAACGATATCACACGATGCTGCATAATTAAGCGCGATGCATCAAGTTCAAGCTGATTTCCGCCCCTTGCTGATAGTAATCAGGGCTTGCATGGTCGGAATTCATTCGCACAGATATTACGCTGTGGAGCCTTTCACGTAAATCTACTTCTTATATAACATGCATTATCGCTGAAAAGGACCTGGGAAATCAAGGGTGGTTTACTCCCATGCTACAATAAGCTTGAGGGTTATAAAGGTGATATGAACATGGTTCCTTCATTATTTATCCGTCATCGCAACAGAATGACTTACAAGGATGCACATTTTTCTGGATCCATCTACGCGTCCATTAGATTCACACCTGTAGATTTCGGCATACCCATTGCGACGTCATTACGCCACACCTACTAAAATTGGCAGTTTGTGGATCGAGTCTTTTAAAAGTGATATACTAATTCTCACCTTCGACACGCAACATAGACGCATGCCGTGATAATGGTTTAAGGTATTGGGTAATCGGATACAATGAAATAAGATGCGATAATTAGTTGTCGTATTGCAATTATACTCAATTTTTCCCGCCGTTCGAAACACGTAGTTTGTGGTAATTTTATTTATGGGTGCTACACATTGAATACTTAATAAAACGCGAGTGAGGAACCCAATATTTGGATATCTTTGAAAAACAAATCAAATCTTCATTATACGATTAGATGGCAAGGTCAAAGTTGCGCGATGTTGCCAACGTGATCACAAAGAACAGTTTGTGGTTCAGAGTCATTAAATTGCGATGTATTGAATTGTTGTCACTTAGTGAGGCATATTCCACACATGTTACTGCTGAACATGTTACATTTTTTATTTTTTTTAAAAAAAAAATGTTATTCAGCAAAAAGGTCACGCGACTTTCTTAACATCTTTTTTTTTGAACTTCTTGATGATTCTTATGTAATGATTGCGTATAGCTTATTTTTGACGCTAGCAAGTCCCCACCCACACAAACTATAAATATTTCTCATCATCCGGTCTCTCCCACCAGTTAACCATCAACTTTCACATTTACTTTTTGATCTAAAACGGTTTCACCATAGATCTTCACCCATCACTAGGTTGGTCTTTACTCCAATTAAAATACTTAACTAACAAGTTTATCGACAGTACACTACACACCTATTAGGTTGGTTGAACCTGTATCGACGACCTCAAGTCGACTAATTTCTGTCTACGCACAAAACATATGTGCCACTGGCTACGTGTATGAAACAAAATAAGATATATCATTGACATGTAAAGAGAAGAAAGTCAATGCTACAAAGACAGCTCACAGACGCTGCAAAAAAACGTTACTCCTAAAGAAAAGAAATAATCTACTAAAAACTATAAACACAACGAGTATTCTATCATCCTACATGCGGTAGCTGTGTACGCATCTGGAATCAATACCTCAGACACATAACACAAGAGACGTTATCGGTCTCAAATAAAATTATACATGAACGAAAAATGTCAACAAAATCAGAATAGTATCATCAGGGGTTAAAAAAATTTTCATCCACCACATCTACCATTCACCTAACATGTGCCACCATTATCTTAAAGAAGGCTATGTCATTGGACTCCTACTGGAGGCATACGATGCACAAACTCAGCTACTGTTACTATATCGTAGTGAACCCCACAGACTCTTCACGATTTGAACATGTCTGTGGAATCACGCACCTCCAGTGCAAGGTCCCTATATTACATATGCATATTGTGTACTCGACCCTACCTATCATCATTCTCCATCAAAATCGTGGATCTAAAGCTATGACCCTTCAGTTAATCCCACAGATTAACGCACTGTTTTAATTCGACAGGTAATATGGGTCTGCATTCTACAAGCAAGACCTAAACACATTATTCCAATGCCCAATTATAATAAATTTACGGGTAAGGGCAAACAGCCTTCAACATCATACTACATGAACTGTAGTCATGCCCTACACTTCAAATTTCACGTTCAGGAAATAGACTAACCATTCAATGGCGAATAAATCACCTTGGTTCAGGTCGAACATGCGTAACTGCCATTATATCGTAATGTCACCAACTCCTACTTGAGTTTGGCCCGAACAATACATGCCTCTTTTCAAGTAACAGATAGAAGTTAGTATTTCCACGCTTCTCATCTGGCTCTGATAAAGGCAAAATCATCATCTCCATTCATGTGAATCAAGTAGACCTTTATCTGACATAATTATCTTCTGATTCGTGTAACTGATTTGGACTAAACCTAAACTTTGTGAGTTGCTTCATAGTTTTCTTGGAGATGATCTAACAGCTCTCTTGAAGATAGTATAGCATATGTTGAAGCCATGCTTTTCGATCGACATCTTCATGTGATGAAGTCAACTAACTCAATACTCATCTACACGTTCTCGAAGGTATCTCTAAGATTTTTCTATGTCATTCCTCATGATGGCTAATCAACTCTTGCTCAGTTGTGACTCAATATATTTACACGCCTTTCCCAAGTGCCAGGTGGAAGCTACTAACTACACGGTTCTCATCTGACTTTACAAAAGGCAAAATCTCCTATTCATTGCATGTGAACAATGACAACTAACGCATACTAACGTAACTAAGTTCGCATTTCCACTTTATGTGAACCATACTAACAACCGTAAATAAAAACAATCCACACTTCCCCAACATGTGGAGCAAGGTTACCGTACTACCAAATCCCAACTACCTGCCTCCGATTCATGTGACATAGACATGTAAGCCTCCACAGACTAATTCCAACTAGCAACATCACAACACTACAAAACCCGTCACCCATTCCGAAGCAACGCGAGGAACCCTGCCCCGGAGCGAAGCGAAGGGCCGCAGGGCCAGGACCTAGTCTATAATATATTACAGCATTTGTGGATCCCAATTTTTAGTTTTGCGCATCGCTGATTGGCCGGGCGAGGAGGGTGGCGGCGGTGGTTGGTCGGGCAAGCGAGGAGCGACGTCATTTCGTCTGACCGCCCGAAATCGGCAGTAATGATTGGCTCGCAGAGCGTCGGAGGGCTGACTCAGCTCAGAGGGCTAAATGTGGATCCCACGAGGAAATGCGCGCGCTAGATAGAATGAAGCTGTTCCATTGGCCCACGGAGCGTCGTTCCGGCTGACTAAAGCCCATCAGACTAAATGTGGATACCGTGTGAGAATTCGCAAATGCTCATTCGTCGCCGCTAGCGTCTGGACCACGCTAAGAAAATTTTTCATCACCTCCCACAATCCGTCGCTTCTTCTTTCCCTTTTGCATCCATCATCGTCGTCGTCGAATTTCCGCCACCACCATCAGGTACGTCGTCCTATCCGCATCGCTGACCATTTCACAGGAATATAGAACTACACATGGCTTCAGGTGAGTAAATGACTCCTTTTTGATACGCTGACAAACCCACAGGTCGTCGTCGCAGCAGTAATAATTTCGATTTCAGGTCCGTCGTCCATTTTTCATCGCTGATAATTAACAGGAAGCGTCAGATGAGTGGCAGCTACTTTATTCTTGATCTCTGACTATTAAACAGGTCGCTGCGACATCATTTCATCGTTTTTAAATCAGATACGTCTTCAAATCTAGCTGATTATTTTTCACAGGCGTTGAAATCGAAATCACCAGCGAAGAGCTTCAAACGTAAGAAACTTCCTCTCACAAACTGCTTCACTGACAATTTTAGGTCGTCACTGCCCTCACACTGCGATAAATTTCAGGTACGTCTCCGAATAGCTTCCAGAAGACATATTAACTGTTTCAGAATTATCACTCACGAATCTGTCAAATAATTGACACCAGCATCTTCGCAATCCAATAAATTACGCCAACGAACAGTTTATCACATATGCCCAGGTACGAATTCTAAAATTATTTTACACTCTACTAACAAGCTTTAGAATCGAATCCACCGCTGCTTAAAATATCAAACATCATCTAATTCGACCCAATGTCATACATCAGTTGTTTGTTCTTTGAACAGATCGCAATATTACCAGGTACATTTCAATTCGAGTTCCAAAACAGCCTTCAACAAGCGTTAGAAGGAGTTTATTCGCAATGCTGACGAGTCTTAACAAAGTTTCAAGACGGAAATAACCCAATAATCCGTTAAAATAAAAGTAAAATGATAATTGGCATCAGACGATGCATTAACTAAAAAACGACAGAAAAACGACATGTTTGATAAGTACAGAGAAAAGATCTAATTCAATCCATCCTGTTTAGAAAGCGATTGCTAACACTTTCCTAGGACACATTCGTCACTTGAAAATTACATCCAACTTCGACAGCTTAAGATCACGTTTTAAACCGTTACCAAAAGATCTCCTCAGAGACAACAGTTGCACTTCCATCGAAAAGGAAACTTCTCAGTCAGGAATTATGACATATATCATGGTCAACGTGATTGAGAAGTCATTAGCTACATGCATTTGAAAACTTACAGAGAAACGTATCACTAACAGCTTATGTGTAGGAACTTAGAACAAACTCCTTAACGGACCTGACTGGATACCATTGGCGCCTCAACTATACCCAGAACCACCTCCAGGAGGACACACAATCCAACTTCACCAAGTCTCGGACTCTATAAGGACATTCGTAATGATGTTCCCAATGACTTTTAAGTTTGCCATACCGACGTAAAAGCGAAGCTTTTCAAAACGTAAAACCAATTATCTGAACATTGTGAAACTAACAAGTAAAAGTGTAGAGAATAATTGAATTGTGGATAAAAATAACAACGTGATTTGTAATCGAATAAAACGGCGAACTGTAAGCTAAAATTAAAATATTTAAACGTTTTTAAAATGTATAAACAGAAATAAATACAAATTATCTACTATTTAAAATTTTACCGAAAAATATTTATGCAAATATGAAATTGGATATATTAAAATTCGTTTAGCATTCACAATTATTCCTGCATAATATTAATGATATTAATTGTGCAGACATAATTTATATGAAATGCATAGTTTTGTGCTATTGTAACCATGGCAACTTCAGCCTTCGGTTAAATTGGTATCCATGGCAACATATTTTATTCGGTTAATATAATAACATGGGTACCCCAGACACATTATGAAATTTTATATAAATTCATTTTCGAATTATGCAAACATTAGTGTAATCAACTCATAAATATAACCATGGATACCCTTGATTCTGTAATTTTTTTTAAAATTTAAGACCCAGGGTTATCCATGATTGAAATTTAAGTATATCATAATTTCAAGTAGGGATATCCCTGATCTAAAGTTATATTCAAATAATTCATAAATTGGGATAACGTTCATAAGTTCAAACTTATTGCCTGGGTTTATCCATGAGCTACCCTGTAATAATAATATTGATGACCCTACACGTATAGGGATACGCCTAGCATGGCAATTTTTGAACAATGTATCAAAGTAGGGGTATCCCTGATTCGATACACTTATATGCAGAAAAGCCATCATGGATAGCCCTGACAATAATTTATTTCCAAAATTAATACCTCAAGGGATATCCCAGTCTGTTAGATGATTTATGCAATATCGTATTAGGGGTATCCTTGAAAATAAATCCAAATATGCAGAAATGCTAATTACATCATCCCTGACTTAAGTAAAACCCATTCTCAGTTGTTAGCATGGATATACCTGACAAGTTTTTTTTTCAAGGTATTGTGCTTGATGGTGTCCCTGATCGGATTATGAATTATGAAACCTGTTATTTTAAATGATCCCTGACAAACAATTGCCCCATGTATACACGCCAGCAATGCTATCCCAGATATATTATTGAGCTTTTATAACAGATATGACAGCATTTCGTACCTGAATCGAATTTTACTTCATGCATTTTTACAATCATGGGTATGCCACTGGGAACTTTTATACTGTATAAAATTATTTTATCTCATTTAATTAACATCCGTATAAACCAACGACCACTGATATTAACATCCTTCTGATTACTTAAATAATCGGTCGCAGTGAATTAGTTAATCTATCAGAGGCATGACTGTACCTTTCTACACCTGAAAAATTTATTTGCATTACTGCTGCAACTCAGAATGTAATCCCCCATCGTACATTTGAAATTCACAGTTGTTACAACATGGTTACGGGAAACGTTTGTCGCGACGTGCTATCATTATTATGATTGTCAAGTGTAGGAGACAACTCTAGGGATAATTTTATGTGAATTTGTCAACGAGGCAGTTCGTCAATAACGATATCACACGACACTGCATAATTAAGCGCGATCCATTAAGTTCAATCTGAGTTCCGCCCCTTGCTGATAGTTAGCAGGGCTTTTATTAACAGAATACTATCACAGAAATACATGGTTAAGGATCAACCAACGCGGCAGTTCGTCAATAACGATATCACACGACGCTGCATAATTAAGCGCGATCCATTAAGTTCAATCTGAGTTCCGCCCCTTGCTGATAGTAAGCAGGGCTTTTATTAGCAGAATACTATCACAGAAATACATGGTTAAGGATCCACCAACGCGGCAGTTCGTCAATAACGATATCACACGACGCTGAATAATTAAGCGCGATCCATTAAGTTCAATCTGAGTTCCGCCCCTTGCTGATAGTAAGCAGGGCTTTTATTAGCAGAATACTATCACAGAAATACATGGTTAAGGATCCACCAACGCGGCAGTTCGTCAATAACGATATCACACGACACAGCTAATTAAGCGCGAGGCATCAAGTTCAGGCTGAGTTCCGCCCCATGCTGATAGTAATCAGGGCTTGCATGGTCGGAATTCATTCACATGGATATTATGCTGTGGAGCCATTCACGTAAATGAACTTCTTATATAACATGCCTTATCGCTGAAGAGGACCTGGGTAGTCAAGGGTAGTTCACACCCATGCTAAATTAAGCTTGAGGGTTATAGCGGCGATATGAACATGGCTCCTTCATTATTAATCCGTCATCTCAACAGATTGACTTACAAGGATACATTTTTCTGGATCTATCTACGCGTCCTATAGACTCACACCTGTAGATATTGGCAAACCCATTGCGACGTCATTACGCCACACCTACTAAAATTGGCAGTTTGTGGATCGAGCCTTTTAAATGTGGTTTATTAATTCTCACCTTCAACACGCAACATAGACGCATCCCGTGATAGTGATTTAAGGTATTGGATAATCGGATACAAAGAAATAAGATGCGATAATTAGTTGTCGTTTTGCAATCATACTCAATTTTTCCCGCCGTTCGAAACACGTAGTTTGTGGTAATTTTATTTACGGGTGCTACACATTATTTGCTTAATATAAAGCGAGTGAGGAACCTAATATTCGGATTCTTTTAAATATCAATCGAAATTTTACCATACAATAAAATGGCAAGGTCAAAGTTGCTCTATTCTGCCGGCGCAATCATAAGGGTCAGTTTGTGGTTCAGAGTCTTTAAATGGCGTACTTATTAGTTGCCACTTAGCAAGTAATGTTCTACACATGACACTACTGAAAACGTACCATATTTTATTTTTTAAAAAAATGTTATTCAGCAAAACGGTCACGCGACTTTCTTAATATCTTTTTTTTTGAACTTTTTGATAATTCTTATGTAATGATTGCGAATCGCTTATTTTTGACGCTAGCAAGTCCCCACCCGCACAAACTATAAATATTCTCATCATCCAAGCCAGCCTAAAGTTCAGCTTTACCTTTCACAAACACTTTCGATCTCAAATGATTTTACCACAAATCTTCAACCATCTACAGGTAAGTTTGTACTCCGATTAAAATACTTGACTAACAAGTTTATTGACAGTACACCACACACCTTGATATTGGTCGAACCTGTATCGACGACCTCAAGTCGACAAATTTTTTGTCTACGCATGAAACATATGCTCCGCTGGCTACGCGTACGACACAAAAATTTAGACCTATGATTGACATGTAAACACAATAAAGCTAAGGCTACAAAGACAGTCCACAGACGCTGCAAAAAATCGTTGCTCCTAGAGAAAATAGATGTATCAAATACTATAAACACAACAAGTACTCTATCATCCTACATATGGTAGCTGTATACGTTACTGGAATCAATACCTCCGACATACAACACAACAGACGTGATCGGATGCAAACAAAATTACATATGAACGAAAAATGTCAACAAAAACAGGATAGTATCATCAGGATTCAAAAAAAAAAATTCATCCACCACATCTACCAGTCATTAACGTCTGCCACCATTGTTTTAAAGAAGGCTATGTCATTACACTCCTACTGGAGGCATACGATGCACAAACTCAGCTACTGTTGCTATATCGTCGTGAGCCTCACAGACTCTTCATGATTTGAACATGTCTCTGGAATCACACACCTCCATTGCAAGGTCCTTATACAATATATGCAAGTCATGTACTCGATCCTACCGATCATCATTTTCCATCATCATCGAGCATCTTAATCTATGCTTTTACATCTAATCCTACATATTAACGCTCTGCTTCAACTCGACAGACACTATGGGTCTACTTTCTACTTGAAAGATCTTAACATATCAATCAAATGCCCGATTATAATACCTCTACGGGAACGAGCAGAGCTTCAACGTCAATTACATCAACTGTAATCATGACCTCCACTTGACATTTCACGTTCAGGAATAAACTAACCATCCCCTCGCGAATAAATCACCTTGGTTCAGGCCGAACATGCGTAACTGCCATTATATCGAAATGCCACCAACTACTACTTGAGTTTGGCCCAAACAATACGTGCCTCTTTTCAAGTAACAGATAGAAGTTAGTATTTCCACGCTTCTTATCTGGCTCTGATAAAGGCAAAATCATCATCTCCAATTCATGTGAATCAAGTAGACTGTAATCTGACATAATTATCTTCTGATTCGTGAAACTGATTTGTACTAACCCTAAACTTTGTGAATTGCTTCATACTTTTCATGGATAAGAACTAACGGCTCTCATGGAGATAGTATAGCATCTGTTGAAGCCATGCTTTTCGATCGACTTCTTCAAGTGATGAAGTCAACTAACTCAATCCTCATCTACACGTTCTCGAACGTATCTCTAAGATTTTTCTATGTCATTCCTCATGATGGCTAATCAACTCTTGCTCAGTTGTGACTCAAAATATTTACACGCCTTTCCCAAGTGCCAGATGGAAGCTACTAACTACACGGTTCTCATCTGACTTTACAAAAGGCAAAATCTCCTATTCATTGCATGTGAACAATGCCAACTAACGCAGACTAACGTAACTAAGTTCGTATTTCCACTTTATGTGAACCATACTAACAACCTTAAATAAAAACAATCCACATGTCCCCAACATGTGGAGCAAGGTTACCGTACTACCCAATACCAACTATCTGCCTCCGCTTCATGTGACCAAGACCTGTAAACCTCCACAGACTAACTCCAGCCAACTACATTACATGTCAATAAAACCAGCCACCCCTTCCGAAGCAACGCGAGGAACCCTGCCCCGGAGCGAAGCGAAGGGCCGCAGGGCCAGGACCTAGTATTACTGATGTCACCTTTTCTTTGTTATGATAGCCTCTAGTTAGCTTAAAGTGAAATAGTTCTGTCTTACAACAGTATCATTTATCTTAACGTAAAAAAAGCTCAATATTTTAGCCTTAAATCTGCCGATACGATAATTTTGGTTGCACGTAAATCGTGAGATGGGTACTACGGCATTTTTTACAATCTTCAAGTTCACAAGTTTGAAATGTAGCGGGCCACCAGGGTACGCGGGAAAAGAGGGCGCAACAAGCGACTCCTAGTCTCAAAGAAATTGGATTTGTTTTCTAGTCATTGGAAAGTCAGTAGTTCAGTCTTTACACTGATTTTGTTTGAACTGGTTTGGACGCGATGAGGTAGGGCTGTAAAATTTTAGAGAAACAAGACGCGCACTGGATCCAATGGTGCAGTGGTATACCGTCCGGGCCGTTCTCCCAAGTAGAGACTGGGTGGCTTGGACACATGCCCCACTTGAGACAGGAGAAAGCTGGTTCGAATCCAGCCAAACCCTCACACCACTTCTCTCGCGGTGGTAATGTATTCGCAGGATGACGAAAGCATACTCAGATATTCACAGGTTTTTCTCGCTTTTCCCTGTGGTGGGTATTCACGGAAGAGAGTACATGTCGTAAGGCATTATTCTCGTAGTGGTATCTGCGAATGAAATCTGTGTCTGAGTGTTCCAAACGTAAAAATGAGTCATTCTACAAATAAGAATCTTCCGAAAATACCTACGTGGGCCTGAAGGCGCCGAAGTAGGATAAATGAATGATTTTTTATTTAGGTATTTCAGAGTCTGTAAAGATCGGCTACCCGTATCACGCCTCTTGGCTGCAGGGCTTGTGCATGAAGTGTTTGAAAAGTAGCACAAAGTTATTCATAGCTTTCATATTTACAGCCCTCACATAGGTGCACAAATATATGCAGGTATTAATAATTTAGCGAGAAAAAATTTCGTGGCCATTGAGACGTTGTGATGACAACAATGTAACCAATAGGTAATCATGCTCGGAGCCACCAATTGGTTATGAGCGCGTCTTAATCTTAGTTCAGCTGCTTGAATAAGTTCAGACGAGCTCCTTCTCACTCAGTCATGCCTAGCTTGGCCTCTTCAACAACTACATCATGGACTCACGAATTCGACACGCTGAGACGAGAGAATCTATTTCGATACCCGCCAAAAGATCATGCTGCCTATCCTGCATTAAAGGCTTTAGTTTCTCCTCATTTAGAGTCTTTTAACGCACTATTTGGTAACGATGGCTTGATCGCCCAAGGCCTATTAGATATAGGAACCAAAACTTACCTCGATAGCGATGATAGAGGAGAATCACCTTCGGCAAAAAACAAGCTTAGTGTTAAGATAAAGCAGGTGTATATCGAAAAATCACAGGTCCCTTCAAGCAACAAATTTTCGACTAGAAATCGAAATATCCTGCCGGCAGAATGCAGGGAACGCCATTGTACATATCGAGGCAAAATGAGTGCCAAGCTACAGTATCAAATTAACGATGAGGATCCTGTTGATTTTTTACGGGATTTGGGTCAGATACCGCTCATGCTGATGGTAAGTAATATGATCTTGAAATGAACGATTATTTATAATCCCTACAGTCGAAAATGTGCCATCTCGAACAAAATTCGCCTGCGCAATTGGTACGAAATAAAGAAGAATCCGAGGAGCTTGGTGGATACTTTGTGGTGAATGGAATAGAGAAACTGATTCGATTGCTTATTGTCAACCGTAGAAATTTTCCAATGGCAATTGAACGCCCATCTTTCGAAGGTCGAGGTCCAGAGTATTCCAAGTATGGTATTGTTATACGTTGTGTTCGACCTGATCAAACGTCGCAGACAAATGTATTGCACTACCTTAACGATGGTAACATTACGTTTCGATTTTCATGGCGCAAGAATGAGTTTTTGGTACCTTTGATGATGTTATTTAAGGCATTAGTCGAAACAAACGACAGAGAGATTTTTGAGGGTCTTGTTGGGCTCTCTGGTTCAAAAGATAGTGAGAACACATTCTTGACAGATCGGGTAGAATTGTTGTTGCGGACATACAAGGCTTATGGTCTCTACACAAAAAGCAAAACAAGGGCATATCTAGGGGAAAAGTTCAGGACCGTTTTAGGGGTCCCGGAAAGTCTGTCAAACTATGATTGTGGAACGGAGTTTCTTCGCAAGATTGTACTTGTTCATTTAGGATGCGTTGATGTAACAGAAATGCAAGATACAGAGAAATTTAAGATGCTTTTGTTCATGGCCAAGAAGCTGTACGCATTAGTGCAAGGGAATTGTGCGGTCGATAATCCAGATGCTGTATCAAACCAAGAAATTCTCCTTGGTGGCTTCCTCTATGGCATGGTTATCAAAGAACGTCTTGATGATCTAATTGGCTTGCAATATCGAACAGCAGTCCGGGACTACATTCGGAAACATCCAGATCAGTCTTTCACTTCTCCAGAATTCCGGAAAAGTTTTCCGACTCGAATCCTGCAGAGATCAAATGAACAAATTGGGCCTGCCCTTGAGTATTTTTTATCCACTGGAAATCTTGTTAGCCCTACAGGTCTAGATCTACAACAGGTCTCTGGGTTTACAGTAGTTGCAGAGAAAATTAACTTCCTTAGATTCATCAGTCATTTTAGGATGGTTCACAGAGGAAGCTTTTTCGCTCAACTTAAGACCACAACAGTGCGTAAATTGCTCCCAGAGAGCTGGGGATTTCTATGTCCTGTGCATACTCCTGATGGTAGCCCATGTGGTCTCCTTAATCATCTTGCACATCGCTGTAAGATAGTCGTTAATCCAATTGACGTATCTGCAATACCCAGACTTGTAGCCGACCTAGGTGTCATAAACGTCTGCTGTTCGTCCTTAAGGGAGGGTGTTGTTGTTCAATTAGATGGAAAGATCCTTGGCTGGTGCTCCCCTAAACAAGCACGCATGATAACCGATACATTACGATATTGGAAGGTCGAAGGGAGTCACGGCGTTCCCAAAGAAATCGAAATAGGATACATCCCGGTCTCAGATGGTGGCGCTTACCCCGGCATTTACATGGAATCAACACCGTCTCGCATGATTCGTCCTGTCAAATATCTTCCCCTAGACAAAGAAGATTTTGTGGGGCCACATGAACAGCCTTTTATGTCAATCGCTGTCGTCGAACAAGAGATAGTCTCAGGAGAATCCACTCATGTCGAGATTGATCCAACCAATATACTCTCTGTGCTTGCGAATATGACTCCATTCTCGGACTTCAATCAATCACCCAGAAACATGTATCAGTGTCAGATGGGCAAACAATCAATGGGAACGCCAGGAACAGCAATTCGGTATCGAACTGACAATAAAGCTTACCGGCTTCAAACAGGACAAACTCCAATTGCTCGTTCACCTCTTCACAACGAATATGGATTTGATAATTATCCGAACGGGATGAATGCCGTCGTGGCCGTTATCTCGTATACAGGATATGATATGGACGACGCCATGATAATAAACAAATCTGCCCTTGAAAGAGGTTTCGGCCATGGTACAATTTACAAAACCAAAATAATAGAACTTGATGATAAGAAGCCTAGGACCGCAAAAAGGATCCAAAAACTTTTTGGCTTTGCTCCTGGATCGGAAATCAAAGCTGAGATTAAAAGTCAAATAGATGAAGATGGACTTCCTCATATAGGCAGAGAAGTTAGACAAGGCGATAAAATTTGCGCTTGGCACACCGTTACTATGAATGAAATGGGTCAATTAGTGAACCGGGATGGAGTCACTCATTTTGAGAAATATAAAGATTCGGAAGATGCTTTCATTGAAGAGGTCCGACTGGTCGGTGATGAAAACGGCTTAGAGCCAGCTCAAGTAATCTCGGTCAAATTTCGCGTCGCACGGTCGCCCCTTATTGGTGATAAGTTTTCCTCAAGACACGGACAGAAAGGTGTTCTTTCTCAGAAGTGGCCTATGGTTGATCTTCCATTCACTGAAAGTGGAATTCAGCCTGATGTCATCATTAATCCGCACGCTTTCCCGTCCCGCATGACAATCGGTATGTTTATTGAATCACTAGCAGGTAAATCAGGCGCACTTCATGGTCTGGCTCAAGACAGTACCCCGTTCAAGTTTTCTGAAGAAAACACAGCTGGCGATTACTTTGGACATCAACTCATGAAAGCAGGATATAACTATCATGGGAATGAACCAATGTACTCCGGTATTACTGGGGAAGAACTTCATGCGGATATTTACATCGGACTTGTCTATTATCAACGATTGCGTCACATGGTGAACGATAAATACCAAGTCCGCACCACTGGGCCTGTCACACAAATTACCGGCCAGCCGATCAAGGGACGGAAGAAGGGAGGTGGGATTCGTGTGGGAGAGATGGAACGTGATTCTCTTCTAGCCCATGGCGCCGCATTCTTGCTCCAAGATCGATTATTTAATTG
The DNA here is from genome assembly GCA_028751805.1 of Podosphaera xanthii. Taxonomy (NCBI): domain Eukaryota; kingdom Fungi; phylum Ascomycota; class Leotiomycetes; order Helotiales; family Erysiphaceae; genus Podosphaera; species Podosphaera xanthii. The sequence continues at coordinate 1,974,485 of JAPWIX010000002.1, forward strand.
CTCGGATTATAAAAAGAGTTGGATTTGTAAGCAATGTGGCACATTTATTTCTACTCAACCGACCGTCTCACCCTTCGCCCATCGGATTAAGGGGACGTGCAGGGTCAGGTGTCGGCGTTGTGCTCGAAGGGCCGACGGATGGACTAACTCAGAAGTTTGGGAAGATGGTGATGGTCAGAAATGGGTCGGCGGTGATGATACAACTATTGTTGCTGTTCCTGGTGTGCTAAAGTATTTGGATGTGGAGTTGGCTGCTATGGGTATCAAGCTCACGTATAGTGTTAGCCCGTGAGGAATAATATACTTTGAACAAAGAGAGTTAGGCGTTTAAAAAGGGAGTATCTTGGCGTTGAGCTTGGTGTTCTGGAACAAGAAAGGTCATTTTTCAGGTCATAATAATTTAAATTTCCCTGGTTCTTTGGCAAATTGGGTTTTTTGGAAATCTCCAGTCTCTGGAACTGGACTTCTGCAGATATATCACATGGAAAAAAATTCTCTTTTTGAATCGTGACAAGAAGTTTGAATTTCGCTATCACGTGTCTCCTTGGAGGCGACGATCTGCAAGATGTAGAGCTGGAAGACTGGGTCATCAGTATCACCTGCTAATTTCTCCGTCTAGAGGAGGCAAAGTGTAAAATTTATAAATCTGATGTATATATATATATATATATATATATATATATATATATATATATATATATATATATATATATAAATATATAAATATATTGTAAACAAGCTGTTTTTTTCAAATCTTCGACTCCACAGTAATAATTTCGATTTTGCCATAGCCTCCTTGCTACGATTTCTCTCTTCCTGCACTTGAGCGACGGAATAAATTCGCACACTCGCTATGTATCTCTTTCTCGGCCTAAGTTTTGGGTTGCTCTCATGCCTACCGACGTCAGTCAAATCTCATAATATCTCTGGCCACTCGTGGCCCTCCTATGATTATGGCATGGTGGCGAGCTCCCGGATGAAGGCTCGTCAACAGAATCAGCCGATTCTAGTGACGACGGGAGCCACGAGTGGCCAGGGACCGAATGGGTCACCACCGGTGCGTATGGAGATTCGTGAGTTAAAAAAGAATCCTGAAATGTGGACACTTTATATCTTGGGACTGGATCGGTTCATGAAAACGGAACAAAGCAATCTCTTATCCTGGTATAGTATCGGGGGTTAGTCGATGTCTCCTGAATGTATGCTGGTGGCTGAGAGAGTTTAGGAATACATGGACGACCGTATTCACCGTATAATGGCGTTGAAGCTACTCCTGGTAATGAAAATAACGGCTACTGTACCCATGTTTCTGTCTTATTCCCTACGTGGCATCGTCCATATCTCGCGCTGTATGAGGTATGTGTTACATCGCTAGCTTAGATTTATTTTTTGACACATATTTGAAGCAAATTCTTCATGGACTGATCCAGGACATTGCACAACAATATCCCTCGGGTGCATCTAAAGATGCTTACACTACGGCTGCTGCTAATTTCCGTATTCCATATTGGGACTGGGCTGCGATCGCACCAGCTGGGGACAACGTCTTACCCTTTAGTATGGTTTCATCACCAAGTATCGATGTTGACGGTCCGGCTGGGCCTCAGACAATTGCAAATCCTTTGTTTGCCTACGATTTCCAGCCGCTGGATCCAGATGAATTCCCAAACAGTCCAGTAAATCATCCTACAGACCAGGATTAGAGGGATCTAACATGATGTAGTTTGACCATTTCACGGAAACGGAACGTTATCCAGACTCAAATTTTGCCTCGGCTAGATCTCAAGACGAGGTTGCTGTAGAACGAATAGACGGTGATTCTGGGAATATTCGCAGTAGGATATATGCTATCCTGACGAATTATCATGACTATCTTGCATTCAGTAATGAAGGGTTTAGATCTTTGGCTCGCCCAGATGAACAAGATTCTCTTGAAGCGGTCCATGACCAAATTCATGGTTTGGTTGGAGGCGGCGGACACATGTCATTTACTGACTACGCTGGCTTTGATCCAATATTTTTCTTGCACCATACAATGGTAGATCGATGCTTTGATTTGTGGCAAGCACTCAATCCTGATGCTTTTGTTCCGCCTATTGCTGCAACTCTTAGCACTTTTACAAGCTCTGCTGGACAAATTCAGAGTGCTGATACCCCATTGACACCATTTTACAAGGACGCTAATGGTAACTTCTGGACTTCAAATGACGTAAGAGATACACGGGCACTAGGATACTCCTATCCCGAAACGGCTAACCCAAATGGGATAAGTGTACAAGAAAATGTTGTGAGGGCGATCAACCGACTTTACGGCCCTAACGCTGAAGTAATGACAACTAGCGACGTTAGTGCACACGATATGTCAGCTTCAGGGAATTACCGCGAATGGGTGGCGAATATACAAATGCAAAAGTTCGTCTTAAATGCCCCATTCACTATCTATGTCTTTCTAGGACCAATCAGCACTGAACCGGAGTCTTGGTCTAAGGATCCCAACCTTGCGGGCTTACACACAACTTTTGTTCGGTCGATGCGTCCAGACAACAAATGTGATTGTGGTAGTTCTCAGCTCGTGACTGCCGTAATTCCATTTACCAATCGCCTAATGAAACTTTTAGGGCAGGGCGAGTTGGAAAGTTTAAATCCAGAAGAAGTTTGCCCCTGGCTTGAAGAAAACCTGAGTTATCGTCTCTCATTAATGAATGGCTCTCAGGTGTTTGATGGGAGTGTTCCAAGCTTGAAAGTCTCTATCGCAAGTGCTGCTGTCTCATTACCTGTCGAGCATAGTGACTTACCAGTATGGGATGAGATGATCGAGCACATGCAAGTTATCAGTGAGGGGATTCATGGGTTTCAAAAATAAAGTTTTGTCTAGTTTCGGAGGAGGTTTTTTGGTAACACGTCAATGAGTCATATATCTATAAATTGACATTTACCTCGCTTTTTTTCCCGAGAGATTTATCGAAAGTGTATTTGTAGAAATAGCCAAGTTTCCCAGACCACCTGCTCGCTCTTTGTTCTCCCATGAGCCTGTGAATGAATACTTATTCTGTCCGGGCAAACTTGTCCACCGTAAGGCTGGTATTGTAGGTATGTGATATCCGTATAATATATAGGTTACCGTAAATATCTATTGCTGTGCTTCTTTCTCTCCAAAGACATGGCATATTGGTCACCCTATTTGATATCTTCTATCTGGCTACCGAGACGGGTAGGGAAAAATATGTAAAATATGATAAGCAGGTAAGATGATATTGCAAGAAAGCCTCATATGTGCCGTGATACGTAATAGCGGTGACTGCTTGTTTTTAATGAGTTAATCATTCATAAACTTGACACTGATCCACGCAGCATTGCAGTGACATGCAGGAGATACTAAACGAAAGGTACTCTGGATGACTAACCAAACCACAGCAACGGTTGCTATTCGGGTAGCCGAGCGATTGAACATCTGTTCGGTGCATTCCATAAACAAACAGGGAGCCCCAACGAGATTATAGAACAACAAAGATTTTCAATATCTATCATGTTCACCAAAATTCACGCCTCAACTGATACTCATGACGAAGTCGATAGCTTACTTCAAGAGCAAAAGCTCGAATCACTTTGTTGATAGATGGAGGTTTGGAGTTTCCATGAAGACACGACGTGAATCAGTCCCGGTACGAGCAGTAAACTGGGTCGGATGGTGCAGTGGTACACTGTTCGGGCTGTTTTCTCAAGTAGAGTCTGGGCAGCTTGGACACATGAGACAGGAGAAAGCTGGTTTGAATCCAGCCAGACCCTCACACCACTTCTCTCGCGGTGGTAATGTATTCGCAGGATGACGAAAGCATGCTCAGATGACCACAGGTTTTTCTCGCTTTTCCCTGTGGTGGATATTCACGGAAGAGGGTACATGTCGTAAGGCGTTATTTTCGTAGTGGTATCTGCGAATGAAATCTGATTATGAGTGTTCCAAACGTCAAACTGAGTTATTCTGCGAAATATACATGTCTTCCGTAATCATCCGCGTCATAGCCTCAGGCTGCATACGCTAAAATGATTTTAAAAAAATTAACTACCAGTCAACTACAGACGCGCAAGTCAGAATATAAATAGGCCGTAGCTAAATTCTAGTGCGCTAAACCCATTCCAGAATTCTGCCGTAAATCACATCGGCGACCTAGCAACTGAATAAAGTGTACACAAATAAACAAAGTACTGTTGATTGGGAGGAAAACTTTAGTAAAGATTGCATTTCAATAAACCTATTTTTTAATTATAACTTTTCGACCACATATCATTCATATTTCATTTAAATAGCCATCATACTTTCTAACCCGATTTAAGTTTAAAAATACCCGAAGTAATCCACAACTTCATCACACATTTTTCATTACCTTGCTCACCTATATATCTCTCCATCACTTGGATTTCTCAATGGAGAATATAATCCATTCCCCGTAAAGACACCTATAATTAATTTTGAAGCAGAAGAATTTTCGTGGACCCAGGCGCAAGCTAATAATGGAGGATACGTCTTCTCAAACCTTTACAAAAACAAGAGTAGAATCACAAATGATCTCCTAATTTCTTATTAGAACTGCGATAACGGACCTAAAATTCATCAAGAAAGGTCAAAGATCACAGCAAAATCAAAGCAGAGAGAAAGAACTGGAAGCAAGAAGTGTGGATGCCAATTTAGGATCACAATAAAACTCAACGACGACAAGCAATGGGAAATTACCTCCAAAAACACACATCATCATGGTATGAATGCATCGAGTAGAGTTCATCCAGCCCATCGAGCTGCGGCCCTACCGGAAATATTACGAGAGGGAATACTTCTATCTTGAAAATCTGGCCTCTCAATCGGCCAAATTATGAGTGCTTTCAGAGCCAGGGAAGTATTTAATCTCGAAAGTAAGAATTTTTCAAATATTATCCAAAAGGATAGGCAAAACCAGCTCGGTGAAATGACTCCACTGCAATGGTTGCTTAAAGAGCTCCAAGCCTGTGGATTCAATTCAAAATACAGCCCCTTTCATCTCTAACGTTTGCCAGCCTTATAACAGTGTTAGCAGAATGGCTAAAGAGAAAAAGAAGAGACAGTGCAGATAATAATGAGGGTTGTCATGCTAAAACAAGGATACCTCTTCATAATAGAGTTTTTCGCTCGACAACAGCCCTTGGTATGTCTAGACTAGAAGTTCATGGAGACTTGTATGAGCCAGAAACAACTAATGAACAATTCTCTCGCACAGTGCTATCAAAAATAACGATTGGTGGGCTGATAGACCAGTCAGAGGCTATGATAGCGACTAAACGTGCATTTTGGACAGAGGTAGGTGAAAAAACTGCAACGTATGGCGATGAATTCAATCATCAAGCACTAAATAATTAATGACAAGCTAGATTAGCCATGGCCACAATATGTGGCATGAATTTGATTGTAATATGAGGTATCCCAAAATAAATTATCTAAGCCTTAGTTTATATCTGATGCATAAAGTGAGCATTGCAATATCAAATCCACCTATTTTTCATTTTTAGAGTTGAACAATCTGGTAAAAACATGATGAGGGTCTGTGTACTCCGAATCAATTTAAAGGCTTGTCACTCATTCGGTGAGCCAATTTGTGGGCGGTGTATCAAATTAAGCTTAGCGCACTGGAATTTAGCCATGGCATCTGAATAATCAACCGCCCTCCCGCGCAGTCAAATCAACAGACAACGTTTAGGAAGTTGAGAATGACGAGCGGAATCATTTTCACCAGCGTCATGTGTTTTGCCGCTATTCCCAAGACTAAGCTTATATCAGATTACACGGTCGAGTAACTACTCTAGAACTTTCAATAGGTGGTTCAATATCTCATGGTTTTCCTTCAAAAATTTTCCGAGTAGATATAAATTTCAGCTTCAAGCTAAAAATCAACCGGCAGATCATACATTTAGATCTATTCTCATTATCATGGTGATGCTGCTTTAATGTACATGTACCAGTTTGTGTCGTTGGTTAGTGTTGGTCGAGATTCATCAAACCTACATGTACTAGAACATTTGGTGTCGGTAAAACTTGTTAGTCATCTAAAGATATTCTTTGTTGAGCATTCTGGCACCTTTCGCTCAGCATTTCTGTCATTTCTGTTACATGCCGACAGATGTCAGATATCGCTAGCACTACTTGTTATAAGGCTAATGGGGATGTGGAGTGATTGGCGCTGATGGTGCTGTCCTTCGATGGAATAGTCAATGGTGTGAATGAATGGTAAGTCCGATATAAATGGTTATACTGAATGCGTATAGTGGATGGAATATCGCCTTAATGGTCACGATGGAGACTATTCTTGCTGCTGTGGCTATGGCAGTATCTATATACATCTTTCCTCCACCATCAATATCCGATGCCAACTATGACACTAAAATGCGAGTTCTACTATTGTTTAAAGAAGATGTTATACATGAATCATTAGTTTCAGCAACTTTGTTACTTGGCACATTGCCCATAAGCTTCAAACTCCAGATATCCTTGAGTCGTAACCGAGTCAGCACAACACTACTACCAGAGCTCATATTCCTTCACGTATCAAGATACTCAATCTTGATCCTGCTCATCATATTCCTCCGGGTGGTCCAAGATCTATTGAGACTCATTTTTATACAACAACCTCTGCTACGACCAGTATAAATGACGTGACTTGCATGTTCGGCGGCGCGGCTTCCGCTATCGATGAAGCTACACGCCTAGCCAACTTTCTAGCTCTTCTCCCCTCTTGACAGGATTGTACAAAAAATTTCCTTTTTCGTCTACAAGACGTCCCCCATAGTGACCTCGAAAGTCACGTTTGGGGGAGAATCTACGATACAAAAAAACAGACAGACATAATTCCAGGACACCCAACGAGTCACTTCAGGTGTCCATTTGTAATAGGATTGATCACGTTAGCTATTCGCACAGGTGAATCCAAAAATGAAGTTTCTATTCTGTATAACGAAAGAACAAGAAGAACTCTACGCGATCAACTTAACACTGAGAGTTACGTAAGTCACTCTTATGTGACCGGACGTGCTAAACGGACAGTCCCAAATGCTCGCTGGACGTCCCTGCAAGTAGATTGCGCTTCCACGCTAACCAAATCTGCATTGATCAGCGATCTCGTCGAATTTTTTTGCGCTACTCCAAATCGTGTTATATATTACTAACATCAAACCGTACAGTAACAATTAGTTTCGCGTAATTATCTTCAACATTTTTCCTATCAATGATGTTCAATCGATGGGCTCACATGCATACGTGTGGTACACTTTCTTCATTTGAAATAAATTTATATCTAAGTATTTACTATTCTACTGAAAAGGGAAGACTGTGTATAAGAACTAATTACATATACGTATTTTGAGCGGCATACAAGAACAAATCAAGAAAACTTGCCTAATTACGAACCCTAAGAGGACAGTGTGCGCTATTAAAGCGATGTCCAGACTGACCGCAAATACTGCACTTTGATGGAGTAGGCTGGCGTCGCTCTATTAAACCCTGCTGGGGTGGCAATTGAGACTCCGCTGAAGATTGAAGCTCGGGAGGTGCAGTAACGGACGCTTGAATACGTCTTACAGGTAGAAGCTCGTCATGAGAACGATCTCTTCGTACGCTTGCGTCTTGCCTTGTACGTTGACGCCTACGAGGGATAACTGCAGGATCGAGAATGCGGCGTAAGTCTTCCTCTCTTTGAGGTAGAGGTATTTTTGTGAGATACCAGTGCAGATCGATAGAGCGCATCTCAATCGTACCGTTGGTATTCAAAACGTCGACTAATCGATGCCAGCATGGGAGACCGAATTGCGCCGTGAAAACTCCACTACAAGTCCAGTTGACGGTCAGAGGCATCCTCGAGTTATTGTGTGCTTGATTTGCCTGATCCTCGAGCATACGTAGTGCTGCAAAGCTGACTCTACATCTGACCAAGTTAAATAACTGTGATCTATGTTGAGGAAGCACTTTATGCATTCGCTTCTCCATCTCGTTTCGGTAGTTTCTCTCTTGTTTTTCTCTCATTGTGGTTATGGCATTGTTGAGAGCGATGAGGTCACCATTTCGGTTTTTGAGGTGCTTTTTGAGAGAAGAGTGAGACCCCTCAGTTCTCGAAGTTGCTTTGACTCCATAATTTCGGTGAAGTTTGGTTGAGAACAAGGCAAACTGATCAACAACAGGGAGATATGTTGTTGACAAATAGCTTATAATATCTATGGATATCTTATTTGGCTGTTTTTTCTATGATTAAACCGTTTAGAGATTGCTTACCTCGCTGATCAGAAAACTCTCTTTCAAGTATTCGCCAGTTGTTGGTGAACATCTCTTCGGTTTCGGCATAAACGCAAACCCTCCAAGCACTCAAAATTCCATCCGCACTGTCTACGAAGGACCGACCCGGCCCAGGTTGCTGCACTGAATTAATATTTCTTCTTGGCCGGGCGTTCCCGCCGAAAACAGCTCTTTCTAGCCCTTCCATCAAGTGTGTTGCGACAGATTCAGCGTGGGCATTAGCATTAGCATCTTCGTGCTCAAGATGGTTGCCCTCTCTCCTTATTCCAGTCCCAACCCCGCCAAGCCTTTCTCCGAGAAGAGTACCTTCTAAAGTACCTTCCCATTTCTTGCCAATGTTATATACAACATTCTTCATAACATGCCACAAACAGAGCTGGGTTGGGACTCGAGGGAATACAGTTTCGAGGGCATTTCTTAGCGCCGTATCATAATCGGTGATTATGACCTTAGGCAAAGGTATTTGATGCTCATCCATTATCCTTTGCAGCCAAGTTAACACCCATTGATAGGATGTTTGCCGCTCATCCTTGATCAAAGCCCAGGCGACGTTAAAGGTGGAATTCATGCCTGTTATTCCAGTGATCTGCATCAGTGGAAGATTGAATCGATTAGTTTTGTAGGTATCATCAAGTGAAATGACTTCGTTATGGTTTTTCCAGGTTTCGATTGACCATTGATATGTCCATAGCACATATTCAACACGATTCTGGGCGTCGGTTTGTAAATCTACTACTAAAGCAGAGCTATCGTTTTGTAGGTTATGCAAGAATTGTTGCGTTGGGGTCCTTCCTCCGAGCAGTGCTCGTTGGTCTTCATCTCGAATGTTCTGAACATCTTTGGCCGTAACCTCCAGAGAATATTTTCGACCAACTTCTTCAGCAATGTCTTGGGCAGTTAGACGTCGATTATTGTTAAGCGCACGAATCTGATTTAAAACCTCAACGTTACCGTTGCCTTTATGGCGACGAATAACGGGAATACGCTCTGCATTTACCCGATAGTGATTATGGAAGTCTCTCTGGACATTAAATTTCCAGAGGTTCTCTCTTTTGTAGAAGGCTATGTATCCCTTCCATTGGCATCCGACTCGGCCGCTTGGAGTTCTTCGTTTCCCGCATCCTTTCAGCTCAGGTTGACGGCTCCTAGTACAGACCAGCTCAATCTTTAAGTAAATACCAGTTTGAGGATCTTTTTTGGTAGATCTCCGGATGACTGTCGCAAATCCATTTTCGTTAGCTAGGTGCTCGACAGCTCTCTTACAGTCCTCCATTTGGTCGATCCGGACACCAATTATTTCTTCCATACTTCCGCACTGGGTCTCGACTGAAGAAATTGCGTATTAGTGGAAATTTTGCCATAAATGAATTAGTTTTAGGGAGCTTCGCATACGGGTATCCTCATTATTTGGTATAATTTGATGCCCATCATGGGCCTCTAAAAGAGCACTTCCGGTAACCATTCCTGGAGAAATCAGCCAATATGTATTTTAGTAGAAAGAAAGGGAAAAATACCTCTTTCAGTAGTATCTTGAGATATGTTGATTGATGCTGATAGCGCATTAAAGTTCAGTTCAGCCATTATAATTTGGAGTTCAATAAGTGAGGCGAAGTTGGAGGTGAGGAAGATGAAATTGGAATATAGAATTGGACGATTTGGAAAAGTTATTAAGGCAATTCCAGGACCAATATTTTTAAATGGTATATTTATGTTATGTTTGTTAAACACGGGCTCTAAGTTGTCATGGTAACTACTATACTTGTAACGATAGTGACCAAATTTGGAGTAGCGCAAAAAATATTCGACGAGATCGCTGATCAATGCAGATTTGGTTAGCGTGGAAGCGCAATCTACTTGCAGGGACGTCCAGCGAGCATTTGGGACTGTGCGTTTAGCACGTCCACTTTGCCATCCTCCTATTCCATCATCTAAGCGCCCTAATTCCTATGGTCGCACTACGGGTTCGGGAAGAGGAATCTATGCATCACCAAAATCTCACAATGTAATCGGTCCCAGTCAAATTCCACTCGAACTGTCCGGTCTCAGCTCAATCAAAGGACTAACACGAATTTTTCCCCTTTGTTTGACGAACGACTCTTTCATCGTCTTAAGCAGGATGCCACAGAAAGGCTTTTCTCTACTTATCCGTCGCTACCACACTGCCGCAAATTTCTCGCGGAGGATATGGCTTCGCTCAAGGAAGTTTAGCTCGTCCCTTCAGGCCTTGCCCTTAATCCATCTTCTGATACTGCCGCGTTCATAGTTGAAGCATTCTTCCTAGACGATATCAAAAGTTGTAAACTCAATGGCACTACAGGTATTGAGAAAGCACAAAACCTTGCTACTTATATTATTTCTCTTGTCCCGCTATCTCATACTGCACTAAATGACAACAAATAACTTACGAAGTACACAATCTGAGCCATGAAAGCCCTTATTAAGCTTTCTTTGCGTAGTCCCCGCGAGAGACCTTTTTGTTGCCGGAGATCTTGATCTTAGAAATCCAAGCTGGTAACCGTCTACAGTAATCACCTCCCCAATGTCGGATAGTTCTTTGGAATAGATGGTTGAACAAAACCTAGCACTAGTCACGGAACCAGACAAGCCAACCCACATACGTAAAAGCTTTCTGGATCTTATAATTACTCCTAACTAATTCGAACTCGACGGTGCCGAGTTGTCCATTTTTCAGGAGGCTGATGTTTTTTCAGATCAACTCCTCATCACATCAGTGATCTCTTGGTATAGAAGCTCTCAAGAGCCTTTGGCTCGGCTCAAGTTCGATACACTGGACCAGAAACTGTTTCTCACACTACTCCAAACAATAATTCCCGAAATTCCTGACAATTCTCCGGTCTTCGAACAGGAACTACTAGATGCCGCCGTGCGGAATATTTTCGCTACTTTCGGAGACCCATCTTGCGGGTCAGTAAAGCGAATTCTCGGGAGAGGAATAGGACAACCCTGGCGGAACGGTGTTTCCAGAGCGGTTGCACAGGCTTACCGCAACATTCAAAGAACTGTGAATAATCAGTGACATACTGGCGTCGAAGAAGGCACATTCGAATTTAATCCATCGGATTAAACGTCATTTCTATCAGGCCAAGCTAGAAAATGCCACAACCAGCAAAAATGTTTTTGGCATGGCTAAAAGGCATTTATCGGTCGGATCCTTCTGAAACCTTTTTATAAAGTATCCTCTGAATGCTGATTCTACACCGGTGACTACCAACGATAAAAAGCAGGATGTACCAGCCAGAAATCTCCCGTAGGTAAATTCTGATGTGAGCGAAATCCCACTAGAATCCCTTGCTATGGGTCTTAGTAACTTAACTTTCCCGGATATCACCGTTTAAATACAAACAAACTCGGTATTCAGTGTTTGAAATACCACGATTTGCAAAGATGAAATCCTTACGGCGGTAATAAAAATAGCCTGGCACCTCATCAAAGGCAAAAATTCACAACTTATTTCGCAGCTTTCTTGCAGCTAGACATCATACGGCATGCTTCAAGTCGACGATCATAGTCATCGGCAACAAGCCGAAAAAGCCAGACAAAACGAATCCTCCCTCCGACCGCCCTATCGCTCTGCTTACAGTCCTGGGTAAGAGTCTAGAACGCATCGTCGCACGCCGTCTTATTTGAATCTCTATAGAGGCCATAGTAATCGCATCCCAGTCATTCGATCGTCTTCCTTAATTATCAGAAGCTGTAAGGTATCCTGAAGTCGTTGTCTAGGCATTGGTGCCTGAGGTTTATGTTATGTTTTGGTCTTGCTTAATATTTCCTTTTGATGTATACATGTATAAGATGTCGCCTTGAATAGTTTGGGCTCTACACGCGTTGTCTTCCGTCTTCACCTCATTGTTAGATAGATTTGAGTAGATCTTACAATCCTCTCTTCTCAACTTGGTGCCCCTCTGTGACCGTGGTCACCTCCTGTCCCTTTTCCACCCCTAGCGTGTCTGTGACCACTGTCACCTCTTCCACCCAAACCTCTTCCCGACACTTCGACCTCTCGTTTGAGACCAGCTCGCCAGCCCAACCTCCAGTACCCAGTACCCAGCTCCCAGCTCTCCGACCCTCCGCTCTCCACTCCCTTGTGCGCCCCCACTATCCCAGCGCCTGACAGAAGCTGATTTGACTACCTGCTGTCACGGAAAGGCCCGTCGAAGCTACTCGTTTCGGCTGGATTCCTTCTAATTCTATTGCATACATTCCCCTCGAATACTTTTTGAAATCATCGACTGAGGTTTTGAATGTATTTTGTCGATCGTCATCACTGGCTTTAATGACGCTGATAAAATATTTGGTCGATCGTTATTAATTACTTACAATATTGATATTTTTAGTTTGCTCTGTCGATTGTTATTAACGATAATTGAACTTCAGGCATCGCGTAGTTCTCTGGAATTCTATCTGAATCGACGATGCTTTGGGTATTCTATGTTACAGGCTGTTGCCTTATTTGTTTAATTCCGGAGTTGATCCGGCTCGATAAACAAGGTCGTCATGGAACAATCTGTTCAACTTAGGAAATAGCGTACAGGACAATTTCTGTACAAATTTTCACGGACTGTTTGATATGGAGTACACAAATATGAAGACTCCCTATTATTCTTCTTTCTTTATATAGAATATAAAACTAATTTTGCGGCACAGATTTGTGAATAACTATTATGACCAGGCCCTTTCACATTTTGGTCCAGAATCCAAGCTTTTCACCCGTTTCTTTTCCCGCTACATCCCCCAAGTGATGATTCCACTCTATCTACGCTGAGAGCAACAGATGAGAACGTAGATAAAACCCCACTTATCAGACGACTTTGTCAGGATGTTATGTTTGAGGATATATTTATTGGGTTAGTTTGGATGGCAATGATGTTCATGTTATAATTCCATGGTCTAGTAACATGGTTGAAGCTTGTACACACTCGCTTAGCTGCAGTTAAGCTAGTGTCAAACTCTATTATAAATAGAGTTCCCCCAACTTTCGGTTAAGTGGATTGGGAACATCATGGAATATATTGGAAGAGCATGGAACAATGCAGGATCAATTGTAGTGAGAAAATTGTATCCCTTGTAGTGATATGACTTCAGAGTAGAACCTTCTAGTAGAATAGTAGAGGACGGCTAGGGGCTCCGGAAAGATGTATATAATGAGGCAGTAGGCCCCTGAACAATAATCAAGTAGCTATATACATTCAATCAATAGGGATAACCGGTTGAGATACCTTTATACTATACTCATCCATCTAATCGTGATCATTACTCTCCAAGTTACCCATCACTCTGATTCCGCTCGTAACTTCGTTATTATAACAGTTCGGGAGTTGTTGTCACGCAGTTTTATTTTATGATTAGCCAGTTTTATTTACTGTACAATTATCTCATTTTGTTTGATTATGGAAGGTTTAAGAAGAATTCAACAATCAAGTCAACTACTGCAGTAGAGAAGTGATCATCCCTATTTTATCAACAGGTTCCCTACTCTTTGCTCATGAAGCCACGATAGATTTCGTCACGCAAAGCTGCTCCTCATGTTTGTTCTTCAGAGTCTGAATCCACAAATCTGTACCTTCCTCCATCTGGACATCCCTCGAAGCCGCGTCAGCTGCTTCTTCTGCTCTTTTAGAATGGTTTTTGTTTGGGTCCTGCTGCATACTCGCACTATCCGTATTGGCGGATCGTTATGAGCTGCTCCTTGGTCACCGGTCCGGTCCTCGGGGGTCGAACCAGGCAAGCCCGGCCACCAGATCGGCAAGGTCCTCCATAGTTTCGATATCTGGTAGAGGTCCGGCACTCTGCAACGGAGTACCTTAAAGAGCCGCGTTTTCGGCAAGCTTAAACGCGGGGGCAACCACGAGTGGCGTGAAAGCCGAGACACTGTTTGCACTGCTCAACTGAACGGCGAGATCGGACGGTCGAGGCCAGACCGGATTCGAAGAATCGAAATCCAGGCCGTGATGAGACCTCTTAGGTGAAGAGAGCCTGCCAGCTCTGATGTTTCGCACCAGATTTTATTGCACCGTATGATTGTAGGTTATCGACAGACTTAATAAACGATACAACAACAATCGCCAACCGATGGTAGGTCACGTCTTTGTTGTGGAACATATTCGTTGAAATTGTGCCGTTAATATTTACAACACTTACTCTTGCTTGCAAAAATGCATGTAGTGTTGAGAGGTGCAAATACAGGTATCGACTACACTATGGTATGAGAAATCAAAGATCCTTGTAGTCCCCTTCTGTGATTATTTTTGTCTCTAATTCCATGAATATTTATATGATACGAGGGACAAATATAATATCCGAAGGGGACTACAAGAACCTTCGATTTCCTAAACCATAGTGTATGCATGAATCCTGGCAATATCTCTAGCAGAAACCACTATCGGTTTAAACAGATTCTGCTGTGGTGGTAGATCTATCAGATCTTAGTGTTGCATGCGCACATTCGGAAGTGGATAAATGGGGTTGCCAAAATATTAGGGATGGCCCGACCCTTAGGTGGATCAGATGTACATTTCTTCGGGTCAGCGGTTAACGGCATGTATACAATACACTCCGGTATGGGAAATCGAAGTTCCCTGTAGTCCCTTTCATTGATTATCTCTGTCCCTTATTTCATGAAAATTTGTATGAAACTAGGGAAAAAAATGATGACCGGAGGAAACTACATAACCTTCAATCTCTTAACCATAGTGTATTGTGATGGTCAAAGTTAGATGGAAATAAGGCTGTTTGCTAGCTAATTTAGGACCCAGAAGGGACCGGCTGATCTGGTCGAGACTATGGACGTTTCCTGAATGTCTATACGTAGATTTTCAACAATCACTTTCAGAAAAACGTGTCGGACCCGCTGGTATGCAAAGGGCTTCCTTCTCTCACGCGTTTCGGCACTTCAGAAAAAAATTGAATATGTATAGAAATATCCAACAATTATATTCATCAATCTAACATCAAAAAAAGGCCTTAACGACTCCAGTCATCCATTTACACGGGCATGCGACGGTTCTATATCGCAAAAATTTATATATTCTCCCTGTACTCCAACATTCCTGTTCTCAATCTATTCCTACGTGAAGAATATTCCGCAAAAACAAAATTTAAGCCCTAGAACTTTGATCAGCAGTGCAATTTACTTCTTCAGTGTTCCACTCACATTGTGCCTGCCACAATAATTAAGCCATCAATGCCGAGAAGATGGTATCAACCTGAGGTTCCACTACAATTGGGGGACGTTGATATTGCCAATAGTTTGGTCTTCTTGTCCATCGAGTGCATAAACTAACTTTTGACAATCCTGCGAAGGTAGCAGAGTTTCGCTAACACCGAAGCCCGAATGAAACTTAAAGTTCTTCAGATTGATAGTCACCTGGGCAGTCGGAAGGATTGTTTGAAGTGGAACCGGCATTTCTTCAGGCCTTCTTACGATCCAGTTCGCCATGTCAAGTGGCAAAGTAAATGGCTCATGGAATTCGAGATTCTCCAAATTCAAAGTTAAATCTGGAACCCTACTTTCATGGTGAGGGACACTGGCTGAATTCTGGAAATCTGAAATTCCATGCTGCTCAGGCGAAAGATTCTGATTCTGTCCCAATGGTGATACATCAGAAGTACCGAAACCGTTACTTTCGTCTGTGACAGCAGAAGACGATTGTAAATTGGGAAGACTTCCCAGACCGGCGGTTTCATCTTCTGGCATATTGATATGCCCTGAATCATCCAGCATCTCATTCCAAAGACCATTATCCAGCAAGTTCGTTGAGTTTAACCCTCCAAAAACGAAAACGCTTGGATCAACTTCTATTGCTGAGACTGGTTGCCCAGCTGGCATGAATTGTACCGGCTGATTCAGAGCATTATCACCAATATCGGGCGTAGGATCGAGCATCGGAGCAGTTAAGGGTTGATTTCCTTCATTAGAAATTGACTGCCCCGTGTTGATATTTCCTCCCTGCCCTTTGGGAGCAGTCAAGATACCATCCCTGAAAAATATTAGTGTGAAAGTTTGACAAAGAAATTAGGAACGAAGTACATACGATGGACGCTTACTCCTGAGAACATATCGGATGCTGGAAGGTCTGACAATTCGACTACCTCCGTAGTGAGTTGCGACACATTTCGTAATCTCAGACTCAGGCCATCCCAAACTATACTTGAGTGTGAATATTATATCCACATCCTGTTGCGACCACCTGTTTGATCCAGACATTTCCGCGGGTTAGACTTCTTGGCAAGCTTCTCTTAGAACTCGATTGGTTGTTCTCTGAGTGGTAAGAGGTTGATTGGCTTGTCGCTGGAGATTGAAAGATAATCGGGTTGAATTCTGAAATGAATCTGTAGATGATGGAATGAGGAAGGTTTATATAATAATTGATGGTAAAGTCAGACTAGTATAGTCGGGGCTCTAGTCAGAATATGTGACCAAGAACACAGTTGACTTCGGGATCTGACCAAAAGCATTTGAATCTTGCCCACAACACGCTCACGTTAGATTTTGAGCTTCAGTCGGAGTACTGCTGTTTGTTTGGACATTAGCAAGTGAGCTAATTTCTGTAGATATCCAATGACGACAGAATCTGTCCAATATCTCTTACCTGTGTAAGAACTTATTTAGTAACTGTACTTGAGTCGTAAGATTTTAGAGTACCAAAGCTAAGATACCTTAAAAGCAAGTACATGTTTAGTCTTCATGGGAAAAAATTGTAACATGAGCCCTGTATCTTGTAGCTTCATTTTTGATTGACGGAAAAGCGGCATCCAATCCATTGAAAGTGTTTGTCGAAGGTTTTTCATAAATTTGATAAATGAATCTCTGTAATGAAATTCTCCAGAAAGAGTCTGAGGACAAATGAAGCTAAAAAATAGATTTGTGTCATAGAATCATGAAAAAAGCTCTATTTCCCGAATGATTCGGTGCTGTAAAGCTATTTTCGAGGTTCTAGCATATCAAATCCACTTTTATGATTTACTAATTCTCAAGCTCTTACTCCTCAGAACTTTTCCGAGCAGAATCATGTGAAGTTGTCGATCACTTTGTCACATCTCTGAAGCGAAAGACGAATTGTGGTAGATATCGATGCTAAATTTGGTAAACAATACTCCATACTCTCACTGGTGATCAATTTTATTCATCACAGGGCTTACGTTGCCATATAGTGGATTCAATCTGAACTGCGTCGCCATCCAAATTTATTTCCCAGTCATCATCAATACAGGCGTTAAAGGTGCATCCAATTGCAATAAGCTGCCGCAAATTCAGTTGGTACTTTAACTCTTCGGCCAATTTTGCAGTGTAACTATCACGAAAGGGTATTGCCACTAGAGCACGTGCGTTAGAGTCATTTTTGAGAAAGCTGTGGATAGTGTTTGCTAAAACAAGTGGATGGTAATCATCGTAGAGTGGATCAGCAGCAATGATCAGCTATTAAGTTTAGTAGAATTTATCCCAAAATATTTGATAGAACATACCTCGAATTCTTGGTGCTTAGGAAATGCTTTCTCGGGATATCTCCAGTCGAGAGGTTGGCAAGTTATCAAGGCAGGCGAAAATTTTGAAAAAATTTCATAGTTTGATTTAATATTATACTCCAGGTTTTTTTGAATCGGCTCTAAATCAGTGCACAGGACAGTGACACCCAAAGTAGCGGCGGCAGTAATACCGACTAAGCCAGTTCCGGATCCCACTTAAATAGAGTCAGACCACATTTCATCGGCAAATACATTAGCCCTTCTGGCTTGCCCCCTTGATGGAGCCACCATTGGAAATTTCAAAGATACATTTAGTAAGATAGATTGAAATAGGGTAATTTTAAACGGAACAATCAGATTCACATACACTCAAGAAGACGGGTATTTGGTTTAGATAAAGAATGATTCGACGGGTTCAGAAGAGGATTTGGATCCAAAAGATGCGAAAAATAATCCCGTGCCAAAACTCCAAGGTTCTTTGAGATGACGAATGATGTAGCCCAAGTCTTCAGGCCTAGATTGTCATCAGTGAGAGGCGGCTCACGAAGCTTAATTTCTACTTCTGGATGGAAAGTAGTAGCAGGAATAACCCATTTCCGTTTGATCTCTGGCATGGCTGGTAATCAATTAGATTTTAATCAGCAAAAATTTAACGGTCACAATTATCAATGTATTTCTCTTTCGTAGTCTTCTATGAAATCTTGGCGATCAAAAGTCAACATACCGACCCTCCCACATTGTTCTGCAATACGTCTACTGGCAAGATTATATAGTAGATCTATCTCGTCCGGAGAAAGCCAGTCCAGAGGATTTCGAATGATAGATATCGGAAAGCTCTTCTCATATTTACACCTTTCAAACGCCTCATCCGGATCTTCAGTAGAATCGGTTTTGTTAGATTCCAAATTTTTCAGCGCATACATCAAAGTATCAAATGCTGGCTTTTCGCGGAGATCGGGTAATTTCATGTTGAAGACGGTATGCAAATGGGAGCCGAAGATCTAAATTTCGTTACTCATTGAGCAGGAAGTTGAGTTTCGCGTATTTCTCTTGTGAGCTGGCTATTATATCATTTGGTGGATATTGATGAGATTTTCACGACAATATACCACTGTAGTTATCTCATAGAGTGAGTTGTATACCGGAAACGATTTTGTATTTGGCATCCAAAGTGGACAGCTTAGTTCACTTTAATTCATTGTTTAATTCGCTTAAAATAGGTGCAACTCTCTATAAAGTATATATTACATGGTATGTACGGTGATAAAATAATCACTTTACTCGATCTTGATTGGATCGCTCAGTGTGGCGCGCTTAAGCTATTTACTTGTGTGGCTGTACAGCCCCGACAAGAACGATATCAAGGGTCGGATGGTGGAGTGGTACACCGTTCTGGCCGTTCTCTCAAGTGGAATCGGTAGTCGAAACACATGCCTCACTTGAGGCAGGAGAAAGCTGGTTCGAATTCAGTAAGACCCTCACACCACATTTCTCGCCCAGTCATGTATATGACTATGACGAAGGCACATTTCATAATCGTGAATGGCTGGAATACGCTCCTGCGGCATACACAAACGGTTATGGGTAGAAGGGTTTTTAAGGCGTTTGACTTCGAGTTGTGACGTCAAATGATATCCGGGTAGGCTCTTCTTATATCAAGCTGAGTCATCGCTACTTGTATCTTCTTTTTTAAAAAATCATTTTAGCGTATGCAGCCTGAGGCTATGACGCGAATGATTACGGAAGACATGCATGTGACGCAGTATGACTGTATTTGACGTTTAGAACACTCATACTCGGATCTCGGCTGGCAAAGTCGAACTCTTCACCTTCACGTGGTGCCGGCTGTAAACGCTCATTATGTTCGCTGCATATTTGAGATAGCTAAGAGGAGTCGCATACGATCAGGGTCAGAGGTCCACTAGCATTCTCAATCGGAGCCCTCTCATCACGTCAAGCGTTCTCTCGGCCATAACTTGACTTCAACCTCGTATACATCTCTGCCAACTTTACAAACTATCGATTATCTTCCTATTTTGGACCATCCCCGATGAAATTAACGCATCTCTTACCTTGTCAAGATCCCCAGAAACACACCCTCGATGATATGGATACCCGACGCAGGATGAAAGTCGCAGGGCACAAATTTGGGAAGGCAGATTGCTCGTGACAATCAAAGAAGGATACGGTTCTAGTGGAGAATTTATGAGAGACGGAAGGACAAGTAAGCAGGATGCGGAGGGAGCATAGAGTTTTTGAAAGGGGAATTTGAGGGGATGTTTCGATTTCGAGAGCTTTGTGCGCGCCAAGGCCCTATCAACAAAAGATAGCGTTGTGGTCCGCTATCTGGGTCATGTCTAAGTCGAAAGTTCTGTGGCCTGAACACCCGCCACGACAAGATACGAGGACGTTGTGAGATCACATCTCGCGCGGTTGCGAAGGACGGGATAATGAAGCATACTGAGGAGTCTGAGGTTTTTTGTTTTTTTCCTTGGACAGGTACTCACGGTTGAGGGGAGAAGCGGGGCGCAAGTCTCAACAAGTGTAACCCTGTAGTGGTGCCGGCGAATGCCTCCTTAGCATGAGTGTTCAGCGTCAAGAATGTATTATCTTAGTTCTAGCGACTGAGGATAGCGTACGCTTTCCGAGGTCTTACGTCCCAATAGGGAACTTTAGGGTGCGTGGCTGCACGTTATCCGTAGACCTAATAAACGTCATAAAAAAGATACTCAGATTTCATTCGCAGATACCACTACGAGAATAACGCCTTACGACATGTACCCTCTTCCGTGAATACCCACCACAGGGAAAGGCGAGAAAAACCCATGGTTATCTGAGTATGCTTTCGTCATCCTACGAATACAATATCACCGCGAGAGAAGTAGTGTGAGGGTCTTGCTGGATTCAAACCAGCTCTCTCCTGTCTCATGTGGGGTATGTGTCCAAGCTACCCAGACTCTGCTTGGGAGAACGGCCCGGGCAGTGTACCACTGCACCATCCGACCCGCTTTGGTTATTTGTAAAGGCGCTGTAGCTGTAGGCCTAGATAGCAATTCTTGTAGGCACGCCTAGCAAGTCTCGAGGCAACTGTGGATGCAATTGGGCTAATTTATGGTGATGTACTCAACGTACTCATAGTTTACCTATGTGCTGCCCTATTGGCATTAATTTGAGGCCCCTGTAGTCCACTCTACGCCCAAATCCTGGTGTTTTGATGCCGACAAGCAGCATCACTAGTCTTTTAAGCCTGGCTTTGCTGCTCAACCAAAGCACGAACCTCTTCCTCCGCCTCCTCCGCCTCCTCTACCTCCATCAGATACTCAGCAGCCTTCTCTGCTGCTTTCTGAAGCCTCTTACGCTTCTTTACGGCGATCATAAGCTTTCTCTCTGCTTGAGAATGCCCACAGCCCCGATCTGGATCTGAATGTGCTGACCATCGAACCGGGTCGTCATATGCGTCCTTGGTGAGGCACAGACCAAACAAGCAATTCTCTTGCTGTGATCTTGCGTTGAGACTCTCCAAAGCTGCAGTTTGTAGGTTAGGCTGGCGGCTCTTGATGCACATGAGCCAAGCCTCCATGATATCGCCCGTGGCCATGGGTTTGGTAAAGCGTTCGGTGACCACGGCGTATCCTTGTCGCCCAGCGAATTCGTTGATGACCTCAATTGCGTCCTCAAATGATACCCAATCGGATGAGGGTGGGGGTGCCGGCGAATTCGGCGTGCGATCGAGCGAGAATGGCAACAAGAAGGTGGAATAGTCAAAGATATCGATGGCTCCTGCTTGCTACACCATGATTTCAAACTACTGTGGCAGGGAAACCTCCAAACCATTGCGTTCAGACATGCTTACAACGATACTCAATTGTCAGATGCAGGGAGATACGTGAGTCAAAGCGCGGAATCACCATAAAACACCAGGAAAGTAGTAGCACCTGTACAAAAAGTGCTACCCCGAGTGAATCCCTTCTTAATTATCTCAACTGGGCAGCAACCGTAGTTGGTAACTACATCCTGCACTGCGGGAAGATGAAAAGCCCGTCTTTGCCGGCTTAAGCTAAAGAAAAAGATATCTGCTATTTCCAACAGTAGTCCCGAGGAAAACCAAGCCGCAAGGATTAGTCGTTACTTTCCTAACTCTAAAATTGTAGCCTCCACATCGCATGTGGGACTCGAACCCACAACCTCAAGATCAGCAACGTCTGATTGTAGAAGTCTTGCGCGCTACCATTGCGCCAATGCGACATTCCTATGGTTTATCTTCATATTATTAGTATATATATAATACGTATTAGCCAACTACTTCCAAATTGTTGTTGTCAATCCTCGTATCTTTTTTTCTTTTGTGTTTGAATACATTTCATATACCCGATCAGGCACCCACTGGACCCATGAAGGTGATTTTGTATTTTCATTGGAAACCGACTTGGGAAACCCCCCCTGACCCTGCCTGTTCTACCTATTCTGTTGTGCGGTTAACCTTCAGATGCAATTTATACTGTTTAGCCAGTTGTATTCCGATCTATCCATTTCCAGCTCGCTTTATATTTTCGTAAGTTGCTTCCTCGACTTCCCCTGTACGACGAAACTGTTGTATCCAGCCTTCGGTAAGTATCTACCACGCAATTCTTGCCACAACTTCTGGGCCTTTCATCATGGCTTCGAGAGCACCCATTTTTAGCTAACCTCAGGACTTCGCCTCATCCCATGACCAGCTGCGGACACCCCATTGCCATACGCTTGACATTTTGGGATGGAAATCCACATTGACAGCTAGGATCGTCTACTCCAGGAAATTTTTTTCTGTACAGGTAAGAGTTGAGCCCGATATGCTCACTTCTCAGCTGAATGGCGACGCTGCCTTGGGCCCTGCCCAGGTTATGGTGGATTTTTTCTTTTTTTTGAAATCTTGTCCGTTCCCATTCTAAGACTATATAGCGCATGTAGAACCCTTCTGCCTTCAGGCCACGAATATATATTATCCCAGCTAGTACACCCCCTCCTATGCCTTCTTTACTACTCCCATCCAAGTGTAATACCCTCACAAGTCCATATGTTATTTTTGGGTCGGATGGTTTAGTGGTACACTGTCCGGGCCGTTCTCCCAATCAGAGTCTGGGTAGCTTGGACACATACCCCACATGAGACAGGAGAGAGCTGGTTTGAATCCAGCAAGACCCTAACACTACTTCTCTCGCGGTGACATTGTATTCGTTGGACGACGAAAGCATACTCAGATAACCATGGGGTATTCTCGCTTTTCCCTATGGTGGGTATTCACGGAAGAGGAATCATGCCGTAAGGCGTCATTCTCGTAGCAGTACCTACGAATGAAATCTGAGTGTGGGTGTTCCAACCGTCAAACTGAGTCCTACGAAATATACATACAGTAGAACCCCTCTTAGCTAATAGTGGGTTCCGGTATAATTACTGAAGAGATTCATAGAACTTTTACCGTTTATATTTGCAATACTTACCCCTGCAACCAAAATGACCTGTAAGGGTAAGTGTTGCAAATATAAAAGTCCAAGTTACGATGAATCTTTTCTACATTTATACCGGGACCCACTATTAGCTAAGAGGGGCTCTACTGTATCTCCCGTAATCATTCGCGGCATAGCCTCAGGCTGCATACGCACAAATGATTTTAAAAAAAACGTGATTTCTAAATTCCTACAGCTTTCCCACGCTATTGCACTTGACGGAAAGGCACCGCACGTCTTACATTTCCACCACTCAAATGTGCGGCCGGCTTTTCCTCAACTGTTGCCTAGTCCCACGTTCCACTTTGCGAGCAATGAGTGATTTGAAACTACAGGAGCAGTAAGATTGTGACCAAAGGAGGGGGGTCATGCGTCGTGGGGATCTACTCGAGTACGTTATGGAGCGATGGCGCGCATGCACCAGCCATCGAGATACGCACTGGATCACTCGTGATAAGTATGGGAACATCTCACGAGTACCATCTCCCCCATGTGAGCTTGAATACTACAGGAATATGTGCTATTTCATATCGTAGAAGGCTCCGCACTTGTGCTTCTCTGCAGTATACTGTCGACCTTTGACTGTAGTGGTATTCGACGCGAAGAATTGAGCAGCCACATGGCCTTGAGATGTGGCGATGGGGTTGTTAGTCGAGAAGATACCGGAGGACATTAAGATGTTTGCAGGATCATAGGCATTCGATCGCTTTCAATTTCTCAACGGACTACCCAGATCCGGTGGACTGGTAGGTACTGTGACAGGTTTGGCCTTTGGATACATGTACCCTGCCATTAGGTTATATGGATCGCCGATGAAAGAACTCGACATGCCGAAGACGTGCCGATCTATCGGAAAAGGGTGGCTGATACAGGTCTTGAGGAGAATGAATGTAGCGGCCGGTAGTCCAAATGTCACCTGTAGCACACGTTATGCAACGCGAGCCCATGCGGGCAAACAAAGGGGAACCCGCGTGGGATCGGCAAGAACCGGAACACTCACTATCCGACCCGGATCTGCAGAGGTCGGGAAGTTAAGCGAGAGATCTACGGACGGAATGTTCCGATTATCGGAGCTTACAAAGGGCGGGAAACGCCACATTAGTGATAGAGATGACGACGCTTTGCCACGTGCTAGAAGATACACAGGGGACGGGGTTAAATGTATGACTAGATACGACTGCAAAGTCTGTAGTCTACGCGGAATCCGAAATAAACCATCTATCGACACCTCGATTCCCAAGCGTCAGCTGACATCAGCGAATCGTGACAACGATTGATCCTTGAGATGAGAGCCCTGCATCGCCGATGGAATTAGTTTAGGAGGTAAGCTTCGCCTTTGACATAGGAGATTCTCTACGACCTGGAAACTTACATGTATAAACCCTTCATGACTAGATCGCTACATGTCCTCAGTGTCTTGTAGACTGGACTGAAATGTGGCCAGCTTACTTTCTTCATTGTTTTGATGAAAGTCCATCACAGGTAGTCTCGGAGCGAGTCGTTCTCTACTCTCCTTTTCCTCTCTCTTGGCTCATCATTCAATGGACTCGGCTATGCATCATGTAATGCTAATAAGTATATCTATAATATAAAAATCTCGCCATCGAGTTGCTGCTTGTTGCATGGAAATTGTTATTTACTATTTAATGATCGTGATTAATTTGTCATAAATATATGTACACCATCAGCTTTGAAACAGGATTAAATGAAATATTCGCATCAACCCACTCAAAAAAGACTATAAAAATGTGCGAATAGCTCTATCCAAAAGATATGAGAGGAATACATGACCGGAGCATGGGGGGCTTTACCGGTACCTGCCAGATTTCACCGACAACATGCAAGTTGGCGGCAATTAAGCAAGGAAAAATTCGGCACTCCCTAGAGACCTCGTGTCTACTATGAGAGAAGGATTGAGCCCTTAGCAAGGAAGGCGTAGGCCTAGTTCAACGTACTTCTTACCCGGAGATGAGCATGAACGTTTTCAGCACAACGGCAACTTCACTAATCAGAATGACATTTCCGTTCAACCGGCAACGCTTCTGAAATCAGAAATGCAATTCAAAAATAACTTACAGGTGTATAATTGGGTCGCGATGTAGCGATATGCTTCATAGCTTGTCAATACAGTAAAACTTCTGTAACACGATAGTGGGTCCCGGCATAAGTGTTGAAAATATTCATTGAAATTCATCCATTTATATTTGCAATACTTACCCCTGCGTGCAAAATGACCTGTAAGGGTAAGTGTTGCAAATATAAAAGTGCAAGTTACAATGAATATTTTCAACACTTATGCCGGGACCCAATATCGTGTTAGAGAAGTTTTACTGTATATCTGCAGACCCATGAAGTGTAGATGGTTTTGCGTTAGATATATTTAACGATCCATCCATCTAGGTCTTGCTCCGCGTTATATCTCCGACGACAGCCCTGTCTTCGTTAAATCTCTGTCCGTAGATGCGTGAGCGGAATCTATCGCGCATTAGCTCAATGTTCCAATTTGATCCACCGATGATGTGATCAGGTTGTGTAGACGCGCATTTTAAGCGATGAGGTTCGTTGATTTATTTACTGTTTAAAGAAGATTTTGCAACCGCATGCACATTATCTGTGGCTCCTTCGGTGATAGATTTACTAGGTGTATTAAGAACGGCGATGCAAATGATTAGCTAAAAAAAACAAGTAGATAATCTGTGTTATCATGTGAAAATCACATGACAACCTTAGGCTAGGGTTCCATCTCCAATTCATGGTCTTCTCGAACAATGTTTTGAGTCTAATATACTGTGAGACTAAATACTCGGGAAGGACTAATGATATACCGGTTCATGAATATAGCATTACGGAAAAAGTTAGTGCAGAAATTGACGCGCTGCAACACAATTTCCTGTACTGACAAAAATTTTGCCCGTTGTAAAGGTTGAACCGCAATTAGGTTAACTGGATGTGAGACCAAACCAAAGTCATGAAAATCTTTACTATTCTTGTAACATCGAGCGCTCGATTTTTCTCGCAACCTCATTTCAAGACATCTGAGAGTAAGGAATAAACCAGCCAGTTTTTCGAAAAGTTCGTTGCCCAAACATTAAAACCCTAAATACAGAGAAAATGTAAATCTTCATTAATTACATAATTAAATATTTCATTTATCGATTGAAAACTCCATGTGTCGCTTAATGTGAATGACACACCAGATCATAATGCCAGCTGATAAATACTTGCCTCGATAGACGAGAACAGATATCTGAAGGAATGGTGGAATTCTGTTCCTGAATCATCAGCCCTTGAGCGTGCGGTCAGATTTGGCTTAAATAATTTCTTCAAAGCTATTCTAGTGTTGCCTAGGTTTTGCGAAGGTTTCGTGAGTTATCGAAGCGTCTACCGTTATCTTCTATTGCTGATATAAATTGTGAGCTTCTTTTGGCTATTTATTTTTGATGTTTTATGAGGCCCCATTGCTGGGGAATAAATTTTTGAGGTCGGTCGTTATTTTGACGTCAGGTGTAGATTTTGTTTTATTTTATAAATTTTGCCAGAAAGCTGGAGCCAAAAATATTCTCCACATGGTAATGTAATTCAGTTATTTATTGCATTCGAGTGAGGATGCAGAGGTTTTCTGAAGAACTCTTGTGTTAGACGCTTTTTTTCAGTAGTCCTAGAAGTGATTCTTACCGAGGTAAGTGTGACCGACAAAATAGTTAAACACATAAGAAATAAACAGCGGATTTATCCCAGCCAACGCCATCGCTAATATCCAGGTCATAATATGCGATTTTGCATCACAAGAACGACATCATTTCACCATCCCATCGTTTTTTAAATATAAGTGTAATTCATCCTTACTTTTTCTTCCCTTTTTTATTTTCCTTGGCTTCCTTCGCAGTGTCAATGCTACCCAGGATATCGTCAAATGTACTACCAATTATTTCTCTGCGATCGGAAAAATAATCATCCCCAGTAGAGCTTTGTGTGCGACTGCAAACCCTACTTTGAGGTCTTCGGGTCTGGCTCATAGGAGACATCGCCCGTGGCAAGTTTCCCGGCAAATTATCGTTAGATTCAATTCGAACCCTTTCTAGGCCGAGAGCAATACTACTTCGTTGACGCTGCCTGTTTTGACCTCGTACATTATTCGTACTCGTACTAGAGATCTGGCTGCTACAAAATGAGGCAGTATCTGGGCTTTTGACTTGCTTCGGCGTGTAGCCAATACCATTGTTATCAAATCCGGGGGGAGGTGAAAGGGGAGAGAAATCTTCATCTGGAGGATTTTCAGGAGTAACACTGATCTGATCTGACCCGATCCATTTTTGAGCAATTTCCCAACAATAAGATTGACGATACGTTGCTTCGACTCCATAATTAACAACGTCACTAGGGAGCGAGACGATATGCTGTCCACCTTGAACGCCAAACCAAGTCATTTTGACCTGTGATTGATCTTCGATCCATGGAAAATGACCGAGAGGAACTTGGCTAAGAAAATATTCCACTCCGTCAGAGTATTGAACCCCAGGAGCGTCAGTGACGAGGAGAGGCAATGCTTGAAGGCAAGCATACAGGAAAATCCAATAGCCGTGACGTTGTTCGGACAGTTCAGAAGCGTTTTTCCCCTTGGCTTCTTTAAGTTCAAAAGCCTTAAATGCTTCGAGGAATGGGGTCTTGTAATCTGCATCTAAGTTATGGCTTTTATTGAGTATCAAAGCTGTTTCATGTTTCTTGAGTTTCTGATGCATTTTTTGGTATTGCTCTTTCGGCCCTAAGCTAAGGAATTCAGGGTCTATCAGCCGAAAAGTTGGGTCTAAGGGTACATCGAAAGGTATCGGAGGTACAACGGGTGGTGAAGATCTATCATATTCATCCAAGAGCTTTCGAAGTGCTACTTTAGCTGGAGCAATATTTACTGGTTCATCTTCTCCATCTCCATCAAATACTCGTGTTGTTAATGATTCTCGGTCTGCGAGAAAATCATAAAGATCGCAGAGATCACCATACAAACCTTTCAAGACTAAGCGATTCAAGCCGCATTCCACAAAATTATTCTTCTTGCTACTTGCCTTTGGGGGCCACTGTCCATGAAGATCTTTATAATAAGCGATAACATGTCTACGAAATATCGCAAAACTGAGCTTCCATTGCTTGAACCTTACATGTTTCGCTTCCGCTACGCTCGTTGAAGCAGCAATTCCCACAAACAAAGATGGAAACTCGAAGCCCGATAAGCGATCATTAACGGATCGAATTCTCTGTCGAAGTTCTCGACTAGATTTCTGAAGGCGATTTCGAGTTGATGACGATATTAGTTCAGAGAACTGTGAAGGTTTGAATGAGGCAAGGGAGTCGTATTTACCAACAGCGTGTGCAAAGGCCTCATTGTATAGCTCTGTAGATTTCATAGCCTCCGCGAGTATGAGAGCTTCAACTGTGACCTGTTTACTTTCCCTACAGTCGGCTAGCTGCGGTATTTCTTTAAGGCAAAAGCTAAAGGCTTGGTCAACCGCAGTTCCGAATGAGCTTCCGTCCTCACTACTAAATTCAAATTCTTTCAAGAGTGCTGATATTGAAAGAAAAATTTTGTAGTAGGTAGGACAGTTCGGAGTAGCAATAAGCGGCTGACTCATCAGTAAGGCAAACATGTTCCTCACATCAACCAGTCTCTGCAAATCTTTGGCAGATTTTGGTCCTGCTAAGGGGAGACCAACTGGAAAAAAGAGATGGTGTATACGAGATGTATCCAAAGAATTATTAAAGTCCCAAGTGGAGTTATCTTCATTCGAACATTGACTCGGTGAGTATGGGGTATCAGTGATTTGGGAACTTGGGCTCACAGCGACCCCTTCGTTTTCTAGACTGGACTTCTCGTCTTTTTTCGCTTGATGGGGGACCCGAGGACCTAGAATCAAATTACGCAGCTTAAGGGAAGAATCAATTACGGCATAAGAGACTCGAAACTGCGCTCCATGACCAGAGTCTTGTGGCCAAAGGTAAATCAGTATATCAGCGGTGTCATTCCATAGCTCCATTATCTATATACATCGTTAGATAGACCAGTCAACAAGGAATTCGGACCGACTTTTTCACCGTGCCATAAGGGCCCGAGGTTATATTCAATCTTTGCTGTACCAACATTGACCCAGGCTTGAGGTTCATCAATCGGCTCTGACGTTTTATTTCTTCCCAGCTTTGCAATACTGCCGGCTAGCCAACTTTTCCTTGCCTTTGTACGACCTTCACCCTCATTTTGCATTTTTGGGACATTTAGCGACCCGGAACCAGATGGCTTTTCTGAGAATCCTCCCGAAGGTTGGAGCGAGTAAAGTATCGGACCTCCTTCATCTGAGATTTCGTGAGAAGAAATCGGTGGGACTACGCGCTTCCGAAGCTTGTTGCCTTTTTGATGTTGGTTCGCAGAGGTCTGCTCTGGAATTATTTTGGGCGGAATGTAAGTATACGGCAACGGAAGCGTTTTGGTTTTTTCAAGATGACTGAAGTCTTTGTCGAGCTGATCTGGCAAATGATTTTGGGAGACCGAGGCACTGAGCTGCATATTCAGAAGATTTGGATCCGTGTTTAGCTGTGGTAAAAAACGGGTCAAGCGACTTGGGCGAGGAGAATTTTTGGGTGAAGTCATCTCGGCTCCCATTAAGCTAGCTTTCCTTTTCTTGGTGAATTTGACGACGCCAATATTCAAGGCAGAACAACTAAATCAAGAGATGTTAATGTTTTGTCAGAACCGACTTACTAAATTTGCCCATTTCCACTATAGCCAGGAGGCGAAACTGGGATATGAAACACGGTTGCCCTACTGAAGTTTGGATGAGATTCTTTACCATTTATTTTCATTAGAGCAAGGATAAAGAAGGTTGGGTCTGTTTATTCATCGCTTTCAAATGGTCTCAAATTTAATGAGTATTGCGTTTCTTGCAGTAAAGTCGGAATTTAGAATTGCCAGAAGGAGAGAATTGGTTCGCTCATTGAACTCAAACATTTGGGCAATTTTCATGGTTAGGGTTTAGTTGATTCATGTACCGGTATTACTTCGTAATTCGCTATCAGAAGAGTTGTGCAAAAAGTTCCCATTCCCTCGGTACCATATGCGATAATTCCATCATTCTTGCAATGAGACGCCAACTTGGTAAGCTGGTGCGTTCATACTTTAGCTGCTACAGTACAATCTCGCTATAATAATGTGGGGCAAAACTTAACCAAGGCTCCCGATTGGCCAATTCAATTGAATCCTCCAATCGGGAGCCTTGGTTAAGTTTTGCCCCACATTGTTATAGCGAGATTGTACTTTAGTACAGTCGTCCCTCTCTAACTCGATAGTGGGTCCCAGTATAAGTGTTGAAAATATTCAATGAAATTCAACCATTTATATTTGCAATACTTACCCCTGCGTGCATAATGACCTGTAAGGGTAAGTGTTGCAGATATATAAGTCCAAGTTACAATGAATATTTTCAACACTTATACCGGGACCCACTATCGAGTTAGAGAGGGACGACTGTAGACTAATTCTACAACAGGGATAAGTCAATTATAGCACCGGGTACATTGTTATAAAACTTAATTTTCCGTATCTTGCTGTAACTTACAATACTTATTTCTTTATTCAATATTTTGCTATTCATCCCTGCCATGTTTTATTCTATTTATTTCTGTTGAACTAATTTGGCGCCCTACGCCCTAGCAGGCATTTTCGGAAGATATGTTTTTTTTTTTAGAATGTCTTTGTTTAACACTTGGAACACGCAAACTCTTACAGATACCACCACAGTAGAACCTATTCAAGCCGAAAGTGTGCCCAGTTTAATTACAGTTGAGATTTATAGAATTGTTGGAACGTACATTTGCAACACTTAGCCCCATACGCCATGATGCGTGCATAGATTAGAATTGCAAATAGAGACGATGAATTTTCGATGAATCTTTTCAATCATGAAACCGGGTCCCCCTCTCGGCCCAGACAAGCTCAACTGTACGAAGTTAACCTTCATGGCATTTGACTTCTTACGTAAATGCCCACCACAGGGAAGAGCGTGAACACCCCATGGTGATCTCGGTCTGCTTTCATTCTTCCAAGATTAAAGTGTCACCGCGAGAGCAAATGGTTTGAAGGCTTTGTCAAGTCTGAACCGGCATTCTCCTGTCAAGTTGAGCATGTGTCCAAGCTAGCTAGACTCTACTTGAGAGAACGACCTGGACGGTGTACCACTACACCATCCAGCCCCCTTGCTATGATTTGATTTAAAAATTTGGCAAACTGGTTGACGACCTTAATGGACAGTTTGACCAGACCTCAACTGGTCATGATCGAGATGTCTCGATCACTCTCATGTTATTACGTGCTCACCATATACAACACTGTTGGACTAAATATTATTATTGCCTCAAATTTATTTCGTGTCCCAATATATGTCATTTCGATGCAACGACGAACAGAATTAACATCAGCTAGTGCCGATCTTTAAGATTGAGACAGTATGCATGTGGCAGCAATACTACCAGTATTAATTGCCCCATAACTTCTCCCTGGCTCAGGCAATATTCTTCGATAATGTAAGATGGAAAGTTTTCTATTTATATCTTTTATTTACATCAGCCTTAATCACTACAGCGATGCAGCTAATACTCGTAGCACACCAATGGAAGAGTAATAAATGCGGATCCTATTTTTAATTCTGTACAGCAATTATCATTGCTGCAACTATCTGCAGTACAAAATTGATTGTAAAGTTCACATTAATTATCGTTTTGCGCGGTATACTAGTACCCACTAGTTCTCCGGCACAAGCATGTTATTTATACCTACCATGCTACAGGGATAGAGCCTGCTCTCAGTATGTATAAATTATGTACGTCATCTAACTGCGCCATCTCTTATGATGAACAAAATTAACATCAACTTTAAACCAATTCTACTCCTGCAGTACAGTTTTTCTCTACAATTTTATACCAGATTGGATATAAGTTTCATGCTGGTATCGGAGGACTGTACTTCAGGAATAGGACTGGCTGTAAGTTGGTATTAAAATTGTGCGTCATTTCCAAATATTATCTCCTAATGACGTACAAATAAAATATTAAGTTGTAACAAATTCTATACCTACAGTACCGTATCTGTAGGAGTGATATACCGTATACTGTAGTCCCCATCGTTTATTATTGTTGTTTCTAGTATCATACATTTTTTAATGGAATTAGGGACAAAATAAATCATGGGAGGGGACTACGGTGGCCTTCGATTTCCCATGTTTAGTGTAGACACTGTTGAAGCCAACAGTGGGTCAGTCGCAATCCTTTAAAAGTTTCATTGAATTCTTGCCGGTTATATCTCCCATTCTCATCCCTACGAAATATGTCTACTGGGCTAGGTTTTGCAAATTTAAATTGTTAAACTTTAATAAATCTTTTTACATACTGCACCGAGCCCCCTATCTGATTAAACAACGCCTACTTGGCCCGTAATAATAGTATCATCCCTTTCTATCTTAAGTGGGGGATGAAAGAAATATTCCCGTGTTCTCTCATCTTCTTCTAACATCTTCATATCCATCCAGGTTGCAAGGGGGATCTACAATCGAGCCCCTCATATTTCATACAGATACAGTGTCTCGGCCCTTAAGGTTGTTAGTGGCTGATGTTGGTTTTGTGTGTCTTCACTTTGCAATTACCTATCTTAACATACAAAATTAACACCAGCCACTAACAATCTTTAGGGCTGAGACACTGTACACAGTGTGATCATTGATGCCAATTATATCTTTATTCTTCATCCCTGCTCGCAAAAGGTAATCCAGATGTAGGTAACGTGAGATAAATGTATGAAGATAAAATGACAAATATACTGATAAAATATAGAATTAGCTCTACTGGCGTAAAAAGGAAAACTGCTGACCCCTAATATCAAGGACAATAAAATGACAAGATACTGATCAGAAGGACCTCATGTTCTCCATACCCGTTCCCGCAGATAGCACCGTCCTGACGTACATCATCATGGGAGCCCTCATCGCTCCTCGTCTCATGACTTCGTTCAAAGGTTACAGCCAGCTACCCCTGGTTACTGTTATGCTACCGTTCCACAACGCCTTGGCTCGTTATGGAACTAACTTAGTCCCGGAACACCCCATCTACCGAACATGATACAGTAAAGGGTCGCGGGGGTAATACTTTGCCAGCATAAAGTGGCAGAGCTCACTTTATGCTGGCAAAGTATTACCCCCGCGACCCTGTACCTACTGATATTATGCTCCAATTAGCAACATTTCGTGCCTCAGAACATCCTATCATATCTAGTCATTCTATTATAGTCCAATTACACAATACAAGTACTAGTACGTGTACATGTATTTATTCGTCTTACTTTGAGGTCTTTTGCGTAAGCATTCCATACTTTTATAACCTCATAACCAATAACGGTACAGTAGAACCTGTCCAAACCCATGGTGAGCTCCGGGTTTAAATATTGTTGAGATTCATCGAATTGATAGTACTTACTCTTGCAATACTTATCCTTACCAGTCATTTTGTGTGGAGGGAGAAATATTGCAAATACAGTCGTCCCTTGCTAAATCGATAGTGGGTCCCGGTATAAGTGTTGAAAATATTCATTGTAACTTGGAGTTTTATATTTACAACACTTACCCTTACAGGTCATTTTGCGCGCAGGGGTAAGTACTGCAAATGTAAATGGTTAAATTTCAATGAAGATTTTCAACACTTATACCGGGACCCACTAGCGAGTCAGAGAGGGACGACTGTACTTTTTATTTTTATTTTTAAATCATATTTTATTCAGCCTCAGAACTATGACATGACAGGTTTTGCTGTACATGTAGTGAGTGTTTTAGTGCTTACTATGCTGCTAGGGCAAGAAGGGCATAGTGAGGCCAGACCTCGCTTCAGGGGTTAACCCCTACTAGTGGGTGTACTAGACAGGGGCTGATACTGCTGCCTGATAATTAAGAGTGTCTATAATTTCTAAACGATAACCTCCACAGAACTCATTTTAATATCGATTTTGCGACAACCATCATTATCATATTTCCATTAATTTTGATCTTGAAAGCTCCATACTTATTTCGCCTATCATACACAGATTTTTTGTCAGTAAAATTAGAGGTATGTTAACATGCAGGCTGACGATTCAGTTGGCTGAGTTGTCTTTAAAATAGATGGATTAACCTCAAATACCCCCTTCCACGCCCTCAT
This sequence comes from Podosphaera xanthii, assembly GCA_028751805.1. Taxonomy (NCBI): domain Eukaryota; kingdom Fungi; phylum Ascomycota; class Leotiomycetes; order Helotiales; family Erysiphaceae; genus Podosphaera; species Podosphaera xanthii. The sequence goes on from JAPWIX010000002.1 coordinate 2,008,973, forward strand.
CCAAACGTTTAAGCAGAGATCAGTGCATAAAGGTGAATATTTAGGTAAGAGAATGATACAGAAATATTAAATAGCATAGATTAAAGCGCTTCACGACGCTGGCATAAATCAATCAAAAATTGCAGCCCAACTCAACATTTCGCGAAAGCAAGTTGGTTACTCTCTTCGCCGCGGATCAGTGACGCCCAAGAAAGCTCTTGGTCGAAGTCCAACGCTTTCATCCGAAGATGTCGATAAGATTGAGGAATTTATCAAAGAATCCCCTGAAAACCGACAAATGACCTACTTTGAACTTGCACATGGACCGTTCAAGCACTTGGGCGTGAGTGAGAGAGTGATAAAGAGTGAACTTGAGAAAAGGGGGTTTAAGCGCTACACAGCGTTGAATAAGCCTACTACATCTCCTGAGATTAGAAGGATGCGAAGAGAATGGGCAGAAGCCCGCATCGATTGGACCCTTGAGTAGTGGATGTCCATCCTTTGGTCAGATGAAACTTGGGCAACAGATGGCCATAATTCCAGACGCTGGGTCACCAGAAAGGTTAGTAACTTACTGTCCAGCTTGGATAACTCGCCAAAACTAAAAACTCTACCAAGCCAGGGGAGGAACATGACATTAATTGTATTGTTTAGACAATCAAGAAGAAGATTAGTTGGACGTTTCCGGCGTCCTTTGCGGGGTCTGAAAAAGGTCCCTCTCAGCTCAGGGAGAAGGATTGGGGGAATATCACTTCCTCAAGCTATTCTGAGATGATAGTACCTCTTTTAGACGGTATGACTAGATTTAGACCCGGGCTTTCTGTCATGCAGGACAACGCTCCTCCCCACGTTGCCGCGAGGACGATGGAAGAGTTCGAGGAGAGGTCAAACACTCCTATTGACTGGCCCCCATATTCGCTCGACCTCAACCCCATAGAACACGTCTGGAAAATCATGAAAGATAAGACCGAATACAAGTATCCGGATTTGAATGGGGCAAGCGGCGGTCGTCAGATCAAATTCGTGCGATCGTGAAGGAGGCGTGGGATTCTGTGTGTACACAAGAACTCACAGATCTCATCGAAAGCATGCATGACAGATGTCGGGCTGTAATCGATGCCGACGGAGGCCCAACTAAGTATTAGTCTCTAGATTCTTTCCGCCATATTTAAAGATTTTGTAGTTAGATAATTAAAATGTTCAAAAGAGGCTTAGTTCTAGGAGCTCGCTTAAATGTGCCAAATCTACCGTATGGTAAAATCACCATACAAATTATCCTTGCCGTTTCATTAAGGTGGGGCACGCATTTCTTAACTAGGACTAACGAACCCACTAAACACAGTTAATTCTCGTGAATAGTAATAGGAAAGGAATATGCTTCTCCTTCTACGACGCGACGGAGTCTAAGTACATTATGAGGACTACAGGAGGTCACCCCGGCAACCACTAGAGTACCCCCCTGATTTCAGTTCACTAACTACTCCCCCCCATAGAATGGAGCACCCGCGACGAGTAGAAGCCCTTAGACACTAAAACAATATGTCGACCCTCCCCATTTGCACGCCATCATGGGAGATTTGTTTGACGCAGATTATTCGACCGTGATAATTCCATCCTCGCTCGTCAAGACTCGACTGCTTTAATCTGCACCATCCGAAGTCGATTCCGCCGTCACAACATCACTCTCGGGCACCATGGACACCAGGGACCATGTCGACATATTTTGGCAGTTTAAATGACGCATTTCCTAACCGAAGGTTTTGATACACTGGAATCTCTTCCTCCTCGCAGGTTATTAAATACCCCTCTCTGAGTCGGAAGGGCTTAAGGTGGTCACCGTAATAGTGCCGTGGAATTGGTAGCCCGTTGACCTGTCTCAATGTATAAGAGCGTTCCATATCACCTCCATAACCTGTAATAACAAATGGACCTCTCCATGCAGGTCTAAGCTTTTTTCCAGCAGCCTTTGCGTCCCACAACATCACTAAACTTCCTGGAGAATACACATGCTCTGTCTTTACGCCCAGATTGTGTCGATCCTTAGCTCGATCTTTCTGCCGGTCTGATCTTGCTAAGGCTGCTTGCCTGATTTCCTCACGCTTCACAATAAACTCAATTACCAAATTCCCGTGTGCGTCATCATCCTCGGGGAACACAGCTGAAATGTCTTGAGCTAGTGAAGACTTTAGACTCTCGCGGTAGCTAGACGGAAACTGTCAAACATCTATGTTTGATGGGTTACGTGTCAGTCGCGTCTAAACACAGTGACACAATACATGAAAGTGTCGAGTCAGTCCTAGGGATATGTCTTAGATCTAGTTTTATTGAAACAAGGCTCAGAGCGGCGACATATGCTTCGGTTACGGTATGGACAGGCTGTTATCTCAACGTAGTTTAACAACGAGATGGAGAATAAATGTATCTAGGAGGATAGCTAGTTTTAGGGATACTATTTTTTTCCTATCATCATGTTAATATATGTCATTTTTTATAACTGCACAGGACAGTCTTTCATCATCCTGATAGAAACACGGCCTCCAGACTCTCATCAGGAGCAAATCCCTTCAAGATCTCGTGAGGAGAATACCCAAGATGTAATATATCCCGCCTGTTACTGTCAAATGTAGATTTCGCTAAACTGACGGCCATTTTGATGGGTCACGCGCATTTTTCTTCAAGGCTCGTTGCAGAACGTCTACAGCTTTCTCCACCATGCCAGTGGCCTTCTTTGCTGCTACTGGCGATGTACACCAGACAACCCCACGTGATTCCGCGAACCGTTGTGTTGCTTCCCCAAAGTGAGCGCCAGGGTCTGAATAAATACCTGTGGGGACTCCATTTTCCAAGAAGATCTGTTCCAGTGTAGAGATGACTGCTTCTGAGTTGTCAGATTTTGTCGCCTTTGACCATACAAACCGCGAGAAGTAGTCCACAACTACAAGGATATAATATACCTCCACTCCCTCAAACTTTGGGAACGGGCCCATGAAGTCAATTCCCAATAGCTCCATTGGGGTACTAATCATCACTCTCACCAATGTCTGTGACCTAAGTGCTGTCCCATGCTTTGCACATACTAGACACCCTGCGATATAGTCACGAACATCTTTAGACATTGCGGGCCAAAAGTACTTGGAGAGTTTCCGCATTGTGATAGACGACGCGAAGTGTCCCCCATTATCATGAGCTTGTAGCAGAAGGGATGAGACCTCTTTCTCAGTTATGCACCTCTTTAAAACCCCCTGGGTTTCGAGATAGAGTACTCTGTCAGCTCCCTGCACTTGGTATCTGCTTGCCTTTTTGAGGAACGCCGCTTGGTGAACTTTCGTCTGGCACTTCTTAGGAATAACTCCCATCGACAGATACATTGAAATATCTTTATACCATATTGAATCCGAGAATCTAGTGTGAGGCGCAAGGGTTTTTGTTCTTACCACATTTTTAAACCATGGCGCTCTATGATACTGAGGCGTGGTGAATAGCGTCTGACTATCCGTAACGTTAGAGACGGGAAACATACTCCCCTCCATAGCTTCCGTCCCCGCAGATTCCCAGGAAGGCTTATAAAGACCCGTTGATATTTCCGACAGCGAATTCAAAAATCCAAATGCTACATGCGCAGGAACAGTTTCACCCAACTCCTTGATACGTACGTTTAAACTTGCCAGTCCTGATTCCACCCCCTTCTCTGCTGCATCACCCAAAAACAAGGCCCTTAGATCCTTCTCCCGTAATGGCTCCCCAATGGTTTTTAGCAACTCTTCGTACCCATTCGTACCATCCTTCCAGATCCACCTAGGATCCCCATTCTCAGCTACTAGATCACCAAATTCCGTATATTCACTTAGTGTCCCCTTTTCACTCGGAAAGATTGTCCGAGAGAGGGCATCAGCGATTGAATTCCGCGATCCAGGTATCCACACAATTTCGATGTTTAAAAATCTCAGTTCACTGGCCCACCTTGCATAGATTCCATCAAGACATGATGAGTTTAGGAAGTAGGTAAGCGGGTGATGATCTGTGAAAATCGTTCCTTGAAGTGGCGACCTGAACATGTAGTCATATTTTCTGCAAAATTCCACGATCACACACAGCTCTCTCTTATAGGTCCCGTAATTTCGTTGGCACTGTGAGAATGTGAATGCATCGTATAAAATAGGGACTTCTATTAGTTTCCCGTAGCTGATTCTTGACTGAGTTATCGCACAGCCAGCTCCAAGTTTGCTAGCATCCGAGTACATAATCGTTCGATCTTTGAAGTTCCAGCCATGCATTTCGATTGCACCAGAACACTTTTCTTGTAATAGTTGGAAGGAAATCTGTTCAGCTTCTCCCCACTGCCACTCGACGTTACCTGTGAGTCTTGATAATGGAATCTTTATCTCGGCAAAGTTCTTTACCCAGCGACGAGTCATATTGATCGCTCCAAGGAAGGCACGGACTTCAGACGTATTTTTCGGAGTAGGCCAGACTCGTATTTTGTCCCGCCTCTCAGGAGTCACACATACTATACCACCACTCTTGTGAAGTGTTCCTAGCGCTACAACCTCGTCCATGAATAACTCCATCTTTTTAAACGACAATTTAAGTCGAGACCATTCTAGGCGAGGGAAGAGTTCTTCTGCCATGAAGTCATAGGCATTCTTGAAGTTATGGAACCCTGAAAACATGTCATCAATATAGAAAGATGCTTTTGGAGGGGTAAGGACGTCTTCCGAGACAAGCACTGACTTCATGCCCGGGAACTGATTTTCCCCAGCTGGGATATCCCCAAGAACGATGTACATTAATTCTGTGAACGAGAATCCTGCACTCATTGACCCTTGTGACATGCGCGTAGGCTGTACTTGCCCTATCCCAGCAATAGTGAAGGCAAAAAGATGTCTATCGTCAGGATGTACGAGAATGTTCCAGTACCCGTGCTTGACATCGATTTTTAAAAAGAACTTGTGAGAAGAGTGAGATAAGTGGTCATGAACTTTGGCCATCAATTCTAGGTAGCAGCCTGGCATGTCTTCTTTCACATGTTGATAATTAAATGTGATTCTCGGTTCATCCCACGGTCCTGGATTGTCACTTTTGTCCACAATTACTGCTTGTGCGTTCCAATCAGATAGTTTTCCATTTGCCGCCATGGGTTTTTCATACATTCCGCATGCCAGCCCTTCGTTCACAATTTTCTGAAGCCAGAACTCTTTTCCGGGAGGCCATCTCTTTTGCTTTACTTTTGAATATGGCTTCGTTCCTTCTTTAAGTCTGACTCTATGCGTGTAGAGGTCTGTGGGTACGAGTTGCTCCAATTCAGTCCCATTTAGATCCTGGTAGGTGAACAGCAATCGTTTAACCATATCTTTTTGAACCTCACTACCCACAGCCGCACCAATCTTCGTTCCCACTGTTTCAAACCATTGGTCAATTTGTTCTTTAGGAGCTGTAGTTAAGGCTCTGATATTGGGTCTTCTACTCGTTGGAAATTTGTGGGATGGAATGGAGTCTACTGGGCCAGTCGTGGCTGCCGAATCGGAAGGGGTCAGATCCTTCTGTGAGCTGAAACTAATTGCGTGGCTATCTGAGACGTGCACCTTTCTATCTGAGAGGCCCATGATATTTGCTCGTTGCGACGACAGAATTCTCCGATCAATTCTGGTGATTCTTGGGGCTTTCAGTTCATTCGGTGGAAAACTATTTTCCTGAAATGTGCACAAGAGAGAATCTAGTGAAATATTGGAAGAAAATACATGAGAGGCATTATGCTCATTAGAGTGAGAGCAAGATCCGAGATGAGATACAGAATGAGAGTGATGTGAGTTAGAATTGAAAATACAGTTTTGACAGGCTGCAATGAGACTTGGGAAAGGAGAGTTTTCTGACGTGTGATTTTTTAAAGAATGTTCGCAACAAGAAACACAATAAAGTTGACTACATGACGTGCAATTCTCAGTAACAGACTGAGAATTATGAAACAGCTTTGATGGCAAAGAATAGGAGCCACAGCAATTGTTAATAACAGAAGGTGATAAAGGAATATTTGAGCCTCGGCTCGAGATAATATTAGAGGAATCATGATTAGTAGTATAAGACTTGGCCTGACTTGGTAATTTTTCTGATTCCTTGTCGACGGCATCATTGGACAGTTTACAGACTTGTTCGGGTCGACCTAGTTTTTCGAAAACGCGGACTCAGCAATTCTGGGAAGTTCTTCATCAAAATCAGAATCTGTAACATCAGACTCATCGGACGTATCAGATTCTGAGTCCATAATCGGTGAATGTCGCTGCTTCTGACTATCCATTTTTCTATAACTTATATCAGTGTTGCTCGATGGGGGATATAGAACAAGTTTGTGACTACTCGAGGACGCAAAAGTGGGTCCCTGAATCACGACTCGTTTCTCATTTTTCTGGGGATCACCTAGAATAACTCTAGACTCTCGGATGAAGATGCCAGCGTTCACGTCATGAAGCCACGGTATTCCTAGAAGTAAGTGAAGGTCAAGTTCGCCGTTTCTCTTTAACATTGGGCGCAAAAACGCATCAATTCGCCTCCAAATTCCGCAAACCCCTATGTGGAGGCTTACGAAGTGCGATAGCTCTGTAGCCCCCCCATCAGCCGTATTCATTGTGAGCCCACTGAAGCCTTTGATCCCTAAGTTCAGTTTTTCGAGCTTAAGTGCAGTGACGAGACCCTGTGAGATGATGTTCATTTCCGAGCCCTGGTCTGCTTGTGATATGTGCTTGGGTAACGCAACTTTGATGATTTTCCCATTCGCCTCAGCTCGTGCCACTACGGGAATTCTGAAAGCCTTGCTTTCTGTCGTCGTTGACAAAATTTTGGAGGTATGATTATCAAGATTGTTATTTGCCGAGCTTGAAAAGAGTTGAGGTTGTACCCTTTTTCCTTTCTTCTTATTAACTCTTGTTGACAGCCTCCTGAATTCTTTCGCTGTATCTGGACTGGCTTGCCAGAGTTCAAGTAGATTTATGGGAATAGAAATTCGTCTCGCTAAATCGATATAGTTGATGGGTCCGCAGCCTTCCCTGCCGACTATTTCCCTGAGATGTTTGAAGACCCTCTTGCCCTTTCTTCCTGTCTTTATTGGTCTATACGTTCCAGGGTCTCCACTAGTCATTTCCGCTTCCTTCGGGAGGTCATCGTCCAGAATCTCGCTGAGATCAATACGCTGTCTCTTCTTATCCGGCCCTGAGCTAAACGACTGAAGTTGTACGCCAAGTTCGCACGCCCTCGACTCAGGATGCTGCGATTGATCCTCAGGTATGTTAATGTTGGCAAATTGGCTGAGTGAGCAGTCAGCGTCTTGTTGGTCTTCAAAATGAACCTTGTGTGGTGCTCTCCAGGATTCTTCAGATTCATCTTGCGGCATTCCCTGAGGTCCCATTCTCATCGGTGGTGGACGATAGGGGGGATTATCTTGGTTAGTCCCGTATTCGTCAGACCTGTAGTTGTTACTAGGATTATACGGAGGGCGTTGTGGACCCATATGATGAAAGCCCATCTCTCGATACCTGTCAGCTTGGAACGCATTTTTGTTAGGATGTAGATCATAGTATGGGTTTAAATGACGGCGGTTATCACTCGGACCGTCCCATCTACTGTCTCCTCGATCATAGTGGACCAAGTTTGAATCTCTCGGCGGTGGTGGCGGTGGTGGGCGATCGTATGTAGTGCATTTCAGATGGATTTGCTCCCAATTTTGAAGCTGCAGATTTTGGCACTTTGGCTTAATATGCCCCACTTGACCACATCCAAAACACAACGGTCCATCACTTGATCTGTACACCGCAGATCCATTGACAAAGGCATTCTTTGAGGCATTCCGAGAATTGTATGGATTTTGTCGACTATTTGGGCTCCTTCCCAGCCCAGGATTACCAGACACTGAATTCTTATGATCCTGAAAATTTACGCCCCAAGCTGTGGTTGCTGAAGCTGCTGAGGTTGCTGTTGATACGAAGACCGAGGCTGATTGTAGTAAGATGATGCTTCATTGCTGAAGCCTTGTCTCGGTTTTGGTACGATCATCCTTTCAGAACTAAAATCTGCCAGAACTGATGACAGGGATTTACCGTAGTGCGCCGAGCAGAGTTCTCGTATCTTGGCCACTTCATCTCGCTCTTCAGCTCTATTCCTGGCTTCTCGAGTAGCCTCCAAACTCTGCTGCACCCCAAGAATTATTCCCTGACACTTCCATAAAGATCCGCACGATAGGGCTGATCTGGAAAATGCCTCGCACCGGACGTCACCGTCACGAAGCCCGTTGAGAAAGGCTAGGACGATGGAGTTCAGTACCGATTGCTCTATAGGCATCAAAGCTTTGCCCGAGCCTGCTGTTCTTGGGGCGTCTCTACCATGTGATCGGCGGAGCAGATGTAAGGCACGTTGATAGTACTCCATTAACGGCTCATCTTCCGTCTGCGAAAGATTTTTAATATCATTTTGCAGATTCCCTTCGACATAACTGACCAGCTTGGCCGGAAACCTTTCTATCAGTTGTGACTTGAACTCAGCTACCTGTTCCTCTGTCGCGTACTGTCGGTCGTCAATCATCGCCCTTAGCTCCGGAGTCGAGTCAAGCCAGCTCGCAGCTTCACCTTCAAGAAGGATATCAATCGCAAAAAAGAAGCTTTCTGGTAATACTATTGTATCTCCTGCAGTTCTAAAATCGTATTCAAGTCGGGAAAGCCACCTTGCTCCGGAATTTCCTTCTCCAACAAACCTTCCCGCCTGTTCAAACTTTGGGAGTGTTCGATTTGCCATTCCGAGTTCCTCTTCACCAATCCAGATTCTTTCCAACTCAGCACGCAATTCACTAAAATCAAAATCCTTTTTTAAAATTTTATTTTATTTTTATTTTATCTTCTTTGTAATCTTCCTTATTCTTCTATTGTTATTTTTCCACCTTCTTCCACACCAATTCCAGATCACAGATGTTAGGCCGATAAGTTAACTTAATAATGGGGCCTTCGTAATTGATTCACACTTGAGGGTCAAAACTTGAACAAAACGGGTTCCTTTAACAGGCACTGCGATGACACGTTTCAACACAGCAGCACAAAACTAGGTCGTAGTATGTATGTAGACCAACGAGCTGCCAACTAAATTTCAGGATGAATTTTCAGCCTGTGGACTCGAGGTAGCTCCCAATAACAGTTGACTCGAATTCAACGCGTGAGATGACCTGCTTCGGTAAATAGACCGTATCCACACGACACGATTACTAATAGTCACCACCTGACGTCTCGATACTGATGATATAAAGTAGGTAGATAGTTAAGATCAAAGTAGACAATGACGATGACCAGAGGAAAATCCCCTGTGTAGGTCACCAGTTAATTCTCGTGAATAGTAATCGGAAAGGAATATGCTTCTCCTTCTACGACGCGACGGAGTCTAAGTACATTATGAGGACTACAGGTCACCCCGGCAACCACTAGAGTACCCCCTTGATTTCAGTTCACTAACTAACACCCCTGTTTTGGAACCACTGTGCTAAATCTACCCATGAAGCATAGTACAGTAGAACCCCTCTTAGCTAATAGTGGGTCCTGGTATAAATGTTGAAAAGATTTATTTTAACTTGGAATTTTATAATTGTAACACTTACCCTTACAGGTCATTTTGGGTGCAGGGGTAAGTATTACAAATATAAACGGTAAAATTTCTATGAATCTCTTCAGTAATTATACCGGGACCCACTATTAGCTAAGAGGGGTTCCACTGTACTGTGGTACAGCGGTGAAGTTTTACTGCATGACACTAGGCCAGGGCCCCCCCTGGCCTGTACACTAATACTAATAGGGCAACAGGGGAACGCGAGCTTTAAGATCGTGAAAACATGGTATTTTGTGCTGTAGAATAGCGCGACGTAGAGCCTTTTACCCTCTCTACCACTTATTTTCATTGAAAATGGCAATTCTTATTCGACTATAAAAGTTTACTATCGCGATGTATGTTTTAACGATTCGTGATATATAAAGTCGAAGTTATAAATTTGGTGACGGTGGTACTCGAGACAATATAAATCACTAAAGGAATGAATTATGATGATGATTATAGTATATTTTTCAAGAATGAACCTAAACCGCACCCTCTCATCTAGATGGATCAAGAGGCTATTTATCTACATGTAAGACCCGCTAGTAGCTATATTATTTCCTTGCTATATCTCAAAATAACAGTCTAAAGTTGGATCCGGAACATCTTAACAATAGATACTGTATCATGACAGAAACCTGGAACGCCACCAACGAGCTTGGTAAATCGACAAAACGGATTCCATCTCGATCAATTCTAATTACTTCTCTCTTGAATCCTTTTCCGCAAGGGTCTAATTCACCTATTACGCACCCTCCTATTCGTCGTGAGAAAGCGGCAGATCTCACGAGGGATCAAAAACGCGACTGCCAACTCCTTCACGAAATTGGATGGAAATACGCGCAAATTCGCGTACACACAGGCCATACTCTCGATCAAATTAGCAGAGCTTGTCGATCATCACGTCCTACGCCAAAAAAGAAGAGTGGTAGGCCTCCTCTTCTTATGCAAGCCCAAATCGGGGAGCTTGTCGAATTCGTGTGCGCCTCTGCAAAAAACCAACGAATGAGCTATACACAATTAGCTCAAGTGATGGAATTTGGGGTTAAAAAGGACACTATTCGTACTGATCTTGCATGTGAAGGCTTTCATCGTCGCCTTGCAATGCGAAAACCGCCGATTTCAAAAAAGAATCAACAAGTCCGCCTTGACTGGGCTAAAGAGCATGTTAACTGCACGATGGATCAATGGTATCGAATCCTTTGGACCAACGAAACCTGGATTACTGGTGGAAGACATACACGTACCTGGGTAACAAGAAGGCCAGGAGAGGAGTGGGATCCTACCTGTATTGTGGAGAAGCATCAACGCAAGAATGGATGGATGTTTTGGGGCTGCTTTCATGGGCATACAAAGGGGCCAGGGATCTTTTGGGAAAAGGATTGGGGGACGATTAATAAGGAATCGTACCAAGCGCATACAGTTCCTATTATTCATGGGTATATCGAGATGATGAGAAGAGAGAGAATTATCCTTGTTTTAATGCAAGATGGCGCCTCAGGCCATGCCGCCGCAGATACTCGGGAGAACTTAAAGGAGAGGGGCGTTTTTGTCATATACTGGCCTCCATTTTCTCCAGATCTCAACCCGATCGAGAGAGTTTGGCACATTATGAAGAACTATCCACAGGATAATTATCCTGAGATTATGGGGTATACTCAACTGCGAGAGGCAGTAAAAGATGTTTGGGATAAGGTGGGAGAGGAGGCCTTTCGGGCCATGATTGAGAGCATGCCAGAGCGTTGCCAGGCTGTAGTTGACGCAAAAGGACTCCATACTAGATACTAATAAAAAGGCTCTACGTCGCGCTATTCTACTGTAGAAAACATCATGTTTTCATGATCTTAAAACTTGCGTTCCCCTGTTGCCCTATTAGTATTAGTGTACAGGCCAGGGGGGACCTGGCCTAGTGTCATGCAGTAGTACTTCACCGCTGCACCGCTGCACCACAGTATCATATAGTCCTATAAATAAAATTTCAAACTATCGCCCTCGCTAGGAGAATCCGACTTTTCTTTCACTTTGAAGATCCGAGATGCATACGTTAAATTACCAGTTCAACATGGGGCTTCACTGGCTGTCAAAGAAGCTTTCAAGGATAAATTACAGGAACACCTTCCAAGCATCCTAGTAAGTATTAGGGACAAGATCGACATCCTTAGTACTGCTGAAGCTATCGAGGAATTCAAACAAATAAACAGACTTCTGAAACGAAATATGGATACTTCTTCTGGTAGTACTGAGATGAGTTCGGCGACTGCTGCTATCAAGGATCCAAGGCTAGATAACCGAATCATAAGCGCGACAACTGAAGGTTGAAGACGACCTAATTATGTCTCAAAGGATAAGAACACGAGTTACAATTGTGGAAAACCTAGCCACTGGGCATTGTCTTGTAATCAAATACCACGGTCTAGATGGAATCCCTCCACTAGTTCGTCCAAACCCAATGCTAGGTTTCTGATTAATAATTAGAGCAATTTTTCATGGGACAAAACCAGGTAAGGTGTTAAACGATTTGTGAATCGATACACAAAGTCAGGCAGAGCACCAACAATTTATTCAAATAATTTTTCGAGATCTAGACTAAGCAACAGATCTGAGAGAGCCCATGTTGTCACGGGAAACGATAATTTTGAAAACTCTGATACTCAAAATCCTGTAGACATAATAGAAGATGCAGAGAGCGACGAGGAATTAGAGGCTGTTTTAGCTGAATTAATGGAAGAGATGGTCAATGAATAGGGAAGCCTGAGCGCTCACTATGTGGAACTGAGCGTCGGGAATGATAATAATCCACAAACATATCAACCATTGCGAGAAGGATTTGATGGCTCACATTACTTACATCAAGCAGAGCTATCTAATAGAACGCCTTTAACAATTTTCTTTCACTACGGATGTGTTCCTTGCCACGTATCAGAATCAGCCGCTCGCTTTCTGAATAAATAACAGTCAAAATGTCCAACAACTCTCCGAGGTATTGGTGGCTCAGAACCAAAAGTTACCAAAGAAGTCATTTTGCGAGCTAGATTTGTTACTACTATAGGATACAGTAAACTTTTCGATGTCTCTTGTGGGGTCGTTGCCCATGATACTTTTCCTGGTGATTTGACCCTTGGAAAAAGTATCTTCCATAAGTTCGGCGTCCACCGTCAGTTTGATCCCAAGACACCTCACAGAGAGAACATTTTCCTGCAAAATTTCCTTGGCCAACCAATTCTTTGCCCTATCTCTCATTCACATAAGGCACATGTAGCGTCTCCTTCACCGACGGCCTTTCTCGTGGAGATACTCACATCACCGCATAAGAAATATATCTGACATAAGGACACACCTCTATACGATAAATTGATCACCGATGATATCGATAGTTTTGTTAACCAGTTTCCAGGTATCTTCGATCTCTCATGGCGGCGAACAGACGTTATAGCAAGAACTACACATAAAATTGATACAGGAAGTTTACATCCAACGAAACATATCCCATGTAGGTGTAGTCCTGCCTAGGAGAGAGCCATATCACAATTTGGCAACAATTCATTGGTTACCATAATTCAACGAAGTAAAAGTCCGTGGGCAGCCAGAATAATCCTGGTTCCTAAAAAGTCTTCCGGACAGTCTTCTCTATTAGCAAATGATAACCCAGATAAGATAATTTACAGGATTTGTTGTGATTATCGAAGCCTTAACAAGGTCACGAAAAAGCATGCTCATCCACTGCCAAACACAATGGATCAAATACAACGAGCTGCTGGACATCAATATTAAATGCTCTTAGACCTGGAAGATGGTTTTTGGCACGTAAATTTATTGAAAGAGGATAGGGAAAAGACCGCTTTTATAACTCCATTTGGTCTCTTTGAATGGCTTGTTATGCCGTTTGGTCTCTGTAATGCATCCGCTACGTTCCAAGCTCTAGTGGAAGAAATTTTATCAGATATGCGAGACTTTACTTCTGGTCTGCTCAATGATATTGCAATATGGGGAGATACCGTAGAACAAACATATCACAGGGCAATCTTGATTTTCGCACTGCTAGCAAAATATGGCATAATTCTTATTACAGGGAAGTCAAAAATGTCCGTAAAAAAGGCATTTTCTTAGGTTTTGTAATTTCCAAGGATGGAATTGAAGTAGATCCTTTGAAGGTGGTAGCCATTAGCAATCGATCTATGCCGACGACGACCACTGAAATAAGAGGATTTTTCAATGCGGCTGGTTATTCTTGACATTTAATTGATCGATATGCTGAACATTCTGGACCACTTACCGCTTTGTCTGGCGGGGGTAAAAACCTTCCGGTCACTCTATCTTCAATTGCACTATCCGCCTGGCCAAGAGTCAGGAATATTATTATTTCCCTGCCAGTTGTCAGAGTTTTTGATTGGCGGAAACCGGTGATTTTAGAAACCGACGGTAGTAAAACGTTTGTTGGCTCTTGCCAGTTGTAGCCTCATTTACATGAGGACAAATCTGTTCACCATACTGTTGCGTACTTCTCTAAGAAATCAAAGAATACCTGTCTGGATATTAAGATGTTGGACACGGTTAGGTGGCATTACGCGACTCTGATTGTGCTTAAGTTAGAGAGGCCACAAGGTGCTGAATTACATCATTCATTTCTATTTTTAGATAGACATACTCTTACAAGGAAACTCTTTCAAAGTAGTTAGATATAGAAGTTACTTGAATTCATTTTGCATCACATAGTGATACAAACAATATCCAAACTCGATATGCGTCGCAAGAAAGAGAATTATTGGCTATATTTTTGTCACTTCAACATCGGCGATTATGGGCTAAGGGAGGCGACGTAACGGTCGTAACTGATCACGAAGGCCTCAAATCTTTGAGTACGAAGGTTGATCATCCGAATCGCATTCTCAGATTTCTTTCTGCTATAGAGCATCGTGGTGTAAAAATCGTATATCGACCGGGAAAGGCGAATGTTCTGGCAGATTATTCGTCTGGACCCGCCATCAATTCTGAATTTTCTATATCTTACAATACTAAAGGGCAAGAATTCGACAATCAAAATAACACCATCCCAAACTCTACATTTACCATTCAGTTTCTGCATCAACTTAATCGCTTAGACTTGCAGTCTATTTTCGAACACCTAAGTTTTGGAGCAGATCTCCCCGATTCAATAAACGCAGAACGGATTAAAAATCACTTTACTACTTACCACAACAGTCTCTACCAAATTATGGTTTTTGCCAAAACCCTGGGAGACCCCCCCCGACCCAAATGGTTTAACACCGAAAAATATTTCCTTATTGAAAGTTCCCGAATTCAATGATTTAATACAGGTTTCAAAAAACGCTCACTTTAATCTCGCACACGCTACAGTTGGCACAACTTTAAGACATATTTTAACTGAATACTGGCATCCGGGAATTACTCTTACTGTCCAACAAATATTTGCGGAATGTCCGCAATGCCAATTGATGCGACGACCTGATCCGGCACTATCTAACCTATAGCCTATTAATCCTCCACCTTCTTTGACTCGTTGGGTGATTGATTTTACATTGTTTAGTGGTGTCAATATATTAGTCACTGTGGAATATTCCACTGGTTGGATTGATGCGGAACATACTAAAGGACAAACATTCACCGATATATTACCCTTGTTAATTCGAATCAATCATTAATTTGGAGCACCGTTAGAATGGATAAATGATAACGCTGGATATTTTAGTGGTGTCGAAGTTAATAAGTGGCATCAAAAACACGGCTCTAATCTAATGCCCGTTTCTCCTATGCGTCCTCGAGGAAATGCTAAAGCTGAAAAAGCGAATGGGGATATTAAAAGTCTTTTGGTACGAGAGTTCCATACAGATCTGAATATCGACGCCAAACAGATTTTACCAAGAATGATCGCTGTTAGAATGGTATATGCTTCAATGGAATGTTCTTAAGGCTTGTTATGCTTGTGTTTACAGATGATAAGACTTATGGGACAATTGGAGGCTGTAGAAGGGATCAAGTGGGAGTTGTTGATTACTCCCACCCCAAACTATAGCACCTTTTTTATATACAAAAAACTATCTAATAAAACTAGATGGTAATGGTGCGTCAATACGGACTAGCGTATTATGGGACATACAATAGGTATAGCGCAGAATGTTAACCGAGCTATGACGGCTCAATCGTTAACATTCCCAGTATACCCAACTAATAAGTAGAACTAATCTCAACGATAGCCATCAAAAATCTTACTCATGTGCCTAGCAGCTACAGTCCATACTTTTTGTTGTTCGACACTCAACCTCCCAACCGACAGTTTGCCCACTCAGCATTTGCAACTTATACCCACGATCCGACGGAAGAGGAGGAAAATAGATTTGTGCAGGAGTTAGTACAGAATCATAGGGCCCCTACAGCCAGAAGCCATGCGGCTGGATTAAAAGCATCGAGAGACGCTAAAAGGTCATACACCCAGGGTAAGAAATCTCAGATACGAGTACATGCACCTGGCGACTGGGTACTGTGTGTCCGACAGCGAGCACATAAACACGAACTGTTCTACGATGGACCGTGGGCAATCGCTAGTTGTTATCCAGGAAACACGTATACTCTTCGTAGCCCGGGAGGGATACATTTTCAAGGTGGCACAAGATATAACGGTACTAATCTTTTTCCGTCATACGTCCAAGACGGATACCCAGTTCGAAGTTTCTGGTACGCTAGTAAAAAACTACTAGAAGACAAGGCCAGACTGGAAAATCTTGTCACACTGGATAAACAGCGTGGAGGGGAAACTTTGATTGTTTTTATTTGTTGATATATACATACACGTATATATATATATATATATATATATATTTACATCTCCTTGCTCATTATGAAATCGACTGAGGACAGTCGAGTTGAGAAAGGGGATGATATGGATCCAATATTGCTTACTAACATTCGCTTGACGCGCTTTGTATTAAAGGCATCAATGTAAGTACAGAGAAAGACATCTAGAGATCTTATAGACTGAATTTACTTGCTACGACGTGATGCCTGTTGTAGTGTGAGTTACCAGTAGAAGATCTGCTGGTTAGTATACACAGTAGTTTGACATTTCACATGACCTTCATATCGGCTAAAGCGCCTATAATCCCTGACAGATAAATGTGACCCCTGAGGTATTTCAACCCCTTATTGTATCCAGCCGCTGGTGTGACTCGTAAAACGGATTTTTGCGCGCCTCTGGGCCACAAAACTTACGACGTACAGAACCACCTAGTCGGGAGAGCCCTCGCGTCTTAACACCCACAAGAGCCGTTCATCCGAGACATAATCGAAGGCACCCTTGATGACCAGGGCAAGCATTGGGACGACACAGTTAGGATTTGCGTTCCAGGTTATTTAACTGTTGAGGTTAGAAGTTAAAGCGCAAAAACTGTGGACCGTTTCTTACGCGCACCCATTCATGTCCAGGAGAGCATACCGTCTTCTTCAGCTGCGACTGCCATCCGATCCACCACTATCCTCTCAATCAGCCTGGCCAAGGAATTCTCGAGGGCAATAGGTCCGTAACCTCGAAGGAATTGAGTAATCTGGCCGTCTCTCTTTCCGTAGGGCGAAAGAAATTGATTTTTTCAGGGACGAAGGTATCGTGCCGCTACGAAGGAGGACCCTGCTTGCATCGGCAAGTTCTGTTTTTGTTCCGATTTGAACTCGTAGATGTCGTTCTCATTTTATCTAATTTGGGATATTACAGTCGTTCTGTCATGTTGGGTGTCTCTGTATGGGTCATGCGTTATAGGGGGTTTCGTATTTGATCGCGCATGTTTTGTGTTCACGGGTTAGAAAACAAAGGACAACACAGCTAGATTCAGCGTCGTTTAATCTATCTCTGGTAAATATCGAAATTTGGACTGAATGTATAGATAAATAACAGATGGAAATAGTTCCTCAAAAAGGATGGTTTCTGTTGGGATTTCGCATCAATCGCCTTACTTGCGAATGGATAATTCGATGAGAAACAATTCGCAATGTCGGATGAAGATTCTCATCCGAATTTACTGGTCGTCGGGCTTAGGTGGCTACTTAAGCGAGTACGAATCGGAGTGCGCAAAGTGAGACGTCCAGGGCGCGTGCGGTTGTCTGAACAACCTCGTATGCTCAGGTCTGATGTGCTCGACGGCTGAACAGTGAGAATGATAAAATGTATTGTTGAAATCATTATATATATGTAATTTCCGTTATATAGACTATGAGGTAAATTTTTTTAATTTATTCAAGTTTTACATTACGAAGTACCTAGAAATTGTGCCTATATTCTTTGAGAGTATTCTTCCTCTGAGAACCCATAACAATTTACTACAGTTTCTAAAAAAACGGAGGTATCACATTGATTTACACTTCCTATTATTTCTCATTTTATCTGACTCGATTCTACTTATCAGACGTATACATGTATCGTCGTTATAAAAGTAATGAAGTTGATTAGTTTTCTCTTCTGGAAGAAACAATTACAGGATTTCGTTGGGGATCTCATCGGGTCCTGATGCCTTTCCTGATGGGATTTTTTTCAAGTGCATTTCTGTTTCCGGTGAAGTACCTCGGTTTTGATCTCTATGGAGCGTTTTGGTTGTCCTCTAATTTCTATGTCACTAAGATCTGCCTCTACCTGTTCTGGAAAAAAACTCTCCTTGACAATTGTTGCCCTTTCGGCGTCGTCGTCCGTTGGGTTGTCTGTTTCAAGTCTTTTCATTGCAGCAAGATGCGAGGGACCCTGCTGGATTCCGAGACTCCTTCCCCACTTGGCAAGTCTTCATTACCCTTTGCTATGAAGTCCTCTATGACCACTGCAAGTACTTCACGGATTAACTCGTATCCTTTAAAAGACCGTGTAGTAATGTCAGAGCGATAGACATCATAGAGGGTCTATGAGTAAATACGAGTAAAGAAAGCCAGTGAAGGTTATGGGGATAGTCGAGGTGAATTCTAAATGTAGTCAATCAGTCATGTGGGTAAATTCATGTTGTATATATATGAGTGCCAAGTTGGTAGCTTTCTCTTCACGCAACGTCTTCTTAATACATACTCACCAATCGCTATTCACATCTCTTCCTTGAGAAGACTATTTTATTTAAATTCCGAATTCCTACCCTTACCCCCTACGCATTACCCCTCACACCCACTCTTCCTTAATAAGACTCCTTCCATTGGATTAACTCGGAACTTAATCTTCATCTACCTTCCTCCTCTGTGCTCCACCAAACGCTGCTTGCCTCACCCCTGAGAAAGTACTGGCCACAAATCTTCTCCAGCTCAAGCTTTTTATGCGCTGGATTTCTTTCTTCAGCTCCTGATGCAAAAGTTTACGACGGAGCTGGTCATGCTTTTCCCCCTTCGCTAGCGCTTATTTGCGGGCTCTCCGAACGCCCGCAATGAGCTCTGTTGCTCTAGGAGACCAGGCAGGTTTAGCAAAGCCGCTAGCGCTAGCTTTCAGACAGTGAGAACGCAAGGCTACAGAGAAGACTTCCTGGAGTGCTAGAAGCGGTTCTAAATCCGTCTTCCATTTGCTAGAGCGCAGCTAGGCCTTCATTCGATTAATATCAGCCTTGTGGACAGCACATCTCTTATTTTCCTCCGCAAAATTGGTGCAGAGATTGACTTGAACTGTATGGAGATACAGTCATTCCGAATGCTCCAATTTTCCCTTGTTGAGCATGACTAGATTCGTCCAAGCAGATCCTCGGTAAGGAATGTGAGGTCAATAACTATCTCTTGGAACGATCCTTTTGCACCTCCTCTCCGGAAAGTAGGAATCTCCGGGGACGTGGTCAAGTGTGGTCCTTGGTTCGCAGTTTCATTGAGCAAAAGTTGAGCTCTAGTATCCCGTGGAGCTGTAGTCGCCCCCATGCCGGACTCTAGTAGTTGAAGTTTCCCAGTAATATGCGGCTTGTTTCGTCGCTCTTTATAGCCGCTTGATTTGTATCCCAGCCAATTAGTTTGGGTTCGCTTATCGTTAGGCTATAGACATAAACAATCCGGATCGCAACGTCACCAAGCTTTAGGACAATCTCTGCGACAAGTTTTGAGTGCCATCGATAGGACCATCAAGCTTCACCAATAGCTTTACTAACTAGGAATGCAACTTTGGTTTTAATTGCAGGCTCCATAAGTAGTGTGTACCTTTGAGGACCATATGTTCCTAAAGTTGTGCTATTGACGCTCAGCTCCTGGAGGGCAATTACAAAATGTTTATCAGGATCAAGCATATCCACAAAAAGACGAAGAGTGCCACTGTTGATTGCGCCACGATTAAATTGGACTAAAGAGAATGCTTTCATGATTGTGGTAATGCAGGTGCATCAGGAATGACATTATCTTGGCAATTTCCAGCAACTGTAGAGCCTTCAAATAAAGTTTGTGTGCTGTCAGGCCACGGTAGTCGGGAGCGTAAACAGACAAACGAAGCGAGAGGGTAGCGTGATGAGCAACAGAGGTCATGGGAGGGGAGCGACTGAAATCACGCGAGAGTATGAGACAGATGACCCAAGTCACTAATAATAGGTAAAGGACGTATGTCTGCAGATCGTATGATATATGCGGAGGTCTGATGTTCAAGACAGAAAACGAAACGTGGTGGTTTAAGACTGTAGAGAGCGTAATACTTATACAATGAAGAAAACCCCAAGCAACATAAGATATTATTAGCACCTATAATTAAGCTTAAGGCATCTAATTTAGGGAATCCTGAAATGCTCCCAAATTCAGAGATATTATTAATGCTCTCGCATTCCCCGGAACTTCTTTCCTAGGGTGCCCGGGCTCCCTCTTGAGTATTCCTCCAGATTCGGATACCGTAACTATCCGTCACTTCCTGTTAGAGACTGTAATGAAACACTGATTCTCGAATTCTTGGTATGGAGTTGATGACGCACTTTCTGGACCTTTTTCCCTACGAGCTTCAGCCGTTCTCAGCCGGAATTCCTGCCTGGCTCTTTGCACGCTGGCCTTATATATTTGAAACACTTGGCACGCTGATTTCTACCATGACCTGTGAGCTTTATCGCAGTTACAACACGAGACACGCCCCTTTGGCCAGTCTCCTGCTTGATGCTTACCAGCACACCATCCAAATTGAGCTGGTTTGATACATAAAGCCTAGGTATGTCACTATTCGTAACAATTGAAACTTTGTTTCGTCTTTGCCCTTGTTGACCAAAGCTGAGCCGTGTAGAGCATCAAATTTAGGACAATACTGTTGCGAACCACCTCCCTCAGTATAAGCTCCGACGGCAGACTTAGAATCATTGTTCCCCTTGTATGCCCTATCTTTTTTGCTCTTTCAAGCTCCTTCCCATCGTGTAACCATCGAACACGGTTTATCTATAGCACCGGAGTCCTAGCCTTGGTTACTTTGATGGTTGACTGGATTAGTGCCCCATTTTCCGCGCTTTTCCCTATTTGAATCTTAATTGTGAATCGAGTCCCAGAAATTTCAAGCGCGTAATCTTTGCGTAAGACTTTAAACTCGTCAGGCTGGGGCAGATTGAGGGCAGCGTCACGTTGAGAGGCAGACTGAACGAATACCTCGGCATTCTGACTTCTGAACTGCCGGACTGAGTAAGCTCCCACGATGTGCTTCTGGGCCACCGGAGAAAGCTGTACTAGCTGCATTTCCCTGGCACCATCGACTCTAGTACGAACCGCTGATCGATTAGCAGGAGTTGCCGGCGCTGCCGCATATGATAGCTTGATTTCAGGCGCCATTGGTGGCGTAGTAGACTGCAAGCTCACCACTTTAAACCATTTCTTAACAGCCTCTTCAAAGGGTAGCAAACGATCCTCATATGGAGCTGATTTTCGAGACGTTTTTAGCCATTCCTCTCGGCAGGTGTTTAGGTCTTCTATGGCTTCATTAAACTCCTTTTTGATCAAAGAGACTTTCGTTCCAGATTTGAGATTACCCTTGACCTTTTTGAATAGAGCCGCGATTTTTTCGGATACATCTGCATGCTGAGATACTCTCTCATCTTTTCTGGCCGAGCTTGCCTTTGTCGCTTTCTGCGACACGTCGTTGACAGCAGTCCTTGATCAACCAGCATCAGATTCCACCATGATTCGAAAGAATTGAGCAGCTATCTGGTGAATATTTGATGAATAAGAATTCAATTAAAGAGAGCAATTTAGTAATAAGCGAACGTGGGATGCTGAGCAGCTGTCGCGCCAATACTCAATAATAATCTATTAATATTTGATTTTGATTTCATTTAACCCGATGAGGCACCCAGTGGGTCCATGCAGGTGACTATTGCTGTACATATACATAAGGGGAAACCTCCCGGTAAAAACCCCTTGGTTCTGCATGATTAAATTCTTTACATTTTTCCTGGTTTTCCCAGGGTCTCCTTCAGGAAGTGCGTTTACACTATTATGCCCAGTGTAGCTACCATCTCGTCAATTACCTACCTCTTTGGTTCCTTCGAGGGTCTTCTCTCTGCTTTAGTTGCGCCTCAACTTCCCCAGCCAGTCGAAATTGTTCTATCCATCCCTATTCTAAGATCCATTGTGTGATTCTTTCAATATCTTCTGGGTTGCTCATCATTGCTTCAAATGTCCGATTTTTGGCCTTACGCCAGACTTTTGTTCTCCCTTTGGACCATAAGGGGCAGGCCATTATCATGTATTTGACGTTTTGCGATATGTATCCACATGGGCATCTTGGGTTGTCGACTCCGGGGACTTTTCTTCGGTACAGATAAGAATTGAGCCCGATATGCTCGCTTCTTATCTGCATGGCTAAACTACTTTGGGCCCTTTTGAGGTTTTTATGAATCGCGCATGGTGTGCCTCTAAGACTTATCCTTTTCCTACCAGTTAGTTTGTCTGTAATAAACTGGGCTGCTCCCCAGATTTCGGGAAGCTATTAATATTTTTTGTAATTATGTTAATCAAACCGCATAGAAAGCCTGGATTCTCAGACAACCAGGAACTTGTGTGAGGCATGACTTTTTCACAGTACCGCTCCGGATTTATTGATGTCCATTTATTCTCCTAGAACACATGAAGGCCTTACTCAATTTCGCGCAGAGCTTTCAGATCAAAATTTATTGGAGGATCGAAGACAGATGAAAAATTACAGGCTAGTTGATGGCAGTATCAATAAGTTGGATATTGGATTTCCATAGGGGCTGGATAAAGGGAATGAAAATAGAGACATACCTCTGATAACTTAAATGATCGATCGCAGGGAATTTGTTAATTTATCAGAGGATATAAGTTACCGAGGGTTAAGTTATCAGAGGGATGTCTGTGTAACAAAGCCTTGACGCTAACTTGAGTTAATCTAAGTTCCTTTATATTAGCCTAGCTAGGAAGCTCTAACTGGGATATACCCCTGGAGATGCGTCACATATAGGGTATCAGGAGCAATTAGTTTTACTTGCATGTAGTATTGCAGACCTTGATACTGATACTTAATAGCGCTAATTTTATCTAATTACAGGGGGTTAAGGTTAGGTGAAGTCTTCGCTTAATCGACATGGGTTGTCGTGCAGGGGTGTTGTCAGCCTTAAAAAGCAGGCGGTGAAAGCACGGTGAAGTCCCTAAAACACGGACGTGCTAAACGGACAGTCCCAAATGCTCGCTGGACGTCCCTGCAAGTAGATTGCGCTTCCACGCTAACCAAATCTGCATTGATCAGCGATCTCGTCGAATATTTTTTGCGCTACTCCAAATTTGGTCACTATCGTTACAAGTATAGTAGTTACCATGACAACTTAGAGCCCGTGTTTAACAAACATAACATAAATATACCATTTAAAAATATTGGTCCTGGAATTGCCTTAATAACTTTTCCAAATCGTCCAATTCTATATTCCAATTTCATCTTCCTCACCTCCAACTTCGCCTCACTTATTGAACTCCAAATTACAATGGCTGAACTGAACTTTAATGCGCTATCAGCATCAATCAACATATCTCAAGATACTAATGAAAGAGGTATTTTTCCCTTTCTTTCTACTAAAATACATATTGGCTGATTTCTCCAGGAATGGTTACCGGAAGTGCTCTTTTAGAGGCCCATGATGGGCATCAAATTATACCAAATAATGAGGATACCCGTATGCGAAGCTCCCTAAAACTAATTCATTTATGGCAAAATTTCCACTAATACGCAATTTCTTCAGTCGAGACCCAGTGCGGAAGTATGGAAGATATAATTGGTGTCCGGATCGACCAAATGGAGGACTGTAAGAGAGCTGTCGAGCACCTAGCTAACGAAAATGGATTTGCGACAATCCTCCATTTGGTCGATCCGGACACCAATTATATCTTCCATACTTCCGCACTGGGTCTCGACTGAAGAAATTGCGTATTAGTGGAAATTTTGCCATAAATGAATTAGTTTTAGGGAGCTTCGCATACGGGTATCCTCATTATTTGGTATAATTTGATGCCCATCATGGGCCTCTAAAAGAGCACTTCCGGTAACCATTCCTGGAGAAATCAGCCAATATGTATTTTAGTAGAAAGAAAGGGAAAAATACCTCTTTCATTAGTATCTTGAGATATGTTGATTGATGCTGATAGCGCATTAAAGTTCAGTTCAGCCATTGTAATTTGGAGTTCAATAAGTGAGGCGAAGTTGGAGGTGAGGAAGATGAAATTGGAGTATAGAATTGGACGATTTGGAAAAGTTATTAAGGCAATTCCAGGACCAATATTTTTAAATGGTATATTTATGTTATGTTTGTTAAACACGGGCTCTAAGTTGTCATGGTAACTACTATACTTGTAACGATAGTGACCAAATTTGGAGTAGCGCAAAAAATATTCGACGAGATCGCTGATCAATGCAGATTTGGTTAGCGTGGAAGCGCAATCTACTTGCAGGGACGTCCAGCGAGCATTTGGGACTGTCCGTTTAGCACGTCCGCATGTAATAAAATGATTATATAATCCGATTTGTTTTACCGATATACTCGAAATATCGTAAACTTTGTTTTGGAACGGAATATATCGTTACAACAAGGGCTCGCCTATAAAATGAACCTTTTCAAAAATTGAACGTGAACTCACTATCAGCTTAGCCAGGTTCGACTGCGCCAGAATCTACAGTGTCTCAGCCCTAAAGATTTTTAGTGGCCGATATTAGTTTTGTATTTTAAGATAAGTATCTGCAAGGTATAGATACACAAAACCATCATCAGCCACTAACAATCTTTAGGGCTGGGACACTGTACTTTACCCTGGCCCCATATGTATTTGTACGGGACTAGAGACGATGTATATCGATGCATCGGGGGAAACAAGCAATAAGGATTTGCTATTATCAGCACCAATCATCACGGATAAGTACAACAACATGTACTCATACTCGTACGGCGTTGAAGATTCAAGATGATACGGATAGCCTGGCTGAGGTATTGACCACTGGGACATATCCAATAATTTGCTCGGGGACGAAGACGGCGTTTCTACCTGTACGTGGTGTCCCCTACGAACCTGGAGTTTATCTTCAGAGCCATCAGAAACACGCAATACTTGGTCACGGAGGAAAAGTCACCCAAATGAGTTTTCGGGGCGTACCCAGCTCCCGTTATGGTGGTGATGGATTAGACTTAGTTGGTCCTTTTTACCAAGATGAATTCTCCCTGTTTACAGATATTCTGGCATTATACTGTCTCCCGAGGAAAGAGCTCCGCTACCTGAGCGCTGGTGGTGTCGGTATAAGGAGGACATCTAGATGATGGGATATTAGGGAGATACAGATGGGGATACGCACCTCGTGTGGCTCTGGTGTCTAGACCTCGCCTGGCTGGAGTTGCAGGTTTTTTGAGACTTTTTCCCGCGTACCGGTTTCCATGGCTGCTCTTTTTCAATTTTTTTTTGAGCAGAAGGTTCCGTAGAAAAGGTGGTTGAATTCTACGGGTAATTACTGAGCTAAATGGCTACCCGTCATGGGTCAATGTATCAATGATCTTAGGTTCGAGGTAACAGGGGATAGGAGCACTGTAAAAGGTGTGGCCTGGGTCAGAGAGGAGCCCTAGTGTTATAATGTCTTGGACTCTACATAGCACGAATAAACAAAACTACTACTACTACTACTACTATGTGAGGCTCAGCCTGCTTAAACCTTACGGTCTCAAGCAAGATTATAACATTATCAGAATCTTAATCTAGAAGAAATCCTATTTCACTCAGTTAAATTTGAATTTGATTTCAATTAACCCGATCAGGAAACCCAAGGGCCCAAGCAGGTGACTAAAAACTATAATATTTACACGAAAGGGAAACCTTTGCGGTGAAAAGCCTCTCCATCTGTACAAATTTGGTCTGTGATTCTTCTGTTTACCTACAGGAAGTGCAAAACCACTATACGTTTTCAATTTAGCATTCTCTCCTTATTTCTGCTTCTGTCCAATTAAGTATCCTTCCGTCTCAACGATACCTTACTTTCTATCGATCGACTGGAATTTTCCGGGGTCTTCCGGGCCGCCTTGGTTCCTGTGCCTTGTCGTTAGTACTTGTCGGTTTCGTCGCTGCAGAAGTCGTTGTCTTCTTGGAGCTGCCAACAATCTGCCAATCGTTGGCGTGCTTTTTTGACTGGTCTTCGGGCGCCAGGTATTTGCCGGAGTCGTGTACCCGGATTGCTGCTGTTCTTGCTTTTTCTGCTATTCGAAGTGGGCAGCTCATCTCCCACGCTTGATGTTTTCTGCCGCAGTTGCAGCATCGAACTTCCAGATTGCCCGTACACTGCCGGGTGTTGTGCTGTCCTGCACAATTACCACACTTGGCGACAGCAGTACAGTTTCTAGCGATGTGGCCATATCTTTGACAGTTGAAACACTGCAGGAGCCGGAATCCCGACCTGTAGATTTCCGCCGCTTTCAGCTCGTATTTCCACATTACCCCCTTCATGATTGCCATATCTGCTTGTTCAGCCCCATCAAACCAGAGGATGAGGGAGCCGCTGGATTTTCCTGGTGTTTTCCTTCTTTTCAGCCAAGCCGCTTTTTAGATTGTAATTCCCTTCAAATATTGCCGGTTCGTCTGCTGGAGCTCCTTTATCTGTTCTGGCTTCTCGGGGTCAAAAGAGAATGGCATGTCGTGAATGAGAACTTGAAAGCTTGGCATTGCTACATGTGCTGTCGATGAGAGCTTCTGTGCCCATTCCCTTTGCTTCATCATACTCTGCTGGGTCTCCTGCCCCATGAAGTAAACCTTCACCTGTCCATTCCCCATCTGCTTTGCTCCGATGACTTCTTCTCTACCTATTCTTTTCACCAACTCTTCACTTGATAGCTCAGCAATCTCTTGTTTCTCCATTTCATCTTCTATCCTTATTTTTGCCCCCTTGACTCCTTTTCCAGCAACTTTTGCCCATGTCGGAACTGAAATATCTTTTGGACTTTGAATTTGGGCAACTGTTGCCTTGATATCCTTTATCTCCTGTAATATCACCTTCATTGTCGTTGGATCCTCTGTTGGGCTTGGGTTGGAAGTTTTCGCGTTTTCTTCAATTTGTGTCTGTAGACCTATGATTGTATCGAACGCCTCCTTGAACATATCCTTGTACTCCTTTATGGGCCAAAGAGTTGAGGACTCGCTGTAAAACTTTAACATCTGCAGGGTCTCTTTGACAGCTGTGAAAACTTTTTCCGGCTCATCGCCACTCTCACTAGAGTCGCAAACGTCCATATCTTCGCGACTGCAGCCTTCAACTGCTTTTCCTTTCGGATTCTGAATTCTGTCCATCGTCTGATTCTATCAATACTAATATTGATATCAAAACAATGGGGTAGATTTTCGACTTCTGTTGATGTTCAATTTCACCCATTATTTATTTATTTATTTATTTATTTATTTATTTATTTATTTATTTATTTATTTATTTATTTATTTATTTATTTATTTATTTATTTATTTATTTATTTATTTATTTATTTATTTATTTATTTATTTATTTATTTATTTATTTATTTATTTATTTATTTATTTATTTATTTATTTATTTATTTATTTATTTATTTATTTATTTATTTATTTATTTATTTATTTATTTATTTATTTATTTATTTATTTATTTATTTATTTATTTATTTATTTATTTATTTATTTATTTATTTATTTATTTATTTATTTATTTATTGTTGTTTATTTATTTATTTATTTATTTATTTATTTATTTGTTTATTTATTTATTTATTTGTCTGTTTATTTATTTATTTATTTATTTGTTTATTTATTTATTTGTTATTTATTTGTTTGTTTATTTGTTATTTATTTGTTTATTTATTTATTTATTTATTTGTTTATTTATTTATTTATTTATTTATTTATTTATTTATTTGTTATTTATTTATTTATTTATTTGTTTATTTATTTATTTATTTATTTATTTATTTATTTATTTGTTGTTTATTTATTTATTGTTTATTTATTTATTTATTTATTTATTTATTTGTTGTTTATTTATTTATTTGTTGTTTGTTTATTTATTTATTTATTTGTTGTTTATTTATTTATTTGTTTATTTATTTATTTATTTATTTATTTATTTATTTATTTATTTATTTATTTATTTATTTATTTATTTATTTATTTATTTATTTATTTATTTATTTATTTATTTATTTATTTATTTATTTATTTATTTATTTATTTATTTATTTATTTATTTATTTATTTATTTATTTATTTATTTATTTATTTATTTATTTATTTATTTATTTATTTATTTATTTATTTATTTATTTATTTATTTATTTATTTATTTATTTATTTATTTATTTATTTATTTATTTATTTATTTATTTATTTATTTATTTATTTATTTATTTATTTATTTATTTATTTATTTAGATTTATTAGTCCACCGAGTTACAGCTACGGCTAGGGCCCTATCCCTGGGGGGGAACAGTCAGACACCCAATCTTTACTTTTTTAGCCAAAATTTATATCTATGTGGTCACCTCGTTACAATTTACTCGAGATAGTAGAATAGGACTCTCAAGATTCCCATCGGGCTGGCAAAGTCGAACTCTTCACCTTCACGCGGCGCCGGCTGTAAAAGCCCAGTATGTTCGCATATCGGAATAGACAAGAAAAGTTGCAACTCATTCAAAGTTGGAGGCCCGCAACGTACTCTAGGTCGATGGCTCCTCAGCTTGTCAATAATTCTCTTCGACAAGACCCGCACCCAACTAATCCTAAGTCTCTCACACCGAGATGTCTTATCAACCGGAGCCCTCTTCTTCCGGAAATAAACCCAAAAAAAAAAAAAAAAAAACAGTATTATTATTGTCTACCTGGATAAACACCCATATATTCGCTCCCGATATTATGGACACCTGACGGAGGATTTAAGCCGGGGAGCACACATTAGGGAATGGAGACGTGACATACGGTTCAATTCTGGGAAAAGGTCTGGAGGAATCTCTAAAGCAAAAGGCTGGACGGGTACTGAGATGCGGGAGAAGAAGGAATGGGTTTTGGTAGGGGAATCTGTTAAGAGTAAACAGTCCTCGACAGATCCAACATGTGATAGTGAGATCACTACGTCATAGTCACATGAATGGGACGATGCACAGATACCAAGATGTTCGTACAAGTATATATATATGTGTATCTATAGATCTTTAGATAGCGTGTCGAACTCGTAACTGACCTTTGAATGAGATTACTTTATATTCGCTGATATCGTGCTCTATCGTTCTATCAGAATCATGAGGAATTTTGACTCTGATGTGTTGTGCGTGTGCCAGAGCAACGTCTGAATAAGTGCCGCCGACACTCTAAATACCGGCATAACACAGATGTTTCTAAACCGCCCTGGGCTCTAGACTGCTGGCGCTGCTTCAGCTGGCAAGGTACGTTCGTGGAACGGTACCACCTAAGTCGATCAGTTTTTGGTTCCAGGGCTTTCCGGTCGAAGAGTCGCATTTGGATTAACTGTTGAGGAAGGCAGTTGGTAATTGAGAAACCACAGAATCAGTGATCCGGGACAGATAGTCACAGGTGGAATTGGCTCGGGTAAATCTCATGGAGTGTGGGTTGGGAAGGAATATCTGCTTGGTTGGAATCTTTCGGGAGACTGCCGCTTCGGGTAGCCATAGATAGGCTGAGCTAACCGGTACATGATCTTTAGGGTTGTGCGCTGTGCGCCGGCACGACGTAATAAGTAATCAAAAAAAATTATTGTTGCCATGGTTGTTACTTCTGGTCATGGTCGACCAATGTACACGGATACGACTCACAAAGGATGAAGTTATGGCTTGGCAAAACGCCAAACGTTCTTGGTTGAAATCTTAAGTTGTTGCAGTCTACCCTGCTACGTGTACGCTCAATCACTTTTTTGAGATATCATTAAACCAAAAGGAGGAATACTTTAAACTTGTTCATCTAAATTTGGGTTGACTCTGATCTAGGGTTATTAATTATGGAGCCAATTTTATGAAACGAAATTTTTGATGCTAAAATGGAGGGATGGAAGGTCAAAATTACTATGCCTCATATATGCCAGTTATTTTGGAATATCTTAAGGGCTTCAAATAGGCCTCTCTACACTCAGTCAAAGAAATAATGACCTGCTCCTCTTTCACTGAACCCAGGTAGTCACAACGTCCTTCGGCATGAAACTCCAAATTCTTGCTCTTATACCTATTCTATTCTTCTCAAATCTAGCATACTCGATTGTAGGAAGCTCAGGTACCGACCCTGATTCAGAGATGGCAAACTCCGGATATTTCTGCCAAAGAAATCTCTATTATGATAGGTATATCAAAAAGGTAACCAACAAAATTTGTTGCGGCTCTTCGCTGAAGATGAGATTATGTTATAAGGTTAAATGGGGATGTGGAGTGGTTGGCGACTTGTCTAGTGATGGTGCTGTCCTTCCATGGAATAGTCAATGGTGTGAATGAATGGTAAGTACGATATAAATGGTTATACTGAATGCGTATAGTGGATGGAATATCGCCTTGATGGTCACGATGGAGACTATTACTCTTGCTGCTCTGACTATGGCAGTATCTATATACATCTTTCCTCTAATATCAAGTATCTGATGCCTACTATGAAACTACAATGCGAGTCCTATTATTGTATAAAAGAAGATGTTATACATGACTCATTAGTTTCAGCAACTTTGTCACTTGGCACGTTATCCATAAGCTTCAAACTCCAGATATCCTTGAGTCATAATCGAGTCAGCACAACAGATTATTCTCCTCGTATCCTATGAGGCTTAGCTGCAGTCCTAAGAGTCCGTTTGTGTTCGACTTGAAGCACACCGGCTTCTTTATTTACCCTCTCATTCCGGATGAGGCCTCAGTTTTTGGACGTTTGAGAGCGTATATCTCGGGCGGAGAAGTTTCACTTGTAAGCTCAATGCGCGGGAGACTAACATATCGTGGATAGGTTATAGCAGTCAAATTGAACAAGGCCACTTCCTTGTACTGAACCAAGACTGCCTAGTTCGTGGTGCCGTTGTAAGATCTTCGCCCAGAAAGATCAAACCAGAGCCAAGTAGTACTTGCCCGGGTCCAAAATGCTATAGACTGAAACGACTTGCATACAAATTCGAAGAGTGTACAGTTTTTGGTAAGCGACCGTTTGCAGGGGGACCACAGTTTGTGAAGCCCTTATCTTGACAAAGGATGCAAATTTTTATTTCTACCGAAATAATTAATGGTTAATGGACGCCGTATACTAAATTACCTTCGGGATATTGAAGCTCCCGGTTTGAGGGCCTGACCACAGGATTGTCTTATCGGTACACAAAATTTTAAAGTTACGAGCAAGATATGTGTACAGTAGAGTGATGCTACAATGATAGGTCACACGAATGATTACCAGCATTTCCATCATTTTTTTGCACATCGACAAATTGTTTGGCTAGGGAGATCTGCTCCTACTCAGGGGATATCGGGTATCTTATTTAGGTCAAATGTGATGCTGTGAGGGTGGAAGACGATATGGGATCTCGGGCTCTGGCCCTTGTATACCAACTATGTTGTCCGTGCGTTATCAGCTCGCATAGACCGGGTGCTAAGGAAATGGAGGTACAGTAAAATCTCTGTAACGCTATACAGTCTGATGAGACTTTTAGTATCGTTTTATAGAGGATATAGCGATATATAAATATCACGTGAGCCCAGACTGGCCAACAAATACATTTCTTCGCAATCCTCGACTTGGTTGATTATAACTGTTAGTACAGCAGGGGTCACTTGGTTAAAGGCCCTAAAATCATCAAACAAGTGATTTAATTCTATATACCTCGCTATCTCCCCATGGCATCGATGCCTAAATTACAACAGAGCCTAGCGCCCTAACTAAAGCATGCAATATGATTAAATAATGCTTATATGGTAACAAAACTAAACATGTATATCTCAGCGCCATACGCCTATGAACCGGCAATAACTCGCAATCAACTCAACTTTTCTAAAGTATCGAGTTGCAAGCCTTGTTTTCTTGTTTGGGCTGTAGCAGGTGTAAGAATTAAGTAAATGATTATCCATAGCTGGATTGGAATCAATCTCACTTCCATGAGCCGCAATCGACTCAAGTCAAGGCCTCCTAAGTTGCTTGAGTTAATTGTCGCCGAGTCTGTGTGAGCCAAGACCTTACAGTCTGTTGTCGCTTCTCATCTTCGTTTCTCCCCTTCATAGCCACTTCATAACCATCCATATGCTTCAAAAAGGTGTTGTTACAGTCGTTATGTTGCTTCAGATGTGGCCTAAGCACCTTGGATCAGCAGCCTTGCCAATAAACCACACTGGAAGCTTATCACTGCCATGAGCATTACAGCAAAAGTGTACTGTTATCTGAGCCTTCTCTTTCTTTGTACCTGAGGTCTGCTGTGTAGAAAGGCCTCTATCAGGTACCATCTTCCAGTAGATGCCAGTTTCTGTGACAGTAACCGAGATGGTCTTAAGAAGTTCGATGAATTAAACTAATCTGAAGAGAAAGAAAAGGCTCAGATCGTATCCAAGTATTTACAGATATACCCGCTGACTAATCATACTTAATCCTGCTTAGGTAACCACCTAAGCCGAGCAAACCGGTAAAACCGTAACATTACCCCCCTACTTGCTTACATCCTTTTATTTCTCTTCCTTGATGGTGGGCCATTGTTGGTTTCAGCCGATCCCCATTTAGATTCCCATTTGTCTAGTGCAGCCATGTCTTGCAGATTAATCAGAGAAGTCCATTCTGGTAGCGGCTGCCCTTTCCATTTTACCAGAGCTTGACGTTCTCCTTTCCACGTTCTACACCTTAATATTTCGTCTACAAAATATTCATCTTCACCGTCATCATTTGAGATTGGACCAGGATCTCTGTCTTCAATTTGTTGAGACGGTGACGGATTTTTGTGCGCAGGCAGTAGCAAATCTACATGGAAGCGATTGTGTATCTTCCCAGGGACGTTCAGCTCGACAACTTCTGGAGAAATAATATCGGTTATTTCATACTTTGCATGTTGCCATGCCAATTTTTTTGATGGCTGACTGTCGAACTTAATATTTCGCAATAAAAGACACACTTTATCCCCAATAACATAACGAGGTGCTGGTTGCCTGTGTTTGTTGGCTTGGTCTTTAGTTCGCTCTTGTATAGCCGCCATTGCTGCCTGCATGAATGTGGTTGTATTAACCAATCTTTCCACGAAATATTCGGCTCTCTGCTTCCCAGTGGACGTCGATACTCTTGAATCTTGAATATTAGTCTGCACTGAACTAACATGGTATCCGTGTGTTGCAAAAAATGGACTAATGCCACCCAGAGACATTACATCTCTGTTATTTATTGCTAATTGCGCTGCTGGTAGACATACCGCCCAATCATACTGTGAATAACTGACATATGCTCTTAGGTACTTTTGTACTTCTTGGTTCGCCCTCTCAGTGGCGCCATCAGTTTGAGGATGGTAAGCCGTACTCAATCTCTGTTCCATTCCAACTAGCTCGCACAGGCGTTTCCAAAATTTACTTGTCCAATTAGACCCACGATCGCTCGTGAGATACTTTGGAAATCCATGGAATTTCCAATGGCAAGCTATGAATCGTTCTGCACACTTCTCTGCGTCTATTTTTGTCATGGCTTCCAATGTAACCGATTTTAATAATCTATCCGTTATCACCATAATAGTTGTCGCACCATTTGATTCCGGGAGATCTACCATAAAATCAATTGATAATTTTTGATGAAAACTATCTGGTACGGGTAGAGGCTTTAGAAGACCTTGCTTTTCATGTCGCTAGATGGATGATCGACCACAGACGTGGCAATTTCTGCAGAAACGTTTTACCGCTTTACTAATTCCAGGCCAGAAATAAGTTCGTGCCACTTGAGCTAGTGTTGCATCTCTTCCAGGGTGCCAGGAAACCACCGAATCGTGTGTGTTCTGTATCAGCGCTGTGGTTAACGGCTCATACATTGGTACCCAGACTCGTTCCTGGTAGCGGAGAATACCTGTTCCCTCATCAAAGCTGCATGCTGCGATAGTGGCTTTCAGTGGCTTAGGTTCTTCAGATCCTTCTACTTGTACTTTTAGGTCCTTCGGCCAGGCGCGATCACCATTATGCACAGCCTCAATTATACGCCCGAAGCTGGGGTCTTTTTGAAGTGCTTCATTCCACAACGATTGCAAATCTTGGTTTGCGAATATTTCGTTGCCTTCTGCAACCTTTAAGCCTCTGATTTATATTCTTTTTATGGCGACAGGATTTGAAACTTGTCGCTCACGACTTAAAAGGCGAGGATCTCCTTCTTTGGGCTTATCCTGATCTCTTCGAGAAAGAGCATCCGCTCGTTCGTTTTCTATACCCTTTCTATACTGGAGATGATACCGGAACCTTGATAACAACTCTGGCCAACGGATTTGTCTTTCCGTTAACCTTCTTGTAGTTAAGAAGTACTTCAGGTTCATGTGGTCACTTATAATTGTAAAAGGCTGCGCCAGGCCTCTCAATTCTGCGTCCCATTCTTTTATACTGGCGACAATTGCCAAAATCTCTTTGTCATGAATTTCATAATTCATTTCGGCTCCAGTTAATTTACGGGAGTAGTACGCCACTGGTTTCCATATTGATTCATCTTGCTTTTGTAGCAAACAGCCACCCAAGGCATACCCAGAGCAATCTGCTTCGAGCATAGTTTCTCGATCAGGGTCCCATTGAGCAAGGGCTGGTTCTGCTACAAACTTTGACTTCAGAGTTTCGAACGCTTAACTCTCTTCCAAGTCCCACTTCCATGGAGTGCCTTTTCCTGTCAAAGACGTCAGGGGTGCGCAAATCTTCGAGTACCTATCCATGAATCCACGATAGAAATTCGCAAAACCAAGAAAGCTTCTTAGTCCTTTCGTTGTAGTTGGCGCTTCCCATTCCGAAATAGCCCTGATTTTCTCCGGATCCATCCTGACAGAAGGAACCGTACCCTCACTAGATATAATAAATCCAAGATCTTTTGTTCTTTTGACGCTAAATTCACATTTATCAATATCTAGGCCAAGTCCAGCCTTGGTCAACTTATCTAGCACTAGTCGGACATGGTGCTCATGCTCTTTCTCATTCCCATTAGTGTACACCGATATATCATCAACATAAGCCGAGCAGAAGTCATCTAGGTAATCTCGCAGAGTTTCGTTAATGTACCTCTGAAACGAGGCCGGGGCTCCATTGAGACCAAACGGCATGACTAGCCATTCAAATAGCCCGAACCGGGTGCGAAAAGCGGTTTTCCACTCGTCACCTTCTTTAATTCTTAACTTGTGAAAGGCTGCACGGACATCCAATTTCGTAAACCACTTGGCTTTGCTCAGTTTAGAGAGAGTCTCTTTGATCAATGGTAGTGGATAACGATCTGCTTTCGATATCGCATTTAGCGCTCGATAGTCCACACATAATCGCAGCCCTCCTCCAGGTTTCTTAACGAACAAGACCGGTGCCCCTGCAGGAGAACTGCTTGCGCGAATGTAATTCTTATCTAGAAGTTCGCCTAAGGCTTTCCTTAATACTAAAAGTTCATCCCTTGACATGCCATATAGGGGACCCCATGGTATTTCCCTGTCTGGTTCCAGCTTAATTTCGTGGTCACAGCCCAATCGATGTGGCGGCAGTTCATCTGTAAGTTTTTTCTTCAATAAATCGGAGAAGTCTTTGTACTGAGCCGGGAATCTCTCCAAACTAGTAGTTGATTTCTTCGAAGGAGCGAGTGCCTTTTGAATATCCGCCAACGAAACTGCAAACAATTGCGTTGACTTTCCACTCGTTGATCGTCGAACTCTTCTCACCGTCGCGAGGAATACTCCTGCGGATAAGCCTGAAATGTTGAAGTTAGGGTGCACTGTACCCATCCCTTCCACTTCTTGGTATCTAGTTTTCAACCCTTTTTCCCATACGCGCAGAGGTTGACCATTTATAATAGCTTCACGAATATCCATTAAATGTCTCTTTGCGTGGTACACCACGTTTTCTCTCTCCATCCATGGCTTCCCAAGTATCATTTCATGAGAAAGATGAGGTATAATATATGCATATAACGTCTTTCGGTATCCATCTATATCAAATTCCATTTTGGTCATCTCAGTGATGTATTCATTCCCCTTCTCATCACCGGTGGTCGCTCCAGTGAGTTTACGAGGGGCTATGCTTATTCTAGGAAGACCAGCTTTGCGCACTATGAAGTTACTAACTGCAGCAAGGCATTCACAACCATTATCAATCAGAGTAGATACGGGATAGGTTCTATTAATTAAACTTTCTATAATAAATGAATTCCCATCCATTTTCCCTGCTGCTTCTACGTCATCATTGGTCTGTACCTTTGCTTTGGTTATGCAAACTTCATTTTCTCGCCTGAGAGCGACTTTTTTCAGAGGCTAACCTTTTAGCGACTCCTCCAGTGCGGCACAATCCTCTCCCGTTTCTATCTGTTGCACTTGCATGGATGTTGACTTGACTGCGGTCTCTGGACGCTCAGGAGGCAGAAAATGGCACAAAGCGATATGGTGACCTTTATTCCCACAGCGGATAAAAAGTCCTTCTTTTCTCCTTCGTTCGAGTTCTTTACTTGGTACCCATTTGGCGCGAATTTTGAAGACCCCAGTCATTTTCACATCACCATCCGCATCTTTTTGATGAGTCACTGGATTTTGCGGCGGTCGGTATGCTGATATAGGAGAGGCAATACTGCTCAGAATTTTACCTCCGGCAATACCACGTATTCCGTCATCGAAGACTCTAATGTCACCAATAGAATACGCCTTTGTCTTAAAGCGGCCCACTTCTTCGATCTCAGCGCCTACAGTAGAAAGATACTCAATAAAATCAAGAAACTTATTTGGCTTTGCTCTTCCAACAAGGTAGTCAAGGGTCGTCTTGTTGAGTGCGTTACGGAGCTGGTAAACCTTATTCTGGTCTTCTCCAGACGAACTTGGACTCCGCGCCAGCAACAATTGGAATCGAGGCAGGAAAGATGCTAAGTTCTCGTCTTTAAATTGTCTGCATGCATAAAATAACGATGCTGCCACCTGTTCAGCATTCCGATCCCTGAAGGTATCGTCCATGACTTGTAAAAACCCAAGAGCATCATCAATCTATCCACCAGTCATTCGATCCTGAAACTGCCCTGACACCATGACCTTTGCATTCCCTGTTACAGCTTGACTGTAAAGAGACGTGAAGAAGTCAGCCGGGCTGAGGAGACCTCTTTCGACTACATCTCGATTGTAAATATACTGGAGCAGGCTATGAGTAGCGGCCCACTGGGTTTGGTCTTTATGGTCATATAGCTCGGGCCATTTCAAGGGCTTAACTTTAGTAGTTAGACTTGCGTTAATTGATTGCGGGTGTGCTGGTATGGGTTTGCCAGCCTTAGATGGATTAAAATTTTGCAGTGTTGGGAGTTGGTTTTCCTGGTTTGGTCCTTGCACAACTCCTGGCAACTGCCCCATTTCTCTACGCAAACGATCCAATTCCATTCTATTCTCAGATTCACGAGTTTGCATATCTTCCATCATTTTTCTCATCGTTCTATTCGATTCCATTATTTCGATCAAAATGGCGTTAATGTTCGGTTGACCAGTTTGAGTAGAGCCCTATCCTGAATAAGACATTTCGGAATCTTTATCCCCACTCATTCTGGGTTCTTCCACGGTTTGGAATGATCTATCGCTATTACTGCTACCCTCAGTAGATGTGCTACTTTCCTCACTTGTGTCAGGAGGAGGCGGTCCAAATACTGTCATACACTGTAAAAGATGAGCCCTAAGCCACGAATATTAGTGGTTTTCTTATTAACTGGTAATTAGATTTGAGATTAGTTTAATAATGTGACGGTAACCGAGATGGTCTTAAGAAGTTCGATGAATTAAACTAATCTGAAGAGGAAGAAATGGGTCAGCTCGTATCTAAGTATTTACAGATATACCCGCTGACTAATCATACTTAATCCTGCTTAGGTAACCACCTAAGCCGAGCAAACCGGTAAAACCGTAACAGTTTCATTACAATTATAGATATCTTGAGGAGGATATTGCCTTGCCAGTGCTTGTACCAGTACAAGCTGCTCTGCAATAGCAGCTTTGTCAATTTTTCCATCCTCATCAGGCTGAATCCATGATTTGATGTTATACCTCCTCTTAAATATACAGTAAGCCAGCCATTGCTAAATTGAGGCACCTCCGTGCTTTGATAACATGCAAGACGCTGCCAAAAACGAGCTGCCTACCGGATTGACAGCTAGCTAGAGATTGGATTGTACGGCTTTCGCTCTTGATACCATTGGAATACCGCTTTGTCTAGCTCCGGCCACTTGAGTAGCTCCTCTCGCTGTTGTGTAGGGTGGAAGGACGGGTCTGATTCTTCTAGGTGGCTGTACCTGGCACTGAGACTCTCCGATATCGTAGGCTGGATGATTTTACGGTGGAATTCGTCCTCAAACCACAATCTGAGCTATTATTGACGAAGTTAAGGGTGTCGTTGAATGTGTCCACGAAGGGCACGCCTTTGTGAGACTAAAATTCAATGCTGTTTTAGCATTTCTATATACCTGTATAACACGATAAATCTTCTCTGAAGGGAAAATATCGAAAGGTTGGAGGTTGCCCGCAAAATTTTATAAAAAAGAGCTGATCTGATAGCATTATAGATGATATAGGGTTGCGGAGGATAACGTAACAGAGTTTTTATTGCATTGTCATACGAGTACAATGCCACTTTGAGAGAAGTGATCTAAAGGTCTTACCAGTTTCGAACCAGATCTCCCCTGTCTATGGCGGGGCGTGTATCTCGGCTACCTAGACACTACTTATGTGGACAGCCTGGACGGTGTACCACTGGACCATCCGACCGTACAATTTGATTTAACACCCATTTCGAATATCTGACTTTTAAACAAGACGCATTCACAAAAAATTCTCCCCCTAGCTAAGGCAGGTTAAGTCATCATTGAATTGTGTCGATAACGTCCTGATTACTTCGAAACTACTCAGCTACTCTCTTTTCGCCAAGTAATTTCAACAGACTTAAAATGCTTGCATCTTTCACTTAGCCCAACTTCTTCCAACAGACAAAGGAAAAGCCCAAGACACTTGAAGCTATCAGCCAATGATACGTACTCGTTGACAGCACTTCAAGTTTCAATCCAGGAGCGGAGACCTACGCTGTACACAAATACACAATTGACATGTAGGATACAATTTCGAGCCTCTAGAAAAACAAAGGGGAAAGCACATGTAAATCAAGATAAAAACATGAATCCGATAGAGGGATGTATCAAGTTACGCCAAGGGCGCATCTCTGCAAGAAATTCCCTCGATAAGTTGGAAATTCTGAATCAGCCAGATGAGTACTTGGTGGTGGCTCGTTTTAACCAAGAATGCTGAGTAAACGATCATGGAAAAGAACAGTTTCAACGTCTTAAACAGGTGAATAAATTGACAAGCTAAAGGCCGTCGAGGCAAGTGTAACGCCCGTGAGAGCGGGAGATGATGAGGCAGAGAGATTTCTTCTTCATTCCAACTGTAAAGATCAAGATGTGGGTAGCCGTTACTAACATATTATCGATGTCCAAATACATTCGCGCAGATTAGTAATGAACAGAACGGTTCACTCTTTTTGGAATTATATTGTATTCAGTCTCTAAGCTGTGGCAAAAGAATTCTTACGCACAAAAGTTATTATTTAGTTTGTGCCCAAACTCCAAAAAAACATCCACTACTCCTTAGCACTAGTCTACAAGCTGAGTGGTTCACTTATGCTTTAATGATCATGCACGATGTGAAGTTTAAATCACATCCGATTGACACATACTCTACCCCCAGATAAAGTTTTCAGCATGCACTAAATCCTCGCTTATGAATATTATCCCCACTAGTCTTATATAATCCCTGCTAGTCTTCACACCAAAAGAAATTGAAAATATTGGCCTGATTGATCAGGCTTATTACTGCACTGCTGCTTTGATCCCTTTCTCCCCCTCCCTCACCTACGTACTTCAATAGACATCGTTGCTGTTACTGTCTTCAGAATTATCATCATCATCATCATCATCAGCATTTTCACCTAAGAGAATCAATAAATCGTTACTCTTAAAATTTAGCATATTTCACAGGCCAATTATTCTTTAAAAGATGAGCCAGGTACAACCAGCAGCTCACACAAACAACGCCAAACGATTAAACAGAGATCAGCGCCTCCAGGTAAGCCCAATTTTCATTAGAGGGTCGGATGGTGCAGTGGTACACTATCCGGGCCGTTCTTCCAAGTAGAGTCTGGGTAGCTTGGACACATGCCCCACTTGAGACAGGAGAAAGCTGGTTCGAATCCAGCAAGACCCTCACACCACTTCTCTCGCGGTGATACTGTATTCGTAGAATGACGAAAGCATGCTCAGATAACCACAGGTTTTTCTCGCTTTTCCCTGTGGTGGGTATTCACGGAAGAGGATACATGTCGTAAGGCGTTATTCTCGTAGTGGTATCTGCAAATGAAATCTGAGTATGAGTGTTCCAAACGTCAAACAGAGTTATTCTGCGTCACATACATATCTTCCGTAATCATTCGCGTCATAGCCTCGGGCTGCATACGCAAAAAAAATGATTTAAAACAAAAAAATAAAAAGCCCAATTTTCATGGTAAATAAATATCCGAGGTAACACGTCTTTATCAAAACTCTCCACTATTCGGGAATGAATCAGACAAATATTGCAAAACAACTCGGCATATCTCGAAACCAGGTCAGATACACCCTTTGTACTCCGTACATTGAACCCAAGAAAGCTGCAGGTAGGCCCCCAACACTGTCCTCTTCTGACGTTGTCCGGATCGAGGCTTTCATAACATCATCCTCCGAAGGTCGTCGAATAGCATGGTTTGAACTTGCCCACGGCCCTTTTCGGGATTTTGGAGTGAGTGAAAGGGTTATTCAAAACGAGCTACAAAAAGGGGGTCACGGACGTCATCCAGCGCTGAAAAAGTCTCCCCTTTCTGAAGAGGTTAAAAGGAAGCGTCGGGAGTAGGCCGAAGCCCACAAGGACTGGACTGTTGAAGATTGGATGGCGATTCTTTCGACTGATGAGACCTGGGCCACAGACGGCCAACATAAGAGAGAATGGGTAATGCGAAAGGTTGGTATCTTTGTACCTCAACTAATAAAAAATACCGATCTAACTCTCAGTTCAAGATAGGTGAAGAAGTCAACGCCACCTGCGTAGTGGAAAAGGTGAGAAAGAGTCTTGGCTGGATGTTCTGGGGAAGTTTCGCAGGGATAGAGGAAGGTCCTTGCCATTTCTGGGAGAAGGAATGGGGGTCTATTACCTCAGAATCATACTCTCAGAGAATTTTACCGCTAATTGATGGAATGGTGAGCATGAGACCATTGGTTTCTGTGATGCAGGACAATGCTCCTTCACACAGCGCAGCGGGAACAATCGAAGAGTTCCGGGAGAGGTTCATTACTCCGATCGATTGGCCTCCGTATTCTCCCGACCTGAATCCAATTGAGCACGTATGGGATAGTATGAAAGATTTCATATAGTACCATTACCCGAGATTGGAAAGGGGAAGGCAGCGATCCTACGATGAACTTTGAGGAATAGTGAAAGAAGCATGAAATGACGCGACTAAGCCGGATAAGCTTGAGAAGCTAATCAGAAGCATTCCCACGAGATGTGAGGCAGTCATACTTGCTCTAGGCGGGCCTGTAAAATACTAAATCTGCTATGTAAAGTAAATTTGCATCTACATTCGTCCCTCTCTAACTCGATAGTAGGTCCCGGTATAAGTGTTGAAAATATTCATTGAAATTCAACCATTTACATTTGCAATACATACCCCTGCAAGCAAAATGACCTGTAAGGGTAAGTGTT
Organism: Podosphaera xanthii; assembly: GCA_028751805.1. Lineage (NCBI taxonomy): Eukaryota > Fungi > Ascomycota > Leotiomycetes > Helotiales > Erysiphaceae > Podosphaera > Podosphaera xanthii. The sequence goes on from JAPWIX010000002.1 coordinate 2,050,902, forward strand.
GCAAATATAAAAGTCCAAGTTACAATTAATATTTTCAACATTTGTACCGGGACCCACTATCGTGTCAGAGAGGGACGAATGTTGTTGGCATACTGCGGATAATATAGGAATCTAGTAGATCTTTGTATACACTAGTACTAGTAGCGGTATATGTTTACTTACACCAGGATGAGTTTTGTCACTAGTCCCATATAATTTAGTATGGGACTGGGGACAAAACGTATTTCAGTCTCGGGGTACATATTAAACTTCACTTCGATAGGTTGGTTATCAAATACACATTGGTTGCCATAGCAACAGTGCTGGTATTACCTAGAAGTCACGGGAAAAAAACCCAAGGTTCCCAAAAAAGTTATGGGTTATGGAGGATGACAGGTTATGGCTTTTTTTGGTGGGAACCACTTCGGTGGCCAATAAAGCTATAGATTATAACAGGCTCTACTGTACAGGAGGACAAGGGTAAGTTAACTAAGGTTAGGCAGTAAATTCTGTTTATTCCGATATTATAAACATATAACTATAGTGCACATAGCTTATTCTCTAATCTTAGTTAACTCACCCTTGTTCCCCTGTATATATTTGACTTCATTGAAAATTCCACAAACGTACAAGATCTGCACACAACTTCAACAAAAGTGCTTGCAGTTCGTGTGGTATGTTCGTTTGAAGGCGGTGTATCCAACTAGGCATAGCGAACTAAACTTGAGATGCGGGATGTAAAAATTATGAAACATTTCGAACCGCGAAAAGTAGACGAGAGAGCTACAGCTCTTTCGCAAATGATACGAGAACAGAATTTGGCCCATTGGTGCCGAAGATCCATCGGACCTCTTGCTGACAGATGAAGATGCATTCTGTGAGCGCCGTGTTGGCCGTGATATCTGCCTGCCCCCTCGACATACTGGCACAGTAAATCAGGTCCCTCGAGTCGCAGGACATTACAGATATCAAATATCGACGACCCAGAAGACGTAACCGGCGTAAGCAGGTCTCAGACAGACCGTTGATCGCGCGAGCGCGCTGTCGTGCTTGACATCGGCAGGGCGCGCGCATTGTTGCTATCCATGACAAGACTAATGGTGAGTTTGAATCGACAGAGAGGATCAAACCGCGTGAAGCGACATCGCAGACGCAGGCGCAGCAGCAAGCGCCATGTAGCGCCGCAAACGGCCAACCCCCGGACGGGCATCTGATTCAGGACACTATCGCCGCGACGAAGGTTGGTTCGGTCGGGGTACGTGGCTGATCCCTACCGTGCAGCTGGGACCTGCATCGTCTGGAAGAAGACAGCGTCTCGGTCGACGTCCACGTTCGCGACCGAAGATGGGTCGGAAGTGCAGCACGTGGAGCCGGAAAGGAGATCAGATACTCTCATGTCAGAGAGACTGATCCTGAGCTCAATCCCATCCTTGTTCGCGCAAGCACTAACGCTGGTGGCGTCTTTCTGTACGCATCTAGAGACTGAGGTGACTAAGATCCAGATCCACAGGGTTACGCGAGGGAGGGAGGAAAGAAGATGGATAAGAAGAGAGCGGAAGCTCTCAGGCTCAATGTGTGGACTATTCCCAATTCCAAGCCAATTGAAAAGTCAAGTATCGACTCCTCACAACGACTTCATCATTAATCTACCTCGCAAACCCAACAACATGATCTTTTGGTGCTCTGTTTCCTATCCGACCTCCATGTGGTTGTTATTCTTTCTAGCTCTCTTTGAATCCACGGCTACCGCATTCACAGCCAAGGCTTCTTGGTACAATACCGGACTTGGTGCGTGTGGACAAACCAGCAACGTATGCCTTCATTTTCACTTCACCCCTCTGATCGGTTCACCTACTTACACCCATGTACAGGATGAACAGATGGTTGTCGCTGTTCCTGTAAATTACGCTAGTCCCAACTGCTTCAGGTCAATCAGCGTGAAAAATCCAGCATTCCCCAATGGACCGATGGTGATTGCAACAATCGTAGATAAGTGTATGGGATGTTTGGGTATGGATTTAGACGTCAGCCCAGCCGTCTTCAAGGCACTGAATTCAGGAGACTTGGACGCGGGCCGAATTTCAGTTGAGTGGTAAGTTATACTCAGCGTCGTCTTCATGTCTGAATCAACTTAAGAAGCGTGTCAAGTATTTGTTGCTTACTGAGTTACAGGAATTACAACTAGAACACTGCTGAACCAAAATCAATCGGCTCGGTTTAGGGAATATGATTGGATCTTGAATTTACATCTTTTATGGAGGGGGAGTTGGAGCAAAGGCAAAACTAGAAAGGTCTCAGGCATAGAGTGGTCGGAATATTTCAGGAGTTTAAAATTGTAAAATACCGCATGATAGAGATGAATAACGATTACATCAAGTAACCCGTTAAGTGCGATCGGATCTACCCGTAGCGTTATGGCCTACTTCAGGTGAGATTTGGATACTTGTGAAAGGAGTGCACGGATGAATGAATATGCTCCTGTAGATGGCTTGTTACATATCGAACGTCATGTGGAACTGAAGCTGTAGTCCGCTAGAAATAAAAAACAACACGTTTATTTGTTGGGCTTGTCGTTGGGGTCCAAGAGTCTATGCCACATGTTTGAACAAAATCGATTGCAGTAGAACCCCTCTTAGCTACTAGTGGGTCCCGGTATAAGTGTTGAAAATATTCATTTAAATTCAATCATTTACATTTGCAATACTTACCCCTGCACGTAAAATGACCCGTAAGGGTAAGTGTTGCAAATATAAAAGTCCAAGTTACAATGAATCTTTTCAACATTTATACTGGAACCCACTATTAGCTAAGAGGGGCTCTACTGTACATAGAAGTGCAATTGGAGAATTTCTCTCAGGAACATTTCTCCACTAATGCATACTAAGAATATACATATCTTTCCGATCGGACAATATATGTCACTCGTTCCCCTGTTCAAATGTTGGTGCCTGACGATCTCTTCACACTGCTCGACTACATTTCGTACATGGAAACCTGCATAAGAATGTCTATTATACATAGTTCAGGCCAAATTTGTCAGAGACAAGGGACCAAATAAACTCTAGTAGGGGACACTGCTCGTGGTTGGGATTATGTGAGACAGCACGTGGCAGGGATGGTGGTCATTGTTTATACTTTTCAATTTCATCTGGTTTGGCGCTAAACACCCAGAAGGCCCATGCAGACATTCTCGGAAGATCTGCAGTATTACGTAAACTGACTCAGTTTTACATTTGGAACACTCATACAGTCGTCCCTCTCTAACTCGGTACTGGGTCCCGGTACAAGTGTTGAAAATATTCATTGTATTTTGGACTTTTATATTTGCAACACTTACCCTTACAGGTCATTTTGCGCGCAGGGGTAAGTATTGCAAATGTAAATGGTTGAATTTCAATGAATATTTTCAACACTTATACCGGGACCCACTATCGAGTTAGAGAGGGACGACTGTACTAAAATTTCGGTTGTGGATTCATCTGCTACTCGTAGTTTTTCCATGCGGTACCTTGCCTCTATCGGAAGACCCAACACAGAGAAAAGCGTGATAGATCCCAGAGCTCTCTGAGTGTACGTTCGTGATCCTATAAATCGGATACCACCGCGAAAGAATGCGGTGTATGAGCCAGACTGGATTTGGATCGGTTTTTCCTGTCACTTCTTTGTGTGGCTAGATTCGATCTCGAGTCGCTAGGCGAGTATTATAGTAAGCAAAGTTGATTTGTAAACGAATGGAGGTACAATCTGAAAACTGATAGGGAATCACGAACAACCTCCATTCGTGCGACTCGGGCTCGACCTGGGTGAGCGGCCTGGAAAGCATGGGCATTATACATGGACAGGCTACGATCATTTACAGGTGTGGACGGTAAAGAATTTCGGTTCAGCCAGATATCGTCACGGAGGATATGTGTACCACCTAATTTAAATATGTGAACATTCGTATCCCTTCCACCTCGGTAGTACGACGTGTAAGACAACGACAGAAATTCTGTCGCTCGACCGTCTACCCGCCCACCTACAAGACCTAATCATGTACGAGTTGCCCGTCATTTCATGAAGGCGCCTTGGAATGGGTTTTGGGTTGAGAAAATCATCCAAAGGCGCTATAATGACATAGGGGGCTGACCCGTACATCATCAGGCCTTGTAACTTACAAGTGGTACGACCGCCCCGCAAACCCGACACTAGCGTCATCGATATGCTCTGCGTCCACATCAATGCCTCGCGATATGTCGCGTTCCTTGGTCATACCAATGACGGACAGGCCCGCCGACCGGCCGAGCAGTCGAAACATGCCAGAGACAAGTAAACCCTGGCTATCGTGGTGTAGGGCTTGGCAGGGATGAAATTGTCATGGCGGGGATCTGACAATGTTGTACGCGCGTTACCAATTCTAGACCTGTCAGACTGCGGAAGACGCCCATCACTGATGCGTGGTCGACTTGCAAAGGCGATCTCATCGTCGCCACGAGCCGTCGGCTATGAACGCGTAATGCGTCCGCTGCATAGTTCAGATCGCTAAGAAAAGTCGCATTCCAAATCAATTCAACCTCCAAACTACCATTTCATCGAGTCGGATGGAGCAGTGGTACGCCGTCCAGGCCGTCCCCCCATGGATTCTCTGAATAGCTTAGACACATGCCCCACTTGAGACCGAAGAAAGCTGGTTCGAATCTAGCAAGACCCTCACACCACTTCTCTCGCGGTGATATTGTATTCGTAGGATGACGAAAGCATGCTCAGATAACCACAGGTTTTTCTCGCTTTTCCCTGTGGTGGGTATTCACGAAAGAGGGTACATGTCGTAAGGCGTTATTCTTATAGTGGTATCTGCAAATGAAATCTGAGTAGGAGTGTTCCAAACGTCAGACTGAGTCATTCTGCGAAATATACATATCTACCGTAATCTTTCGCGTCATAGCCTCAGGCCGTATACGCAAGATTGATTTTAAAAGTAAAAATAACACTTCCTGGGTCAAATTTTATTTGTCAATAATCAATCGACCGCTTCTGCTTCGTCAACCATGCAATAAAATCTCCTTCAAATATATTTGTGGACTGTAATGGTTCAGGCTTTTACTCGGCTTAGTCTGGTCTTCAGCTACAAGTTCACAGTAATATGGATATCCGACGGAGAATGGGAGCCGTATAGTATAAAGTTGAAGAGAACGTTACAAATGGAGGGAGCCATCCGTGAGAAGGGGCCCACAGGAATTGAAAGGTAGTTGAATCTAGTAAATGTAATAGGGACCAAGGGCCTGATGGGCACTTGAAATTTGTGAGAATACCAGACTTTGGAATGGCTTTGTGATCAAGGTTTCGGTTCGGATAAGTACTGCCGCCGCTTCCAAAACTGAGTGCACTCCCATCTGAAAGTAAGGAATATGACCGTGGTCATGACGACAGCACTCAGCGAAAGTCGATGCACTCCTGGGCACACTTCTCCTATTGTCTGTGTGGACCATCGCGGGGGAGGAGAGGGGAATGCAGGGCATCAAAGCATTGAGACTGGTGTGATTTTTGCTTTTCTTCCCTTCCCTTCTTTTCTATTTTCTTTTCTTGACCACAAACTGGCTAGCACTACAGTACAGTCTCGCTATAACAATGTGGGGCAAAACTTAACCAAGGCTCCCGATTGGAGGATTCATTTGAATTGGCCAATTGGGAGCCTTGGTTAAGTTTTGCCCCACATTGTTATAGCGAGATTGTATTGTAGTCTAAGAACGTAGGTACATGTCGTGTTTCGTCTCAAAGGGCCAGCTATCCGTTTCACGCGCATTGGGTGTAATGCCTATACCTGATAATTTTGACTTTTATGAATCTATCGAGGCTCAGTCAGCGGAATACGCATGAGTGGATGTGGAAGGGCTGTGAGTTAATGTCTGTGTCGAAGTGATTAGATCTGGATTGTCCCACGGTTTGTCGGGCTTTGCCTTGAGGTGCTGATCAATAGGGTGGGGTGGCTGAAGATGGGGGAGGCTATGGATTAGAGGGCGATACATGTACAGGGGGATTAGAGTAAGTTAGCGAAGATTAGAGAATAAGTTATGTGCACTATATTTATAAGTTTATACTATCGGAATAAACAAAATTTACAGCCTAGCCTTTGTTAACTTACCTTTGTCCCCCTATATACAAGGTTGGATCATGTACTCTATTACAGGGGTAAGAAGTGTAGCCCCATATTCTGTGTAATTTACATGGGCTATCCCTAACATTCCGACTTTAGCGCTACAAAAATGGCTAGACTAAGGCAATAAGGCAACCGAGGCATTCCTTCTTCTTTGAACCTTCTCTCTTATGTTCGATAGTTGCACAGCATCCTCGTACCACACTAAATCGGTTGACACGACATATCGAATAACCTATATCCTCACGATAAACTGCGAAGAAAAATGAGCACCCCAGCATCTCCCACTACTCCAAGATCACGGAGCCAGCTTTCTAGGGATCAGCGAGTCCAGATATACACGTTACGTGGCCTTGGTTTTACTCATCTCGCCATCGGTAATCAACTCGGTATCACCGAAAGAAGGGTACAATATGCCCTTGCAAGGCAATGTCTGACGCCCAAAAAGCGAAATGGCCGACCCCACGCCTTGAACGCTCAGCAGGAAGTTGAGCTTGAAGAGTTTGTCACGTCTTCAAGTGAGGCCCGCCAGATGAGCCACCTGGAGCTTGCTGCTAAGTTTTCCCACTGGAATTGTGGCCAAATCGCAATCAAAAGTGCTCTTGAGAGAAGAGGGTTCAAGCGTTGCATTGCTCAAGCGAAGCCTACTCTAACGCCTGCACATATGAGGAAAAGATTAGAGTGGGCGGAAGAACACTCTTCTTGGACACCTGAACAGTGGTCCCAAATTCTTTGGTCTGATGAGACTTGGGTCACTGGTGAACGTCAAACAAGAGTATGGGTTTCGAGGAAGGTGAGTCCAGATCTCAGCCATGTATCAACTGCATTAATCGAATTTTTTAGCCAGGGGAGACATATTATCACACTTGCCTGGTTCGAAAAGGTCCTCGAAAGCGTGGTTGGATGTTCTGGGGCTCCTTTTATGGGAACCAGAAGGGCCCTGCCCTCTTCTGGGGTAGGGATTGGGGGACTATAAAAGCGGAGAGTTACTGCCAGAGGATTGTTCCTTTAATCCACGCGGCAACACAACCAATTGACTCTCACAGCCCTCTTCTCTTTATGCAGGATGGTGCTCCTGCCCATTCTGCTCAACGTACGAAAAGAGAGCTGTCATCAAGGGGGGTAGATTTCATAGTCTGGCCGTCATATTCCCCAGACCTGAATCCAATTGAGTCAGTGTGGGATATGATGAAATCCCATATTGAAGAGCACCACCCAGAATTTGATTCTGGTAATCCATCTGAGGAAGTGCTCCGTAATGCAGTCCTAGAGGCATGGGAGTCAATTTCTCAGGAGCAACTGGCTACGCTTGTAGAGAGCATGCCAGAAAGGTGCCAGGCAGTCATCAGAGCAAGAGGAGGTTCGATTCCTTATTAATGATGCTTAATTATTGGTAAAAATGTATTTAATACTTGATAAAAGCTAGCACTTTTGAATAGAATATCATCATTTCAACGAGTTACAGGGATCTCCTAGACTTCTTTTATCACGCAAAATTTCACATACAAATAAGGTTCAGCTATTGTCGGATTTGGTATGGTCCAAATATTGCAGCCAATGGCATATTGTATAATCCCTGTCAGATCTTGGCATTCAGGGGTTTCCTTCACTATTTATCCCTGCAATAAAGTATGGGTAGAAAAGGTAAATGGCCTAAAGTGACTGGGGTACATTCCTTGTAAATAAGTATCTGATTGGTTCAGTCTTCATGTTGTCCCATGTCTAATTTTTCTACTAGTTTTCTTAGTAGGGGTATGAACCAATGATTTTCCGTGAAAGTAAAGATTAGTGGGGACGAATTTCAACTAAAGAAGAAAGCTAAGAAGGGTTTTTGCCATTAAATAATTAAAAAAATGTACTGACATCATTTAAAGGTACACATCAGCCTCAAACATTTAATTGTACTATAATACAAATGTATACATCTAGTAAAAACTTTTATTTTGAGGGCATTTGAAATTAGTTTCTCACTGCATTACCATTGGCTGAAGGGTCACATCACTAGTTCCAAATAGCTCATCTGACGAGTTTCTAGAGATTTTCGGACGAAAGCCTCAAGCTCATCATGTTCCGTGCTCAATAGTTATGCGCGTATTTGACTAGGTGTAGGATTTTCACAATTTCGACCACACACATGCTTTATTTGCCTAATTGTAAAACCAAGTTCGTAGGTTACATTTTGTAGTGTCAAGCCAAAAAATATAAAGTTCCTATTTCAATACATTGATTGCGAGTTAGCTGATTACGAGCGTAACTTTCAGGAGCAGAATTTTCGAGAGACACTGTTAACTAAATCCGATGGATTGGTAAGTGAAATTGACAAAAATAATTTTTCTCGTTAGGCAGACAAAGAGAAGGTTGTTGAAGAGGGACGAAGATGGCGTTTCTACCTATGTGTAGTGTCCCCTACGAACCTGGAGTTTATCTTCAGAGCCAACAGAAACACGCATTACTTGGTCACGGAGGAAAAGTCACCCAAATGAGTTTCCGGGGCGTACCCAGCTCCTGTTATGGCAGTGATAGATCAGACTTAGTTGGCCCTTTTTAGCAAGATGAATTCTCCCTGTTTACAGATATTCTGGCATTATACTGTCTCCCGAGGAAAGAGCACCGCTACCTGAGCGCTGGTGGTGTCGGTATAAGGAGGACATCTAGATGATGGGATATTAGGGAGATACAGATGGGGATACGCACCTCGTGTGGCTCTGGTGTCTAGGCCTCGCCTGGCTGGAGCTTCAGGTTTTTTGAGACATTTTTCCTCCGTACCGGTTTCCATAGCTGCTCTCTTTCTATTTTTTGAGCAGAAGGTTCTGTAGATAAGGTGGTTGAATGCTACGAGTAATTACTGAGGTAAATAGTTACCCGTCATAGGTCATTATATCAAAGATCTTAGATTCGAAATTAAAAGGGAAAGGAGCACTGAAGAGAGTGTGACCTTGGTCAGAGAGGAGCCCTAGTGTTACAATAATTCTAGATTTCAGATAGCACGAATAAATATACCTACCAGGAGGTTGAGGAAAATCTTATTCCATGAGCGATTATTTAGAAAAGGCAAATGGACCACACTTCATGGCGAGCGGGGTAATGGGGATAGACAGACTAACCTGTTATAAAATAGCTTTGTTGCTGACACAGGGTAGACCCAGAAAGGACCGGCTTTAAAATTTTACTTTCTCAAGTCCTGATACCCTGTAGATCGCAGGGGCCAAACTTGTTAGAGGTGGATATTAAATTTGTACATCGTTAACATGGATTTGATGACGACCTACAGTACACACTCGCTATGAGAATATGGGGCAAAACTTAAACAAGGCTCCTGTTACTGGCTTCTGCTTTGTCTGGTTAGAATCGGAATTATCCGATTCTGTTTGTAAGGATTGTTTACGTAGTCTGAACGGATAGTCACGTGAGAGTGACTTACCTAACTCTCAGAGTAAAATAGATCGCGTAGACATCTTTTTTCTTTCGTTATACAGAATAGAAACTTCATTTTTGGATTCACCTGTGCGAATAGTTGACGTGATCAATCCTATTACATACATTCTGTATCATGATATTTTAATCTTCTAGTGCAAGTCTCTAACTGGACCGCTCCTAGGTGAATCAATTTTTTTATTTTATGAACACGTTTTGAGTACCTTCACCCGCCGACTCTGTTCAGTCAAGTCCACTTACAGACACTACCCTATCTAGTTCATCAACACCATCTGCAGAGAGTAGATCGTTTCAGTCTGCACAATCAACATATCTTCTCGAAGAAACGCGAGATATACCGATGCCTGACGCTATGAACAACTTGGGCACTAACCAGCCGACAGCTGCTCCTATTTCACTTACACAGGACCAGCTTAATCAAATCTTGTCCCTTATAAGCATCATTGGTAACAACAATGCACCAGCAGCCCCAAGGCCCCCGCCAACCAGGACTAAGAAGGCATCTTGTTGGCCTGAATGGGATGGTTAAAAAGAGGCATATGACATGTATATAATGCAATTATCCAACAAAATTGAGTTTGACTGGGACCTGCTAGGTGGTCACAAAACAGTCTGTATGGACATGATAAATACCCTGCCCAAGAATCTGAGGGGTCGTGTCGCTTATTGGGCATCCACAGGGGGGCCGAACGGTGATTGGAACTACGAATCATTCATAGTTCAATTCAATGATGATTTTGAAGGCTAGACTTCGACTCGAGTTGCAGGGGAAAAACTCTCGAGAATGAGGCAGAGGTAACATCAAACCTTCGCAAGTTTCTTGAACGATTTCGAATATGTGTTAGCTTTGGCAAAAGGGATTCATTGGGAAGGTCGTATCAAGATCAAGGATCTCAGCCTGTGGCTGAATGATCGTCTCACGGACTTATTGATGACGGTGACACTCTCGGAAGATAATTACACCCTCTTTGTGAAGGAAGTCCGGATAATCGCTGGTAGATTAGAGTCTCGTGAAAACTACATCCCTAATCATGGTCCTAAGTTTACAAAAACCTGGTATATCAGTACATTGGGTAACGCTCCTTCGAGTTCTAGCTCTGGCCCAGCTCAACGAGCATTCTCTAACACCTAGCAAGAAGTGACGCCGTCTCGTCTTGATGCAGATGGTGATACAAAAATGTCTGGTGTTAACGGCATCAGTACCTCTACCTTAGCAGCTATCATAAATGCTGTGAACTCCCAAAATCAAACTAAAAATAAGGGTGTCAATAAAGAACCTCCAGCACCATGGCGTTCGCCAGAGGATTATACAGCGCTTCGTGCGGCTGGGAAGTGCACACGTTGTGCCCAGAAGGGACACTGGTATAAGAATTGTCCTATCTTTACCTGGCCAGTTAGGTCCGCAGCTGTTAATTCAGCTTCTATAAAAAACAGCGATGGAAAATGTATGACAGAAAATTTTGAGGACGGTTGTATCCATAGTGTCCACTCGGGAAACGAGTAAACCCTGAGCAAAGTCGGGCCCAGGGGTCTAAAAATTCTTTGGCAGAAGAAATTGATAAGGTTGTAAATAAATCGGATGGCTCTCCGTTTCTGTTAGACGTAATGCTTGACAAAAGTTTTTACTCAGATGCTCTTATGGACTCAGGGTATTTGTGCTATTCTGCCTTCAATAATTCATTTGGTTAACGCCATAGATAACCGCAAATTCCCATCAGATCACGGGAACTTAAACTCGTTAAAAAAATATTCACAACGGCGATCTATAAACAAACTTAATTGCGTAGATGTAGATATAGATGGCAGGCAAGAGAAGGTTTGGGGCTATGTAATTAATGATTTAGCATATAGCATATAATATGGTCCTAGGTAACCCATGGATGAGGGCCAACGCAGTTGTATATGATGCTCGTCGGAGTCTTATCCGCTTTGGACCTCCAGGAGGGCTTACAGTAAGAGCCAAAGGATGGGAAAATCATCTATCTGCTACTGACATGGCAAAGGTAAATTGTTTAAAAGTTAATTCAGGAAGCGCCCATCAGGTTCTTGGGACACAGTCTATGTCTATAGCGACTCGCGAACATAAGAATAAAGACACAGCAACAAAGTTATTCGCTGCTTCGATTGCTGATATTAACAAGGCATTAGAAGTTAAAAGAAAACAGACCCCGCCGGAAATTCAGGACAGTTTACTACCTGAGATATATGGTAATGCGCAATATTTAACTGAGAATGGAAATAATGAGCTGCCACCTCATAGATCTGGCGTTGATACGAAGATTGAACTACTCACGGATGAGAGTGGCAGAGAAAGAGAAGTGCCTTTTGGACCATTGTACGGCATGACTCGAGTAGAGTCGCTTGTACTGAGAGAAACTTTAACGGATCACCTCGACAAAAATTGGATACGGGCTAGCTCTTTACCCGGTGGAGCCCCAGTTTTATTTGCGAAAAAGCCTGGAGGTGGACTCCGATTTTGTGTAGATTATCGGGCCCTGAATGCGATAACAGTAAAAGACAGATATCCGCTTCCGCTTATCAAGGAAACATTGAGACAAGTCACCAAAGCTACATGGATCTCAAAAGTCGACGTTCGGGCTGCCTTCCACAAGTTAATACGTGAGGGCAACGAATATAAAACCGTGTTCAGGACACGCTTTGGCTCATTTGAATGGCTGGTTACACCTTTTGGTTTGACTGGGGCCCCCAGTGCCTCCCAAAAATATATCAACAATGTACTACGAGAATTTCTAGGGGGATTTTGCTATGCATATTTAGATGATGTTCTAATTTACACGACTGCAAATATTTCAGATCACTGGCTAAAGATAAACCTAGTACTGAAACGCTTAGGCTTAGCAGGACTGAAAATGGATCCCCGTAAGAGTGAATTTGCCGTTAAACAGACAGAAAACCTGGGCTTCGTTATATGTTTAGGAGAAGGAATAAAAGTTGACCCGGAAAAGGTAAATACAATAAAGAGTTGGCAGGCACCCAGTAGCGCAAAGGGAGTACGAAGTTTTATTGGGTTTGCAAATTTTTATCGAGACTTCATCCCGAATTTCGGAGGTATACCAGCACCCCTTTTAGCACTCATAAAAAAGCAAACTCTTTTTAAATGGGAAACCCCTTAGCAGGAGGCATTTGAAAAACTTAAGCAACTCTTTATTACAGCGCCAATTCTTGCAATGTGGGATGACGAAAAAGATACAGTACTTGAAACTGATAGTTCGGGCTATGTTCTAGGTGGACGTCTCTCACAAAAGGATAAGGATGGGGTTCTGAGGCCAGTTGCGTATCTGTCGAAAAATTTGACGCCAGCGGAAGTGAACTATGACATACACGACAAAGAAATGCTTTCGATCATTCGTTGTATGGAAGAGTGGATAGGCATGTTGATTGGACTAAACAAACACTTTGTTGTCCTATCAGATCATCAAAACCTCAAACATTTCATGACTAGGCGCAGACTTAATGAGCGTCAAATACGATGGTCGCAATTTCTATCGCAATTTAACTTCAAGTTTCAGTTTCGCCCCGGTAAACAAGCAGCAAGACCAGATGCTTTATCTAGACGAGAGCAGGGCATGCCACATTGACTTGAAGATGATAGATTACAAAGTCGAGAAGTTCAATCGGTAAAAGATGCTTGGATTTGTCCAATAACAATCGAACACCCGCCACAGCTAAATCTCGTAAAAATATCAAAAAGTATCCCAAACGGTGCAAGCATGCTTACGGACGAACACTTTCAGACACTATGGGATAGAGCAATAAAAGATGACAAGAGTGCTCATATAATATATGATTGCTTGGCGAAAGGGGAACGAAGTTTGCCGCCAGAGCTCAGCAATCTAAAAATATCATTAGCAGAATGTAGTTTTGACACCAGAGGTACCCTCAGGTTCCGAGATAGAGTCTGGATTCCAAATTATGAACCTCTACAAACGGCCCTAATCCAAAAGACGCATGATTCTAATGTTACCGGACATCCAGGAAGAGATAGTACATTAGCAATCCTCGGCAGAAAATTTTTCTGGCCAGGTATCTCAAAAGCAGTGAGAAAATTCTGTCGGAACTGTGATGTTTGTGGACGTAGTCATGTTTGGAGAGAGCGTAAAAAGGGATTATTGCGTCCATTGCCGGTACCAGATCGATTTAACAGCGAACTAGCTATTGATTTTATGACAGATCTGCCGGCTAGGTCAAAATCCGAAGCAAGATATATAAAGGGGGTGGTTGACTGACTAAAAGGTAGCGTCACTATCGAAGAAATGACGAGCATGAAAGCAGAAGACTGCGCCAAGGTCTTTCTTAAGCTTCACGTTAGATACCATGGATTCTCAAACCATATCACTTTGGATAGAGGATCGAATTGAGTCGGAGATTTTTGGACAGAGCTGTGTCGATTGACTGGTATGAAACAACGCTTGTCAACGGCATTTCACCCGCAAACAGACGGCGCCACCGAAAGAATGAATCAAGAAATCTTGGCGTACTTAAGAGTTTTAATTACATACACACAGTTTGATTGGAAAGATTTACTTCCGTGCGCAATGTTGGCGTTAAATAATAGAACATCATCAGCGATAGGCATGAGTCCATTTTTTGCTGAACATGGTTACCATGTGGAGCCAATTCAACAAATAGAACAGAGCAGCACACCTTCAAGGCCAGCGATGAATGCGCAAAGGTTTGTCGAAAGACTTAGAGAAGCCGAAGAGCTTGCGCAAGCTTCAATGGCGTCGTCACAGCATAGAACGGAAGAGTACGCAAATCGAAGCCATAAAGAAGCGGAGATATTCAGAAAGGGAGATCTCGTATGGCTGAACTTAAAAAACGTAGAAACTCCACAGCTATCAAAGAAGCTTTCTCGGATCAACACGAAATATGAAGTAGTAAAAGTTATTGATTCCCATTCAGTGGAGCTGAATACACCGTCAGGAATCTGGCCCAGATTCCACGTTGATCTATTAAAACGAGCCTCCAAGGATCCGTTACCATCACAAATTATTGATGATGCACAGCCTGCACCAGTTGTGCCTATTACCCGCGAAGATAGGCAACATAAAATTGTTGAAGAGCCTGAGCCAGAACAATTTGTGGAGAGGATTTTAAGAGCCGAGAAAAGAAGAGTTGGTAGAGGCCATCAACGCTTAGTTTTGGTGAAGTGGAAAGGATTTGCAGAGCCAATTTGGGAACCAAGAGAAAACTTAAATGATACGGAAGCACTGGACTTATTCGAAAAGAAATACGGTAAAAAAGATAATGTCGGCAGCGACACAGGATCATTTATCGGGCGACGAAAACTCACGAAACGTGCAATGCTAGCACGATCAACGAGTGATCAAGTTACTTAGGCAAATTTGCAAGCCCGAACTGTCAATTGGGAAGGGGAGATAATATTACGGGCTCATGCCTTGTGGTTAGTATCGGAATTATCCGATTCTGTTTGTAAGGATTGTTTACGTAATCTGAACTGATAGTCACGTGAGAGTGACTTACGTAACTCTCAGTGTAAAGTTGATCGGGTAGAGTTCTTCTTGTTCTTTCGTTATACAGAATAGAAACTTCATATTTGGATTCACCTGTGCGAATAGCTAACGTGATCAATCCTATTACAGCTCCTTTTTGGGGAAATTTAATTAGATTGGCCAACGAGAGCCCTTGTTTAAGTGTTGCCCCACATTGTTATAGTGAGTGCAAATTGTATCTTCGTTATAAGAATGTGGGGCAAGACTTAAACAAGGCTCTCTATTGGAGGATTTGATTGAATTGGCTAATGGAGAGCACTTGATCAAGTCTCACCCCACATTGTTATAGCGGGAGTGTACAGGCTATCAGGGGCAATTAATTTTCCTTGCCTATAGTATTGTAGACCTAAAAATTATTACTAAATAGCGCTAGCTTCGTCTAATTAGTAACAATTTTCAGGGCTGCAATACTACGTGCAGGTCAAACTAATTTTCCCTGACACCCTGTAGATTTTCGTACAGTCATCCTTCCCGAACAATTGTCAAACCTCGGATAACTCCGCTTCTCATAACTTTAAACTTCGCAAACGTTACATCCCTTTTTAAACCGATTAAGATCAAATAGGACTTATTGTACATCACATAAGTTCATGTCTTGGGTGTTAATAATGAACCAAGTTTTCTGAGGTTAGACTAAATATGTAAATTTGTATATATTTTTACTTGTATAATCTCGTATTAACGTCCACAATCAGGATTAAATCTGATCGATTCCAACCTCTGGCCTACGGTCGACAGAGATGACTGTGGTTATGCGAGTTCTTGTCTACCTGTCGCGAACCGTTCACATTGCACGCTCCACTCCTTTCTATCGTTGATGCGTCGTGTCTCAGGGGACTTGAGAATTGGTGATGTTTATGCGCTCCGCCACGGCTGATCGGCATAGAACTCGCCGATCTCCGGATACGCTATCGCTTGCAGGTCAAGGAATCGGATGTGACACGAGATGTTGAAAAGATATCTCTTCGCGCTCACACCTTTCAAGGAAAAAGATTGTTAGTGAGGTAATCGTACATATGGATGTGTTCAGCATTACCGAGGCATCTCTCTCGCCTGAATTGAAGAATGCTGTAATTTACGATAGGTTAGGGTCCCAGATGAAGAGGATGGTGACACATCGGTAAGACAGGAGAGGGTCCTTGATGATGAGAATTTTTTGTAATGGCTTTCTTCGATCAATCTGACCTCTAAAACATCGGACACCCCTCTACACCATGTCCTCTCTATTCTAGAATCTTCTATCTTGACATGTTCATGATAACTTCCATCCAATTCCAGAACAGATTAGAGACTGTTACAGGAGAGCCTAAATAAGCAGATGCTGGGCCCCACTTTAATTATTGTCAATATTTATTGAAATACAGTCGTCCCTCTCTAACTCGATAGTGGGTCCCGGTATAAGTGTTGAAAATATTCATTGTAACTTGGACTTTTATATTTGCAACACTTACCCTTACAAGTAATTTTGGGTGCAGGGGTAAGTATTGCAAATATAAACGGTAAAATATCAATGAATCTCTTCAGTAATTATACCGGGACCCACTATTAGCTATGAGAGGTTCTACTGTACCTGAAATTACCAATCACTGAACAGGTATGATCAGCGCTCTCATTGACAGTATGACTGAAAAAATGATAAAGTTCAGTCTCAAGATCATACTGGTACCAATGCACCAGAATCCTCAGCTACAGATTGTTGGGCAACATGTGAGTAGAACTCTAGTGCACTCTTGCTTGTTAAAAATAGGACAGACAAAGAGCCGGCAAGCTCGCAAGCGTCAAACAGGGATTCTATATTTGGCAGAAGTTATTCAATGCGAAGGCTCAAGAATTACAAGGTAATTACGAGTCCAGAATCGCTTAGTAGAACTTTAAAGAATAAATACAGGGGCTCCGGGCTAAGTGAACGTAGGCTAGATAGTAATTTTTGTTCATTCCGATATTATAAACATGTAGAAATAGTGCACATAACTTATCATCTTGCCTGCGTTCACTTAAATCTGAGCCCCTGATCTCCACAGGGCCAAATTACTCTAGGACTGGCTTGCAGGGTATACTTATTTGCCCTAAAGTTCGTTCTCGCAGTATTATTACTGGGATCGAAGCTATGCTTAAAAACGGCGCTAATACGTAAATAGTGGTGATCTTCATCAGAAACCTTAAATTTTGTTTGAAAAAGTCTTGGCGCCCGAAAGTTCATCACAATATTAAGCTTGTGTCAAATACTGCGCTAAGCCTAATTAGGCCACATTTTATAGTAAATATTTGAATATTTTTTAATCTTCCTTTTCAAAATTTACGCATGAAAAAAAAAACTTTTTTTTTCAAATCATTTTAGCGTGTGCAGCCTGAGGCTATGACGCGAATGATTACGGAAGATATGTATGTGACGAAGTGACTCTGTTTGACGTTTTGGAATGCTTATACTCAGATTTCATTTGCAGATACCACTACGAGAATAACGCCTTACGACATGTACCCTCTTCCGTGAATACCCACCGCAGGGAAAAGCGAGAAAAGCCTATGGTTATCTGAGCATGCTTTCGTCATCCTACGAATACAATATCACCGCGAAAGAAGTGGTTTGAGGGTCTTGCTGGATTCGAACCAGCTTTCTCCTGTCTCCAGCAGGGCATATGTCCAAGCCACCCAGACTCTACTTGGGAGAATGGCCCAGACAGTGTACTACTGCACTATCCGACCCGCCACTATCCTTTGTCAGATTGTCTTTTAGTGATTGCCTCTCACATGTTTTCTAGATCATTCAAGTTTAAAATTTATCCTATTTTTCATGAATTCGGCCTCGAAAGAAGCTATGAGAGAAGATCAAATCTTCTATGACCAACAAAGTTCCTGGAAATTTGAATACTGATGACGAAGGTTCACTGAACTCGAAAGAAATTATGGCTATATCAGATAATCAGGACCAAATGGATACCAGTAGCGATAATCAACAAGCGACTCATGACCAATAGAGTGTGTCACTAAATTCCTCAGAGCAACCGATCCGCGGGCCGCAAAGAAGTGAGCCTAAAAAGCAAGCGGACATTCCGCCTGAAATAGATCAAGCCATCAGTGAAAGAGTCACTCAACAAATTTTTAGCCAGCCTCAGAATCCTCCTCTCCCTCCCCCGCCTACTTTTATCGCACCATCAATTCTACAGCCAGTAGTACTCCAAAGAGAAGCCAGCAAATAGTCTACACGGGATGAAAAACTCTTCTTTTTCCGCTCACACATTTAGCGTACGAGTAAAGATTGACTAGGACAGATTGCTTCTCGGCTCAAATAGATCAATTTGCTTAAGTGTATTTAACACTATCCCTACTGATAGGTAGCCAAGAATTACACTGGTTTTAAACTGGGGGACCCGAAGCACCACATGATCGTTAGAAGTTTTTGACTCACATTACCGAATAATTTGAAGATAAACAAGCCCGAAAAACCTCAAGTAGCCGACTCCAAAGAATGCGAATGGATCCTTGCCAATATTTTCATGAACTTTAACAAGATTTCAAGTTTGAACTGCCGCAGTGTGGAAATATCACCATGGCTGATGATATGAAGATCTCTTCACTAGAGACTAGTCTAAATAGCCCACTCAATAAACTGCTGTTACACAAGTTCTTACCCGAAGATGATTACGATAATTGGATCTCGAAAGTGAGAAGATTAGCCGGAAGACTAGAAAACACGCCTGAGTATCGTCATAAAGGCTGTTCTGGGACTTAGACGTGGTATCTTACTCAACTCTTTATTTAGTAATTTTGCTCTGTAAAGTTCATCACGTAAATCCTATCCAGATATCGACACAGACGGCTATACAAAGATTTGTGGTGTTAACTCAGCCGAAATTGCGCGAGCTGTAGTTAACGCTTTCAATGGTACCATAGCTAATTCTTGGAGTCGAAAACCACCTGCTAAATGGAGGCCCCAAAAAGAATTCAAACAGCTATCTAGTGAAGGATGATCTGTGCGCTGTACCCAAACAGAGCATCAAACTCGGTTTTTGTTGAGAATAATTCTGATGCATTGCAATTCCATGATCCTCATGATACCCGTCACGGGTTTGAGTAGTTGTCATTAGCTAGGAGTTCGGAGAACCGGAGATTAAGATACCCTGTACAATTAGCTTGTTGCTCACGTGGTTATTGGGTTGCTTGTTAGCGTGCACGGATCTATACTCAAGAGGAAAATCTTGGGTGTTAGATCCACGATTCCACCTACAGTAGTTTTTTCCTTACTAGCTGATTAATTGAGAAGTCTACCTTCCACGCTTTCCATTAGGACCCCTTAGAGTGATCATTACACGGTATAAGGATTAGGTTTTAATAGTTTTATTCAAAATACGTCCCTGCCAAAAGACCAGCATCCGTAGCACACATGGAAAGCGCTAGTTTTCAAAACTCAACTGTAAATGAGGATGAAATGAAGGAAAACTTTATAAATTTATTCTCGAGGGAAGAATAACCCCTGAGCATAGTCGCGCTCATGGGCTAAGTGGGGTTTCAAAAAGGCAAGCTAGAAAAGCTTTGAATAAAATGAACGGTAGTCCTTTTATTATAAATTTCCGGTTAATTCTAGTTATTATATAAAATATTTAATCGACAACGGATGCCTATGTGTAAGGCTTCACGGATCAAGAGCGCGAGTATCAAGAAACGGTTTTCGATTGTATTCTTAATTTGAAGGTGCTAAACTAAGAGGCAGTGTTGCGGGATCAATTGATGGAGGTAAACACTAGAGCAACTCCAAATATAAAATCAGTTAATTATTCTAATCTACCGAAAGAAATCCAGAAGCATCTATGTCTTCATATATACATCTTGCAGTCTTTTCCTAGCCTGCTTCCGGCTATCAATTCTACAGTTCCAACTTGACAAATAGTTGAGAATTCCCGCCATGCCAACATGTCCATACATTCAGCCTCGCGGATATTTGTCTCGGCAGTACCAGCCTCGTGGGTATCAATACTTCAGCCCCGCGAATAAGTGGCTTTAGATGCTCTGGCACCGCCAGGACTAGCCTCACGGGTTTATCCCGTAACAGGCAGGTCTGGCTGCTTTTTGTGGCAAAATAATTGCGGTTGCCCTGTTATGATTATGGCCTTTAGAACTTAACAATGTACAAAAAGAGACAATGTAAACAAACAAAAGTTAAAGGAATAATCGGGGGATGTGAACAGTGATGTTGCTGTGGAAACTATAGGTATTAGCATGTCATGGGGCTAGAGCCCCGGGACTTAATCCGGCGTTCAGCCGGATCCGATCTACCATCGCGTAATCTCGCATAACTTCGCTTAAGAAGCAGGGACCCGCGTATGGCGCCAGGGAACTCTTGGTATCGTCCAGAAGCCCATGGAAGCTTCTATGGTGCGTAGGGAGGATCACGGAATTTCCCCAGATTCTATACTACTGTCGAAGGAATAAGGTGGAAGCTTCTCGAATTCCATGTTCTCAGAGAAGCATGATACATGTATATATATAAAAGAGATGTAACTATCCATAGATTGAGACCTTAACGAAATATAGATCTTTCTGGCCGACTTCCTTGTGTTTTACAATCTAGCCGACCCTTTTACATAGCAGAGGAAATCAGAGAATAATCGACTGCGATGGCAAGGCTTGAGGTAGTACTTTCCCTTGGATTGTTACACTATGTTTTGCAGCCTTTTCCAAAAGCCTGGTGGTAGAGAACGATCTCCCGCGCATCATAATATCACAATGAAATCTTCAACTGACAGAAGATAATGGTAAAGAAAGGATAATCGATAAAATTACATTCGCCAATTTTGACATCGACGGAAGACGGGAAAAACTTTACGGGTATATTGTTCAAGACCTAGCTTTTGATGTGATTCCAGGGAGGCTATGGATGGAGCACAATGACGTAGTTTATTTCTCTAAAAAAGATTACTATGCTTTGGTTTAAAAAAAAGGTCTGTCTATAAGAAAGATTGGCTGATATGATAACAACGCTCCAGCTAGAGTAAGACAAAAGATATAGTCTATTACTACATCTACCAGCATGAGAGAACCGGAGTTCTTGGAGTTCATAAAAACGGTCAAGATTAAAAACGATAATCATATCTTAGCCATATTTCCGTACGATATTAATAAAGCCCTCGAAATCAAATCAAATCAGTCACTAGACGACATGAGAAAATATCTCCAGAGATAAGAAATTGGGCTGAAATTTCAAGAGAAGATGACCAAAATGCTCTGCCACCACACCGATTCTCAGATATGAAAATGAACTTGTATAAAGACCAAAAGGGCAGGTAGCTACCAAATACATGGGGCCCTCTGTATAATATGTCGATGGATGAACTTCTTGTACTAAGAAAAACTCCGAATGATCATCTTGAAAAAGCCTGGATAAGGGTTAGTGTGAGAATATGCCTTTATCCTTGTCAAAATTACGCGTATTGATCGTCTAATCTTAGCCTAGCTCCCGCTAACTGCCTACAAATAATATCGGAGGCGTCAGTTGTCAGACGGCACGGGCAACAACCATAATAAGAATAATAACAACAAAAACCTCGGATATCATCATACAAACATCATAGCACAGAAGAGTAAGGGTTCATACGGCACATGTGTAAGGACTATATTGGGTTGAGACTAGTGATTAGAGGTCTTTTATTTTGCATATATGAGACCGCACGCCTGAGAAGGAAAAAAACATTACATTCTTTACATAGATTATCATCTCCTGAGTTTACTCTATCATTATCACAACACATTGATCTACCCTCCTCCTATCTTTGAAGTCTTCTACTTGTGAGTATAACCCAAGTTCTAACAGTTAGTGTGTCTCTCAGAGGCGCAATTGTGTTATTTATCCAAAAACATGGTGGGTTACGTATTTGTGTTGACTATCGCGCTCTTAATGCAGTAAAAGCAAAAGACCGGTATCCACTACCTCTTATTAAAGAAACACTAAGGTCTATATCTAAATCAATCTGGATTACTTAAGTAAACGTCCAAGCTGCTTTTCAGAATCTCAGGATTCGAGGAGATGAAGAAAAAACCGCTTTTCGTGTAAGAATCGGCTCTTACGAATGGCTTGTAATCTCATTTAGTCTCCAGGGAGTGCTGGCAGCTTTCCCGAGATACGTTAACGAAACTTTGGGAAATTACCTCGACATATTTTGCACAGCATAGCTTGATGAACAACTAATTTATACATCTGGTGATTTGAGGGATCACTGGCATAAAGTGAATGCAGTATTTGAACTTCTCGATAAACCAAGCCTAAAATTGGACCCTAAAAAAGGTGCGTTTGCTGTCAAGCAAACAAAATACCTTGGATTTATTATATTTTTGAGGGAAGGAATTGAGAATGAGCGAGAAAAGGTCGAAGCTATTAAATCATGGAAACCCCCAACCTCGATAAAAGGAGTGCAATATTTTCTCGAGCTTGCCATTTCTGTAGGGATTTTATCCCTAATTTCAGTGAAGTTGCCCAACCGTTATTAAACCTAACAAAAAAAGATTTTACATTTCTGTGGCCTGATGAGCATCAAATATCGTTTGAATTTTTAAAAAAAACTTTTCATCACAGCCCCGGTCTTAACTCTCTATGATCCTGACCATCAAACTGTAGTAAAGGCAGATTGGCAGGTATCTAGGGTTTTTACTAGTTTCATATCACATGCATGTTCTGTTCTCACATTTAGTTGTTTTGGAAGATTAACTACTCTACCCCCACATAAAGTTTTCAGCATGCACTAAATCCTCGCTTATGAATATTATCCCCACTAGTCTTATATAATCCCTGCTAGTCTTCACTTCAAAAGAAATTGAAAATTTTGGCCTGAGTGATCAGGCTCTTTACTGCACTGCTGCTTTGATCTTTTTCTCCCCCTCCCTCACCTACGCACTTCAATAGACATCGTTGCTGTTACTGTCTTCAGAATTATCATCATCATCATCATCAGCATTTTCACCTAGGAGAATCATCAAATCGTTACTCTTAACTTTTAGCATATTTCATAGGCCAATTCTTCTTTGAAAGATGAGCCAGGTACAACCAGCAGCTCACACAAACAACGCCAAACGATTAAACAGAGATCAGCGCCTCCAGGTAAGCCCAATTTTCATGGTAAATAATTATCTGAGGTAACACGTCTTGATCAAAACTCTCCACTATTCGGGAATGAATCAGACAAATATTGCAAAACAACTCGGCATATCTCGAAACCAGGTCAGATACACCCTTTGTACTCCGTACATTGAACCCAAGAAAGCTGCAGGTCGGCCCCCAACACTGTCGTCTTCTGACGTTATCCGGATCGAGGTTTTCATGTCATCATCCTCTGAAGGTCGTCGAATAGCATGGTTTGAACTTGCCCACGGCCCCGTTCGGGATTTTGGAGTGAGTGAAAGGGTTATTCAAAACGAGCTAAAAAAAGGGGGTCACGGACGTCATCCAGCGCTGAAAAAGTCTCCCCTTTCTGAAGAGGTTAAAAGGAAGCGTCAGGAGTGGGCCGAAGCCCACAAGGACTCGACTGTTGAAGATTGGATGGCGATTCTTTGGACTGATGAGACCTGGGTCACAGACGGCTAACATAAGATAGAATGAGTAACGCGAAAGGTGGATATCTTTGTATCTCAACTAATAAAGAATACCGATCTAACTCTCAGTTCAAGATAGGTGAAGAAGTTAACGCCACCTGCGTAGTGGAACAGGTGAAAAAGAGTCTTGGCTGGATATTCTGGGGAAGTTTCGCAGGGATAGAGGAAGGTCCTTGCCATTTCTGGGAGAACGAATGGGGGTCTATTACCTCAGAATCATACTCTTAGAGAATTTTACCGCTAATTGATGGAATGGTGAGCATGAGACCATGGGTTTCTGTGATGTAGGACAATGCTCCTTCACACAGCGCAGCGGGAACAATCGAAGAGTTCCGGGAGAGGTTCATTACTCCGATTGATTGGCCTCCGTATTCTCCCGACCTGAATCCAATTGAGCACGTATGGGATAGTATGAAAGATTACATGCAGTACCATTACCCGAGATTGGAAAGGGGAAGGCAGCGATCCTACAAAGAACTTCGAGGAATAGTGAAAGAAGCATGGAATGATGCGACTAAGCCGGATAAGCTTGAGAAGCTTATCAGAAGCATGCCCATGAGATGTGAGGCAGTCATACTTGCTCAAGGCGGGCCTATAAAACATTAAATCTGCTATGTAAAGTGAATTTACATGCACTTGTTTATCTGAAATCGATTAAATTCAAAAAATGTTACCAATTTGAGTTAAGCTTGTGAACTAGTGCCAGTAGTGAAAACCTCTGTCGGGCAAAAACACCATACAAATAATCCCTGTCAGAATGTCTGAAAACCTTCTCTCAGAAAAGATGCTACCTAACTAGGCTTAGAGGATCCGATTTCGCCCCATAAATTGGATCCACTGGTGAAAACTTACCCTGGGGGGTAGAGTACATGTCAATGCAAATCAACACCTTGATGTAGCTGCTAATTTGGGACACGGGCGGTTATCTTGGTCTCTACTATACTCGTCCCTTAAGGATTTTACTGTATATATATTTAGAGCTCTCACCCTTCGTAAATTCTTAGTTCATTGCGTTTAATGAATATCTCCGAAGGCTATATTCGTACCTACTTCATGTCGACCTACTAAGCTTTATATCTAAGGCTCTATTCACCTGCTTCTTTGTTCGACTGTCATTCTTCACTCTCACGTCGCCCCAGCGTTCCCCTATACGATCCATGTCCTACAATATCTATATCATACTCTCAGTACGAGTGGCCATCGATGTTACTTTCAGCAATGTTAACCCTAATCAACAGAGGTACTACAATTGGTTTAAGTTCATTTTTTTTCTTTCGCATGATTACCATGCAGAATCTACACAATAGATCCCCGAATCTAGTAAACGTATTTGAAGTATTGGTGATGAACAAGTCTGAAGGTCATACCGCTAGGTGTAGGATAGTTATAACATTGATTACAATTGTGGTTGACTTAGTGACAATGGAAGTCTTGAGTGTACCCAAATAGTTCAATATATGTATGTTAGGTGAAAGCTACTATCTATAGAGGTGATACTATGGCTACTTATACACAGATGTACTGACGTCCCTTTTTAGATGGTTTCTTCTACAACCTTCTTTACATTACTGCACATTACCAACTAGAGTAAAGTGAAGTATGAAATATAAGATGATTAGTCATATAATCCATTCAGAGAAGCTGCTAGAATCATCTGGCTAGTGGGGAAGTAGCTTAGTAAGAATGAGTAATAATTATCTCGGTTAATTATACTCCTTAACAGTGCATAAGGCATTATGCTGTTTTGGGTAAGAATAGCAATGTAGTCATGTTACTATTATTCTATTTACGACAAACGTCGCTCAGGCCCAGAAGAAAAAGCTTATAATGTCGTCTAGCGTGTTATTGAAGCCCAGGAATATTCACAGGCGGCAACAGCAACAGCCCAGCAGCATATGGAGTCTTCTGTAAGCTTGAAAATGCAACCGCAAAAAAAACAGAGGAAAGGAGACCCCGTGTGGATGAATCTGAAAATATTTGAGCCCCACAAGTATCAAAAAAGCTTTCTTGGGTAAATGCCAAGTACCGTGTGACTGAAGTTATCTCCCTACATGTGGTAAAGGTTAGATGTTCCTTCGGGAATCTGGCCAAACTTTCATGTCGAACTCTTGAAACGAGATTCTCAAGATCCTTTACTATCACAAATCTCTAAAGACAGACAGCCACCACTACTAATGAATGATGATAGCGAGGAAGAACAAGTTGTCGAGAATTTGAAGGGCAGATAGAAGACGTCGCGGCAGGGGTTTCCACAGAGAGGTTTTAGTCCAATGAAAACAGTTTGAAGAGCCCAATTGGGAGCCGCCCGCTAATCAAGGGGAAACAGAAGCAATGGATATTTTCGGAGCCAAGTACGGAAAAGGTGACAATGTCGGTGAAGAACTTGGAGCTAGGACTGGTGCCAGAAAATGAAATTGTATTCCATACTAATAAAAAAAATAGGATCGGAAGTTAATGATACGGGCTGCGCCTCAATGTGTGGTTATAAAAGGAGTATTCAAGACGATCGCGTCCATCTCTGACTTTGATAAAGTCCACATGAAATTAGAGGTACTATCATGTAAGCCTGGGGCAGTAAAGTAAGAATTATAGTGAATAGTCTGCCCGTGCATCAATGTTAGGTCTCTTGTATAAAGTAGACAGTTTGTTTGTTTGTAGTGGTGTTTATTCGTGCTGTGTAGAGTCCAAGACTATTATAACACTAGGGCTCCTCTCTGACCCAGGCCACAACTTTTACAGTGCTCCTATCCCCTTTTACCTCGAACCTAAGATCATTGATACATTGACCCATGAAGAGTAGCCATTTAGCTCAGAAATTACCCGTAGAATCCAACCACCTTTTCTACGGAACCTACTGCTCAAAAAAAAATTGAAATAGAGCAGCCATGGAAACCGGTACGCGGGAAAAAGTCTCCAAAAACCTGCAACTCCAGCCAGGCGAGGCCTAGACACCAGAGCCACACGAGGTGCGTATCCCCATCTGTATCTCCCTGATACCGCATAGTCCAGATATCCTCCTTATACCGACACCACCAGCGCTCAGATAGCGGTGCTCTTTCCCCAGGAGACAGTATAATTCCAGAATATCTGTAGACCGTGAGAATTCATCTTAGTAAGAAAAGCCAACTTAGTCTGATCCATCACCACCATAACGGGAGCTGGGTACGCCCCGGAAACTCATCTGGGTGACTTTTCCTCCGTGACCGAGTGATGCGTGTTTCTGTTGGCTCTCAAGATAAACTCCAGGTTCGTAGGGGACACCACGTACAGGTAGAAACGCCGTCTTCGTCCCCCTAAAATAGACAGTATTAAGGCTATTATTCTTAATCTGATTGTCTTTTAGTGATTTCCTTTCACGGTGAGTCCCTATGGACTTTTTGATACTTACTGTCATAGGTGTAGTTTTTTTTTTTTTTTTAATCATTTTTAGCATATGCAGCCTGAGGCTATGACGCAAATGATTACGGACGATGTGTATGTGACGCTGTATGACTCTGTTTGACGTTTGGAACACTCACACTCAGATTTCATTTGCAGATACCACTACAAGAATAACGCCTTACGACATGTTCCCTCATCCATGAATACCCACCACAGGGAAAAGTGAGAAAAACCCTTGGTTATCTGAGCATGCTTTCGTCATCCTATGAATACAATATCACCGCGAGAGAAGTTGTGTGAGGGCCTTGCTGGATTCGAATCAGCTTTCTCTTGTCTCAAGTGGGGCATGTGTCAAAGCTACCCAGACTTTACTTGGGAGAATGTACTGGACAGTGTACCACTGCACCATTCGATTCTGGTGTCAGGATTGTCTCTTGAGGTATGGCCGGACGATTAAACTTGTCAAAGCCATCGGAATTTTACATTAGAAATCTAACATAGCGAAACCCACCAGCTCTTTAAAATAAATCACTGGGAGCATGATACCTGTAACATCGAGCTGGTTAAACGTTTTCCGTTGGTCACAACAGAAGAGAGTTTCCCATATGTCCTACGAGTCCCACTAAAAATTAAATCTTTTGAAGTATCTTTTTATCATTTTTCGTGTCCTACTTATTAGCCAACAGGGTTTCTACTAAAAAACCAAATTTTGAACTATTATTATTGAGCCCTATTATCTCTTCATAGAAGTCGAAGATGCATAACAACCTATCTATTGGTGTAGACAGAAGCTACTGATCCTCAACAACCTTTCATCTATTCTAAATTATTGAGCAAGTTGCGAGGTGAGCATAGTCAAGCTCAGCTGTTACCAATAATTTTTGGCCTAATTTTTTTATGCACTATAAAGTGCTTACTTTATCAAAACGAACCCTTGTAAACTTATTATAGGCAGAAGGTATGCTGTGTAGCGCCTACCAACTTTTACCAAAGCGCCATGTGATGACATCTATCGTTTTAGATCATGTCTTTTTAACATAATAAATTTTCTAAATCATTAATTTTTTTAATTTGTTTTCTTTGATGTATGGTATTAACCTGTACCTACTCAGTAGTAGGGTAATTTATCCTAATCACTTAATTCTTTCTTGCTTGCAGCTAACGCACGCAAATCGTTCGCAGTCCTTTCTCTTCTCGAGTTTTGGCCTTGATTGGCGCCGGTGGGATCAGAAAAGGGCAGAATATCTCCATCGGTCGTAGTAACGTAAGATGGATTTTGGTTTTGCCAGTCATCTTCTGAATCTTCGGTGTCTCTTTCACTGTTACTATCTTCTGTATTTCCAAATTTGATCTTTCGTACTTCTTCTTGTGCATCTTCGCGCATATTCCGAATTTTTATGTAATTATAGGCTGCAATTGCAGCCAATGTTACAATGAGACCAGAAATGTTGGTTGTTGTGAGAGGGTCATGAAAGACGAGGCCAGCCGCAGTGATGGTTACCACTTCTTTGAATATTCCTGCTATAGAAAGTGTGACTACTGAAGTGCGTTGTAGCAATGCAAATTCCGACGCAGTCATACAGAAAGCTATCGTACCAGGGAAGAGTAGGAGTAAGGGCCCAAGAATTGGACCTTTTTCATCGATTAGACGTTCTAACCCGATTATTAGACTCGAGAATCCTTCGACGGGTATCGCCAGCAAGAGAAGGCTGGAAAACATCACAGGCGCCAAATAAAAAATAGAGGAGAAAGGGTTGGAAGTTGCAGGATTTCTGAGCAGCAAGATTTGAGTCAGTCCCCATCGAAATCCAGAGAAAAATGCGGCTAAGATGACAAGAATAAACCCTAGGGGAGAAAACGTCGTCTCGCCAGCAACCATCATCAAAACGCCGACTGTCATAGTAGCAATTATAAGGACAAGTCGAATTGAGAGTTTTTCGAGGCGCAATAGGAAGGCGAAAAGGAGAACAAATGAGAGTGAAGAGGATTTACACATGGCTGAGGAATAATTAGCTGGGCAAATTGAGATACATGGGACTAACTGTAGAAAGTGAGGGTAATAAACTTTAGGGACATATTTCCTAGACCGATATCCAATCCAGTAGCTACTCCACAGGGTCCTATACGGGTAAAGTAGAAACTTCGAGTCATGAGTGGCTTCTGGCCTTCTGCCTGGTGTTGTGACATTTCTGCATCTGTAACCTGGGGGGTATTTTGTGGGTTTGATATAGAGTTGTTTCGTGGCCTGTATTGTGGCAGGAGATAGAGTATGAGAGAAGAGAGAGAAAATTGCACCAGCATGTGTAAACACGTCGTAAAGAGAGGAAAGTGGAAATCAAGATGTTTTATGTCGAACATCCATTTATTGTACTACTTTTGTCAGCATAACAAAACAAGGATAGACGACGAAAGAATATCGACGCACAACTGAGATTGAAAGAGAGAAGATGTACCATAGGGCAATCAGAAGCATGTTTATTAAGCTCCTTTTCAACACATGATGATTTGCTTCATGTCTTTCATCCTCTGTAACTAATGAACTTGGGGAAGCACGCTGGCCCAGTAATGTACTTTTCCGTCTTCTCTGTTCTCTCTTTCCTTTGCTTCTCCCGGTCAGAGCTGTTTCTTCATCATCCGGCAAGGCGTCGTCACTTAGGTAGCCCAGGGCCACATCTTCACTAGTACGTTCCTCCTCGATTAATTCTACATCTGTAGGGTCAAGGTTCTCGCTCCTCCGGTTCAGACTCTGATGATCGCCTCTCTTCTTGCTAGTTCTGGAAGAATTCTTTTGAGTATCAATAAAGTTCATCAGACTCCTGCGCCTTCTGTGACTACTTCTACCCAGCTCCATGTGAGAATCAATGGAGTCCGCGCCAGCTAAGGCGGTAGTGGCATTGGGAGAAGCGAAGGCGGCGTGATGAGTATCCGCTGAAGAAAAATTCGTTGCGGGGAGGTAGTTGGGAGCCGGTGTAGTGTGGCTGAAGAGGGAACTAGGCACTCCAGACAATAGACCATCGTCGGACATAATGTGAGCCGATGAATAGACTTTATGATCGACCAAGTTTTATCGATATTTGGCAAGGTGCAGACAGTTTTTTAGCACACAGAGCTAGCCCCATGACCGGAAGTGGAAAGACGTTTGACATTTCATATTTGACCCTCGAGTTTGAGAACTCGATCGTATATGTACTTGTATAGTCAGCCTCGCATGCATGACTCTTCATGATTTCGAACAAACAACAACGTGATGGTTTTCCGATGGCCTTAATACTACTCCAGAATATACAGTGAAACAGCAGGTGACTTTAATGATGTCATACTGAAGATTATTTGTTTTTCTTTTTTGTGGTACAGTCAAGCTTTGGATTACTTAGCCTCACATAACTTAATTCCTCGCATAACTTTAAAATTTTCGCCAAATCGACTTGGTTCAGTATTAATAATTTATGACTGACAGTAGAACCTGTCTAAACTCAAAGTGGGTCCCGGGGATGATCTTTGTTAAGACTTATTGAGTTTTTGGTACTCACTTTTGCATTACTTACCCCTACAAGCTATTTTGTGTGCATGGCTAAGTATTGCAAATATAAACAGTAAATTCCGGTGAATCTTTTCAATAATTATACTGAGACCCACTATGGGTTTGGACAGGTTATACCGTATCCACTCGACCGGCGCCAAGAACCTCAGCGCTAAATAGAGGTTTTGACCAGGGTCTTGATCAACGATACGATCGTTGCAAATTCTGAAGTTAAGGTCAGAAATCATACGTAATATGGTAATTAACCCAGCAATTGTCTTCTATACAATAAAGCACGCTACAAAAACCACACCCCAATCGTGCCCTTTATGTACCGCTCTCCCCTCCTTCCCCCTTGGTCCTCTTACATTGTACTGTATAGATCAAAAACCGTGCTAGAGAAGCTGATATCTCCAAATTTCTATTGACCAATAAGAACGTTTTTAGTACCCTAGTACTGGCTTTACTTTTTGAAGATTAGCGCTGAGTTTGGCGGCGCCGGTCGAAGGGATAACTTTCTTAGATATACCAAAAATCAAGTCATGTAAGAAGGTTTTTCGTGGAAAATAAATTATGTAAGCTAAAAATGTACAGGATTTTATGTCGGACTAGTCTAGGTGGTTTCAATAATGTCGAATAGTGCAGTGGTAAGTCGCCTGGGCCGTTCTCCGTAACAAAGTTCGATCAGTTTGTACATGCACTCTACATGTAATAGGAGAACTCTTGTCCAGTTCCCGCGTGAGTACCACATCATAATAATGATCTATGCGAGCGTGTGACAATGATGTAGGCACGTCGTAAGGTCATAATCTCATCTCGCTTCTACCAACAGTGAGTGTTCACGCTAGCGGATACATCCGTATGGCGTTATTCTCGTACTGGTATCTTCAACTGAAATCTAGGTATGAATGTTCACACCGTCAAACTGTGACATTCTGCGAAATTTACATGTCTTCATGATCAATGGCATCATAGCCCCTGTCTGCACGCGTAAAATTGATTTAAGAAAAATCTTAGTCTGAAAATGTTGAATATATCTGTAGATATTCAGGTTTAACTCCTTGGAGTGATCAAGGGAAAACACTGTGCGTAAAAATTTGAGCTTTTCTGCTTTACTAGCTTTTTAGGTAGTTTCATCGCCCACCTCTTCTTCCTCCTCCTCTGACTGTTATATTATTTGACTTCTTTAGCGTTCGTTAATTCCCTCTACTCCTCCTTGATCTCATTCTATTGAACAGAGGAAATTTTCAACAAAGATCGCAGTTCGGGCAGCTAGTCGGTTAAAAGCATCTTGAAGGCCTAACTCAACAAATTGTTCATTAATGTTACAGGCTTGTAGCCTTATGTGAGGATCCGTAGTTTATCCGGCTCCATAACGCGACACGGAATAGTATTTTTTTTAATCATATTGTATTCAGCCTCATAGCTATGACAAAAGATTCAAATACATTTTTGTTTTATTAACCATTTCCCCCTGTTTCCCTAACTCCGGGGAACCCATCCTCCTTTGGCACTAGTCTTGGCTCATGACTTAATGAAGACTATCCAACATTTGTTTCAGCCGGTGGTTCCGCTCCTAAGAAAACATTTAGCAATACAATACTTTTTAATTTTTTTTTTAAATATTTCTTGATGGAATGATTGGGGTGTTTTTTGGTAAATAGAAAAAAAATTAAATTATGATATAAATCAATTTTAAATAAATAGAGAAGTGATGTAGATAAAAATTCAAAAGAAAGGATTGTAATTCTGTAACGTGAAGTGACTCATAAAATGTAATGGTGCTATGTGTAAGTTTCAATTTGTGGGGATTTATACTTTGAAATGCACTGACTGGATTGTAAGAATTTCAGAAGACAGAGTCTACCAACTTTGGTATTGAAGAGAATGGCCAGATTTAGTGGTTCAAATCCATCAAATTCTTTTTTCCTCTCTCCATCAGAATAGGTGCAATCAAGTATCAGATGTGGCATAGTTTGTTTCTCCTTGTTACAGAAGTTACAAATGTCACTGTTTACTTTCCCAATTTTGTAGAGATAGGCCAGGTTGTCCCCAATCACAGTTCTTGCCTGAAAGTATGATCACTGAGCGTCTCTACTGAACATATTCAGATTCAAAGCCTTAGACTTGAAGATAGGTATAGATATCCTTGCAGATGTCCCATAAAATCTGCCGAGTCCAATGGCATTTCTGCCTTCTTCTCTTAGCACTTGCTTTGTCCATTCAGTTTGCCAAGTTATAAGAATTTGTTTTCTTACTTATTCATTTAAAAACGAATAAGACGTAAATCTGTCTTTGGATAGAATCGGGTGGTCCAGATCTTTCTTTGCAAGGTTGTCGGCTAGTTCATTGCCCTCAATTCCTTGATGGCCCGGACACCAATGTAGTTGTAGATTGATCTTATTACTCTCAGATCTAACCTTATGTGAAAAGAAATTAGGAGCTCTGGAAATTCTGAGTAGAGCAGCTTGGCTGTCAGAAAAGAGGAAACAGCTTGCTTTGGGTATTGTTGCAGAAATATGACTTAAAGCCTTATAAATTGCGTAGGTCTCTGCGTCAGTGATGCCAATGCATCTACCAAGATTGAATGAAAGACATTTAAGCTCCCGGGTGTAAGGAAGATAGATAGAAATGCGTATGGCAGCACCTTTGTCCTTGACCAAGGAGCCATCAGTGTATACAATAAATGAGGAAGGAGGAATAATCTGTAATAGATTCATATTTTAATTTTTTGCGGAAGATTTATGAAGTTTGCTTATAGTGATATCCAAGGAGTTACTCATCCATGGTGGGGACCACTTGGCATTTAGAGGCTCCGACTTAGATGTTATGGAAAACTTCTTGAGTAAAAGAGCTAATCTATGAAGTTGACTGCTAGGATTTTCATCCAAGGAAGCAAACATACTCAGATCTATTGAGTGGCAAGAAGGAAAAAGTTCATTTTGTAATTTACAAGACAATGAAATGTAAAGGGGGTGGTGAGCTTGCAGTCTCGGGATACGTAACGCGCAGAAGGCAGCCTGTTTGAAATGTCTTACTCTGGTTGGGAGAAGGGCCGCTTCAACTTCCAAGGCCTTGCTCGGGCTACTTCTAGAGGCACCTGTGATTGGAACAAGGGCTTGATTTTGTAACTTATCACACATGTGAGTCAGTTTTGCTGTACCATATTTATCATATCAAAGGATTGAGCCGTAGTCTAAGACAGGAATAATACAGGACTGATAGAGTTGCCTCAACGCATTGAAGCTTAGTCCCTTGGATTTAGAAGAAAGTTGGAATAGCCTCTGCATAGTCCCTTGTGCTAGGTGGAGTCTTTTTTCCACATGATTTTTGAATGATAAGTTGTGTTGCAGCCAAATCCCTAGCTTCTTCACTGAAGTTTTGGGTTCAAATGAGAATTCTTCAAAATACTATGGCTCCAAGTAGGCTTGCCGTTTTTTTGATAAATGTAATAACTCGGATTTTAATTTTTCAAACACAATTGATAGTGTTTGTGCCTTATCGAAAAGGGTTTTAAGGTTGGGTTGAAGTTTAGAAATATTTTTCTTCACTGAAGAAGAGGTATACGAGATGCAAATATCATCAACATAGGAGATTTCTAGAAATTCATTCAATTGATTGATAGAGAATAACTCGCTTATAGAAAAGAGAAAAAGTAGAGGAGAGATAGGACTACCTTGAGGAGCCCCAGTAGCAGGAAAAGGGTGACTCAGTTGTCCATTGAAAAAGAGCCGAATTTTTCTCTGGGAGAGAAATGAGGAAACCCATGAAATGAAGTTAGCGGGTAGATTCTTCCTTCTCAAGACTTGTATCAGCTGACTGGGCTGAAGTCTATCAAAAGCCCCTATAACGTCTAAGAAAACACAAGACACAACTCTATCTTTCGATATGTGATGTTCGGCAAAGTTTTGAAGGAGCATAACAGCATCTATGGCTGATCTTTGTATTCTTCCTCCCATCTGACTAGGGTGAAGAAGGCCGGGTGAAATATGCGCAAGGTATGATATTCTTCTAGAAAGGATTCTCTCTGGGAGTTTGGATAAACAGGGGATAGGAGAAAGAGGTCAGTAGGCCTTAGGAGCTGAGTAATCGGGCTTACTTCTTTTGGGAATAAAAATGCCTATGGATTCTTTCCATACTGATGGATGTTCACCATATTCAAATAGAAAAGTATTTGCTAGTAGAAATAATTTAGGAGTGCTTTCAAGCGATTTTTTGATCATTGTCTAGTCAATATTATCCTTCCCAGGAGCTGTTTTCTTTTCCGGTACTGCCTGAAGGAGTTCATCAAGGGAAAGTTCAAGCCAGTCCCACTGGGAGCTGGCTGTTTGAGAAACAAGTCTCCGTGAAGCTGACGTTAAATGAAATGTATTTTCGTAAACATTTGGAGCAAGTTCATTATCGGGGTTTGACAGGGTAGAAGGAGACATTGAAAATGAACTTGAATTATTGCTTGAGACTTCTTGAGGAAATAGTGTGTTAACTAGAGCAGTGCACTTGTCTGCAAAAGTTGATGCTACTAGGTTCTGGCCTTGAGAGTCTCTGTATTTCAGAGTTGGTATCAAGGAAGGTTGGAAGAACTTGGGATCAGAATAGTTGAAAGCTTTGAATATACTTTTTTCTTGAACGCCAGCGAGAAAATCCTCCCAATGTTTCTTTTCCGTGAAGCTTATTGTTCTGAAATAAGTATTTCTTGAGATCCTAGCCTCCTCAATGTCATTAGAAAGCCAAGACTTTTTGGCTCTCCTCTTTTTGAGTGGTAGTCTTTTCTCATGCTGGTGAGTTGGTCAGTCCAATATGCTTTGGAATGACTTGAGGGCTTGGACATTGGAATGGCACTTTTAGCCGACTTAATAATAAGGTCTTGAAGGTGACAGGCTACTTGGTCTGGCTCCTTGACCAGTATTGCGTTTTGAATGAGAGATGAATAATGAGATTTAGATAGTGAGAGGTTACGGGTAAAGACCTTCCAGTTAGCCTTTTTGATGTTAAATCGTGCGGGTAAGCAGGGGCCAGGATTAATTTGATAGGGAGCCGATGCTTCAGAGTTACTTAATGATCTGGACCAGTGCTTTCTCCATAGTGCCAGTTATGCCGTTGTATTTTCTGGAATCCAGCAGCAAAGGCCAGATCTATGATAGACGTGTTCCGGGTATTTGATCTATGGAAAGTCCCTCCAAACTCTTCTATAACTTCAGGATCAAGGAGACTTGCCCTGTACTCTTCTAAGAAATAAAAGAGTTCAGAAGCGGGCAAATTCGGGCTTGTAACCATAGAATTCCACCAAGGTTGGTGTAATTTCAGATCACCTAACAAAATAAATGGCTGACTGATATTAAGATTTTCCTGGAGGAATTTTTGTAGTGTTGTCTGGGTGTCGCCTACTATATACAAATTTTTATTATATATGGAATATGAAAAACTTCTCAAAGGCTGTAGTTATCTGAAAAACCTGCATGTCTGGGTCACAAACGAGATCAGACCTTGCTGATGTATCATAAGTGGAGTTTTTATTTACATAAGTTACAACTCTTGGCTTAATGTTTGAATTGTTGTGCAGCAGGAAAGTATGATATGCTAGATGAGAGAGTGTATAGTAGGCAGCCAAAACAGAATTCCAATATACATACGGTTCTTGAACAAAAATTAAATCAGAATTTTGTGATAGGGAAACTTCAAAGAGTGACTGTGTTATATCCTTGCCCTTGGCAACATTGTGTTGGCATATTTTCAATTTTCCTAACATGAAAGTGCTTTGTGAAATTCACAATTTAGCGTTTGAAGGACATTATGGCTGGTGGGATTGCAATTGTGACATTTTGTGGGGTGATATTGGCAATTGTCAGAAGACTTAAATGTAGGACAGCTATGCTCTGATGTAATATGTTTGCCCGAGCAAATTGCACACACTGGTGGCTTTTTGCAGAGGAGGTAACGGTGTCCATATTTTAGACATTGATTGCATAATGTCTTCTGTGTGCTTGATTGAAAGTTAACTACTTTCAATAGAAGCCCACCAATTAGTACTCCCGATTTGATGACCTCCGACTTTTCAGCTTCAGACCCAACCGCGAGGACTAGGGAGCCATGTGCAGTCTTGGGAGGGCCTGTGAGCCATCTTGGCTCGCCTTGGACATTGATGTTTGGGTTGAAAGATGAGATCTCTTCTGCCATGTCAGGAAGAGGAAGATATGAAGGTACCCCATGGATGACAACAACCGGATACATATCAACTTTCTGTGCCTTACTAATAGGCCAGTCAGCGAAAACTTTGTTCCACTTGGGTTGTTGCTCCAGAAGCTCTTCTGGGGTGGATTTGTAGCAAGTTAAGACGATGTTATTCCTTGCGTAGGTATGAACTCTTGAAATTGCAATCTTGCCCATAGCTTTGTTGAACTTATCTCGGACTTGGTTAGGCTGATACACTGGTACCAGGCTTCCCTTGTTCAAGACTAATGTTATTACATTCTTACTGTGGTCTACCGAAGGACGAGGTACGGGTCTTTCCATGCCATTTGATGACCGTAGGTCAATAGTGGCATTAGCAGCGTCAGGAGCTTTGCCTAGCACCTGGAGGTAGTTTCGGGTTGGTTGCTGACGAATGTGAGCATCTTGGGTGTTGGGAGCTGAGCTGTGGGGAGTAGATTCCCTGTTGTAAGACTGCGTTATGTCTGGAATCGGGTGCGCTTATAGATAGGTCATTGGGGCCCTTGGTAGAATAGGATCACAGGGTGGCCCATATCTTGTTGGTTTGTCTGTTTGTTTGGTAATCATGGGTGGTTGAGCTTCTTTGTTTGACGGAATTACATCCTCCAATATAGTATAGCCCTGCTCGGTATATCTTCGGAATATATTCAGAAAGTCTAGGAGTTGTGTTTGAATGGTCCAATTGGATGTCAGCCTGTAGGCTTCAATAACGTTATCTCTAGCAGAGTGGAGTGCCTCATCTGCAGAGGTGAACTTAGCCTTGCTGCCAGACTCTGGACAGGCATTTTGGGTCAGACCAGTAGTATTAGAAGTGGCCGTGGTTGTTCTGGGTTTTGTTTCGGATTAGTATCATACATGTAAACACACTAGCGTTGAATGATACGCGTCGGAGGCTGTATGTATACTCATCTGCAATCAATTTACTGTTTCTCTTATTTAAAATACAGACGTCCCTCTCTAACTCGATAGTGGGTCCTGGTATAAGTGTTGAAATTATTCATTGTAACTTTGACTTTTATATTTGCAACACTTACCCTGACGGGTCATTTTGCTAGCAGGGGTAAGTATTTTTTTTTTCTATTATCCTATTTCGGCGCCTGAAGGCCCACGTAGGTATTTTTCGGAAGATACGTATTCTTTGTTATAGAACGACTCATTTTGACGTTTGGAACACTCATACTCAGATTTCATTTGCAGATACCACTACGAGAATAACGCCTTACGACATGTACCCTCTTCCGTGAATACCCACCACAGGGAAAAGCGAGAAAAACCTGTGGCTATCTGAGCATGCTTTCGTCATTCTACGAATACAGTATCACCGCGAGAGAAGTGGTGTGAGGGTCTTGCTGGATTCGAACCAGCTTTCTCCTGTCTCAAGTGGGGCATGTGTCCAAGCTACCCAGACTCTACTTGGGAGAACGGCCTGGACGGTGTACCACTGCACCATCCGACCCCAGGGGTAAGTATTGCAAATGTAAATGGTTTAATTTCAATGAATATTTTCAACACTTATACCGGGACCCACTATCGAGTTAGAGAGGGACGACTGTACATGCAAATTTACTTTACATAGCAGATTTAATGTTTTATAGGCCCGCCTTGAGCAAGTATGACTGCCTCACATCTCATGGGCATGCTTCTGATAAGCTTCTCAAGCTTATCCGGCTTAGTCGCATCTTTCCATGCTTCTTTCACTATTCCTCGAAGTTCTTCGTAGGATCGCTGCCTTCCCCTTTCCAATCTCGGGTAATGGTACTGTATGTAATCTTTCATACTATCCCATACGTGCTCAATTGGATTCAGGTCGGGAGAATACGGAGGCCAATCGATCGGAGTAATGAACCTCTCCCGGAACTCTTCGATTGTTCCCGCTGCGCTGTGTGAAGGAACATTGTCCTACATCACAGAAACCCATGGTCTCATGCTCACCATTCCATCAATTAGCGGTACAATTCTCTGAGAGTATGATTCTGAGGTAATAGACCCCCATTCCTTCTCCCAGAAATGGCAAGGACCTTCCTCTATCCCTGCGAAACTTCCCCAGAACATCCATCCAAGACTCTTTTTCACCTGTTCCACTACGCAGGTGGCGTTAACTTCTTCACCTATCTTGAACTGAGAGTTAGATCGGTATTTTTTATTAGTTGACGTACAAAGATATCCACCTTTCGCGTTACTCATTCTATCTTATGTTGGCCGTCTGTGACCCAGGTCTCATCAGTCCAAAGAATCGCCATCCAATCTTCAACAGTCCAGTCCTTGTGGGCTTCGGCCCACTCCCGACGCTTCCTTTTAACCTCTTCAGAAAGGGGAGACTTTTTCAGCGCTGGATGACGTCCGTGACCCCCTTTTTGTAGCTCGTTTTGAATAACCCTTTCACTCACTCCAAAATCCCGAAAAGGGCCGTGGGCAAGTTCAAACCATGCTATTCGACGACCTTCGGAGGATGATGTTATGAAAGCCTCGATCCGGACAACGTCAGAAGAGGACAGTGTTGGGGGCCTACCTGCAGCTTTCTTGGGTTCAATGTACGGAGTACAGAGGGTGTATCTGACCTGGTATCTAGATATGCCTAGTTGTTTTGCAATATTTGTCTGATTCATTCCAGAATCGTGGAGAGTTTTGATCAAGACGTGTTACCTCGGATATTTATTTACCGTGAAAATTGGGCTTACCTGGAGGCGCTGATCTCTGTTTAATCGTTTGGCGTTGTTTGTGTGAGCTGCTGGGTGTACCTGGCTCATCTTTCAAAGAAGAATTGGCCTATGAAATATGCTAAAAGTTAAGAGTAACGATTTGATGATTCTCCTAGGTGAAAATGCTGATGATAATGATGATTCTGAAGACAGTAACAGCGACGATGTCTATTGAAGTGCGTAGGTGAGGGAGGGGGAGAAAAAGATCAAAGCAGCAGTGCAGTAAAAAGTCTGATCACTCTGGCCAACATTTACAATTTCTTTTGGAGTGAAGACTAGCAGGGATTATATAAGACTAGTGGGGATAATATTCATAAGCGAGGATTTAGTGCATGCTGAAAACTTTACCTGGGGATAGAGTAGGTTTTCAAGGGGGGGGTTGTATCACGAATCGTAATTTGAAATGGCTGGAAAGCTTTAGAGCAACGTGTCTTTCAGATTGAAGCGTTGTAAAGGCTGATGACATACTAGTTGATGATATCCCAACCCAA
Organism: Podosphaera xanthii; assembly: GCA_028751805.1. Taxonomy (NCBI): domain Eukaryota; kingdom Fungi; phylum Ascomycota; class Leotiomycetes; order Helotiales; family Erysiphaceae; genus Podosphaera; species Podosphaera xanthii. Next base: position 2,090,858 of record JAPWIX010000002.1, read on the forward strand.
GCTCCATTATCTATTTGAGCATCTAGAACAGGTAATCAGGCTACCAAATAACATCTTCACATTAATTGCGCGTTAAATTTAACTTTAGCTAGTTATTTCAATTTTAGGTAGAGGTCTATTTATTGAGATAAACATAGCAATTCTTGTACGAATGTTCAAAATTTGTCACACTTAATCGAAGAATAGCACTACAGAATGGCTAAATTTTGAAGTGAGTTGAGCTGGTGGCATTTGCCAAATAAAGGGCTTGCTGCGGATAACTGAAGTACTGTTATTTTTGGATGATGATGTTCGTTTTAAGGTATGATAGTCACTCTATTTGATACCATGATAATCTTTCACCGCTACACATGAGTGGCATACCACTATCTAGTGTAATTACAGAGCCAGTGCTTCATAGTTTTAAGCTACCCAGAATTGGCTCGACAGGCCACAACTAGTGGCCTTCAAGGACAAGGTTCATCTCAAGCTGAGAAAATTTTGATACATCATGAATTCTGGTAGTTACTACTGGAGCCATCTTCGTATTGTTCCAATCATTGGTCTCATGGAAAGTCGTTTATGCCTGATAAGCTGAGGCACTAACGTTACCACCCCGGCCAGTCCAGTTCACATGAATATTTTCTCCCTCTTTATATTTCTCGTTGGCAAACTCGGGTTTTATTTTGAATGTATGGGCACCAAAGTAATCCCGTTGAGCCTGGAGAAGGTTTGCAGGGAGATCCTTAGTCCGATATCCGTCAAACCAGGAGAGAGCGGTGGAGAATGCAGGGGTTGGAATTCCAAGAAGCGCTGCCTTTGAAACAACATCTCTCCATCCAGGCTGCGCCTTGTGGATGGCTTTGTTGAAGAAGTCGTTGAACAGTAAGTTCTCGAGGTCACTGTTAGCGCGATATGCAGCCGTAATTTCTTTTAAGAAGACAGATCGGATAATACATCCACCACGCCACATGAGAGCAATAGAAGGTTTGTTGAGCTTCCATCCGTATTCCTTAGCAGCCTAGTTACATATTAATATAATACCTAGTAAAAAAATTGTGACATACTTCTTGCATGAGCATGAATCCTTGAGCGTATGAGATAATTTTAGAGGCATATAGAGCTTGCTCAAGATCCTCAAGGAACTGTTCTTTGTTTCCTTCAAATTTGTTGGAGCGACCAACATATTGAAGAACTTGAGAAGCTCGCGAGCGCTCACTTTTGATGGATGATAAACAACGAGAGAGTACGGCTTCAGCTATCAGAGTGACTGGCATCCCTAGGTCAAGCGCGTTAATGGCAGTCCATTTTCCAGTTCCTTTCTGTCCAGCAGAGTCTAGGATTTTTTCGAGAAGAGGGGTTCCATCGGTCTCGTCGTTATAATACATAATATCCCGGGTAATTTCGATGAGGAAAGAGTCCAAAACACCCGTGTTCCACTTTGCGAATACGTCACCGATTTCCTTGTTAGATAAACCGAGGGCTCTTTTCATAATATCGTAGGCCTGGTCTATTTAGCCCAACTTTCAAGGCTACTCCAAGAGAAAGACTTACTTCACAAATTAATTGCATATCGCCATATTCAATACCATTATGAACCATTTTTACGTAATGACCGGCTCCTTCGTCACCAACCCACTCGCAACATGGCTCGCCATCAGACTTTGCTGCAATACTTTGCATAATGCCTTTGATGTACGGCCATGCCTCTTCGTTTCCACCGGGCATTAGAGAGGGGCCATATCTAGCGCCTTCTTCGCCACCAGATACACCACTTCCGACAAATCGAATTCCTTTTTCTGCGAGGTACCTTGTTCGACGATTAGTATCGGGGAAGTGAGAATTGCCACCATCAATTATGATATCCCCAGATTCAAGAAATGGCAGAAGGGTCTCAATAAATTCGTCAACAGGCTTCCCTGCCATCACTAATAGCATCAGGCGACGTGGTTTCTTCAACTTGCTCACGAGCTCTTCCACAGAGTGAGCACCCTCAATTGATTTCCCTGCTCAAATCAGTAAGCTGATCGTAGTTCTCTGGTAGTTTGACACACCTTTGGCTTCATTGGCCAGGAAATGATCCACCTTTGACGTGGTGCGGTTATAGGCTATAACATTATAGCCATGGTCGGCAGCATTTAGGATCAAGTTTTGGCCCATAACAGCCAGGCCGATCAAGCCGAAATCACCTCTAAAAGAACATTAGTACTTAAAAGTCTAGGTCATTTTAGAATGCTCCTGCCATCTGCTCAAGCAATAAAATCTTCAACAGCTTAAATACTGGTCTTCCCCTCATGGTGCTGCGTAAATTTGGCACTTCTTGGTAGAGACATAACAAATAGGGAATGCTGGGCTATCTGATAGAGACTAAGAACGAACTCACGTTGGACTACTCATTATGGCTCGATGTAAGATATTTTATGAGCGACAATTTTAGGTATTCGATATTTAGTTCTAGTACAAGTATGAGTATTTAACTTAGGTTTGTGGTTCCAGCTAAGAATCAATAGAGGGGTAAATGTTGCTGACTAAACAATTTATTTATGCCGAAGAGCTAAGGCAGTGAGAGATCTATTATCGGCGCAAGAGAGAATTAAAAAAAGCAAGACACATTACATACATGTAAGAACAGAAAATCCGCTCGTACTTATACACATATATAACATGATACATTAGATTTCCAATTTATGTTATCAGTATTTTGATTGTTTTCTAGTAAAAATAAATTTACCTGTTATATTTGAGTCAGGGATAACTCCAGCCGTACATATGCATCTGTCCTCAATCCCGCTTGATTCAGGATACGATGTACTGGTGTTGCTTCGTAGCAGAGCAACTGTTGAATGTTGGAAATTGAAATGCCAACAATAATTTGATCCCTTGTGCCTTAATACGGCGGATCACAGTACACAATCTAGCGTTACAGTCGCTTCTCACTATAATGATGTGGAGCAAGGCTAAAAAAGAACTTTTATTGGCCTATTCAGTTAAATCTTCCAATGGGAGCCTTATTTTAAGTCTTGCCCCACATCGTTATAACGATATGGCGACCTTTTTTTAAATCATTTTTGCGTATGCAGCCTGAGACTATGACGCGAATGATTACGGAAGATGTGTATGTAATGCAGTCTTACTCTGTTTGACGTTTGGAACGCTCATACTTAGATTTCATTTGCAGATATCACTACGAGAATAACGCCTTACGACATGTTCCCTCACCCATGAATTCCCACCACAGGGAAAAGTGAGAAAAACCCTTGGTTATCTGAGCGTGCTTTCGTCATCCTACGAATACAATATCACCGCAAGAGTAGTGGTGTGCGGGTCATGCTGAACTCGAACCAGCTTTCTCCTGTCTCAAGTGGGGCGTGTGTCCAAGCTACCCAGTCTATGCTTTGGAGAACGGCCCGGATGGTATATCACTGCACCATCCGACCCTCTTCGTGTTAAAGATGAACTAACAATTTTCTATATATACTTGAAATTGTGATAACAGATAGCAATTTTTTTCAGCATAGGAAAAGCCTAGTCAGATCAAGCTTGAAACAAGCATACTATGCAACTAATTTCGAGTGACGAAGATGCCGTTTCTACCTGTTCGTGGTGTCCCCTACGAACCTGGAGTTTATCTTCAGAGCCAATAGAAACACGCAATACTTAGTCACGAAGGAATAGTCACCTAGATGAGTTTCCGGGATGTCTCCAGCTCCCGTTATGGCAGTGATGGATCAGGCTTAGTTGGCCCTTTTTAGCAAGATGAATTCTCCCTGTTTACAGATATTCTGGCATTATACTGTCTCCCGAGGAAAGAGCACCGCTACCTGAGCGCTGGCGGTGTCGATATAAGGAGGACATCTGGACTATGCGATATCAGGGAGATACAGATGGGGATGCGCACCTCGTGTGGCTCTGGTGTCTAGGCCTCGCCTGGCTGGAGCTTCAGGTTTTTTGAGACATTTTTCCTCCGTACCGGTTTCTATGGCTACTCTCTTTCTATTTTTTGAGCAGAAGGTTCTGTAGATAAGGTGGTTGAATGCTACGGGTAATTACTGGGCTAAATGGCTACCTGTTACGGGTCAGTGTATCAATGATCTTAAGTTCGAGGTAAAAGGGGAATGGAGCACTGTAGAAGGTGTGGATTGTGTCACACAGGGGCCCTAGTGTTATAATAGTCTTGGACTCTACATAGCACGAATAAACACTACTATTACTATTCTATGAGTCACTTCACGTTACTGAATTACAATGCTTTCTTTTGAATTTTTATCTACATGTCATGGTTTCGGGCATTCCTGCTCGAATGATGGAAATGTTGGTTTGATCGTTAAACGCCACCGTGATCTGTTTAGCGCACGAGCTATAAACAGTTCGCATCGATGCCGGTACAAGATCCAAGCAATTAACAATTATTAATTATAGTTAGCAAGATGTACCACTTGCCACTATATCAATCATGTTGTTTGTGATTTTCATCTAACCGGCCTGCAAACAAGGTCGCGTGAATCGAGCCTGATGAGATGGGGATAAGTTTGAACTATTTTTTATTCGACTATTAGAAGAAGAGGCAATACATGTATATAAGAGAGAGATTTTAAAACTTAGAAAAACAGTGAAGTTCTCATATCAATTTATTTTTCCACTGCCTATGACTTGCGCCCTCCTATAACGAAATACTACATCATTTCTCTATTTATTTAAAATTGATTTATATCATAATTTAATTTTTTATTCAACAAAAAACAGCCCAACCATTCCATCAAAAAAGATTTGAAAAAAAAAAGATTGTATTGCTAAATGTTTGCTTAGAAGCACATCCATCGGCTGAAACAAATGTTAGATAGTCTTCATTAAGTTATGAGTCAAGACTAGTGCCAAAGGAGGGTGGGTTCCCCGGAGTTAGGGATACAGGGGGAAATGGTTAATAAAACAAAAATGCATCTAAATCTTTTGTCATAGCTATGAGGCTGAATACAATATGAATCAAAAAAAAAGAAATTATACTCAATCAGGAGCGATCTACCTTGAACTGAACCTAGTATGAGACTACTAGATACCCTAGTACGGTCAAACTTGAATAAGCCGATAGCGGCTTCCGTCTTAATTATTGTTAAGACTTACTATTGCAATGTTACTTATCTTTGCAATACTTACTTCTAGCCGCAATTTTTCGTGCATGAGAAAGTTTTGCAAATATAGAGTACACCGGTACAAGCATTAATTTTTAGCCTCTTACTATACAGATTTGTATGAGATGAGGAATAAATTTATGCTTATGTCATAGCAGCTTGAAAAGATACATCTTCAGAGAACTGCTCATTCTGAAATAGGCCATACGATCTCGCTTAGCTAGTCTCCCAGTTCCTATCAGTACTCTCGTTGATGGATGCTGAATGTCAAACCCACTTTTTGACCAGGGTCTCGCCATACAAATTTCTATAAAAAATATTTATCTAGGCCTACTATGGATGGGATACTGGAAAATTTATATGTATTACGTGTACTCGAAATCGCGAATGTCAAAAGGGAGGACCTTGGAGCTTTCATGAGACTAAGCTTAATCTGGTAAAATTTATAGCAGATTACGCGCTAAATACGACTAAAGTTAAAGCTAGTGACTAGCCGTAAAAATAAATCTTCAATATCTCGTAGCTCCCCCACCAGCTACAATCACCGCCTGACATCGCGCCGGCATACTTCCGATGAGATACTGCAAAGAGTTATGACTTATAGAATCTCATGCTTCCAGTATGATAATGCGAAGCTCAGCCGAAGACCGCTCCCGCCCATCCTCGAGTTCAGGATATTGATTTTCAATATAATCCTTCATCTCGCTCCACACAGCCTCAATAGGGTTGAGGTCTGGGGAGTAAAGAGTCCAGTTTATGGGCTCAATATTTCTCACTCTTAAACTTTCCCGAGTGAAGGCCGCTTTATGTGGCGGTGAATTATATTGCATGAATTGCAATTCAGGATTCACCTCCATGTAGTCAGCCACATGGGGAACAATGTGTTCGCAATAACTCGGCCCTGTTATTGAACCCCAATTTTTTTCCCAGAATAAGCAGGTCCCTTTCTGAGTTCCGTGAAAACTCCCCCAGAACATCCAGGCTGTGCTCTTTCTAGTCTTGTCGACGAGGCAGGTGTATTCAAGCTCGTCACCAGGCTGTATATTATTAGCCATCTAAATCCTAGCTGATGACACGCGCTACAAACCTTTCTCGTTATGTAGGCATCTCGATGTCTACCATCTGTTACCCATGTCTCGTCGCTCCAAAGGATCTGACTCCAATCGACGATGGTCCAGTGACGATGATTTAGAGCCCACTCTAACCTTTTTATCATGTTGACCTCGGATATAGGTGGCTTTGCTCGAGACAAACTCCTGGATTAACCTCTATCTTTGAGCGCACTTCTGATCGCATAAATCCCAGCGCCCCAGTAACTAAACTCCATGGCAAGCTCTATATACGTCATCTGGCGATTCCTTCGCGAGAGTCGCACAAAAGTTTCAAGCTCATCAGCTTGGGCCTGATCCAGTTTTCGTTTTCCACCCGGATTTCTTTTGGGAGAGGTAGTGCCTCTATTGATGATGTGAAGAACTTGTTTGTAGCTTAAGTCGAGGATAGATGCAATTTCGCCTCGTTCGTGGCCAGCATTGTGTAAAGTAATTACCTGGAGTTATTTAGCTGAGATCTTTCCAAATCCAGTAAAGAATGACCTGAAGGCACTTATCTGCTGAAGCTCTTCTCGAATAGCTACGCCTCGCAGGAGATGTTTCCTCGCTGTTCATCTATCGCTACAATTGGTACTATATATAGCGTTAGGGTCATTTAAAGCATGCCTCACTTTCAACAACGATTCAGTGTAAGTCGCTCGGATTTTTGACTGGTGTAAAACTAGACGTTGGCGATATATTCTTGTTGGGTGACTAAATGAGGAGCAGGCGTTATGTCAGATGAATGGATAATTACTGTAAATTAGCCCGTAGATATTACTAGGGGTAGACCCTGTACAAAGCCCTATGGACAGGGAATACCCTTTTGACATTCCGGACCCATGTATGAAAGTAGGAACTCGTGGTCACGGAGAATGAGCATTGTTCGTGCCAGTCTCATTCGTACACATGCGCTTTTCTTTCCCAATAAATTTTTCGGTCGGAAGACTTAACCTTATATGCACGATTCAAGCCAAGAAATTTCACAAACACGGGGAACAAAATCTACTTGGTAACAAAGGTAGAGCTTGTTGATGGCTAAAATTATTTTTGTACACTGCTGTTAACAAAGGCAGACAACGATATACAAAATTAATTTTAGTCACCAACAAGCTCTACCTCTGCTGTCTAGTATTTCCTTGCCATACTATCGTGGGCTTAATTATAATCGCTGTCAGGACCCAAATAATATATTTCGACAGGGGTACTAGTGGTAATCTATTACAAGGATGTACTAGTCTAGTAAATCAGACCTTTAGACTGTTAGTAGCTGACGCAAATATTGTATGTCATAAAAAGCGATTGCTCGCCAACAATGTACAAAATTAACTTCATAGACTGACAATCTTTAGGACTGAGAAACTATACTTAGTCCTGAGTCCCATTCAGATATGCGTGGAACCGGTGGTAAGTTGCTAGACTATCCTTTAGCTGGAGTACTAGTAGCTCCGTTTAAACGAAGAATTTTGTCATTATTGTTGCCCATAATCGGGAATAACGTTCATCCGAAAAATAACATTGGTGTAGAATAAGTAGAAGGATGTCAGGGCCTGACACTGCAACTCGTACTTCGTCCTTGCTGTCAAGATTAGCCAAAGTTGCTCACAGTACTTTCTTATCACCGAGATTTGGACCCAGAATTGTATAAGCGCGTTAACCAACTTCTTGGGCAACACCACGATCGTCGAAGAATATGGCACTCTCACGTGTCTGTGGCGACGATAACCTTTACATCGGAGGGCAAATATCTTCTTCGAATGGCTCAACTCACGAAAATCTAACGTAGTCTAGAATCCGAACTCTTAATCACACGAATGCTCTAGATCAGGCAGGTATTACGCACATCATCTCGGTTTTGAAGTATGATTTTAAGAATATCAAGAATTGGGATGATTATGAGCATCTACGGATCGAGGTAGACGATCTAACTGATGTAAATCTTCTTGAACAATTCAGTAAAAGCAACGCGTATATAGAAGAGGCCCTGAAAAATGGCAAGGACGGAAAACCAGGGAGTGTTCTCGTTCATTGGTAAGTAAGACACGGACTGATTATCTTGACGTATTCAAATATCATACCCGTCTCTAGCGATTACAGTGTCTGTTAACAATGCGTACAGTGCGATGGGGATATCTCGCTCTGTGACCATCGTCCTCGCATTTTTATTGCGTAGAAACCCTGGCCTGACTGTGAACGATGCACTTTCTCTTGTTCGTAGGTCACGGCCGATGGCTCATCCTAATATTGGGTTCATGGCCCAACTTGAGCTTTTCAGGGAAATGGGATGTCCACGTGATGTTGAGGCACATCCTAAATATCAACGGTGGCTCTATCAAAAAGATCTCGACGCGGCGCTCATATCTGGTAATCGACCTGACGTAATCAGATTTAGAGATGAAGAGGAGGCTGGTGCGATCGAGACAGGGACGCAAAGGGAAATAGAATTAAAATGTAAGAATTGTCGGTCAGTGATACACCAATTCTTTCTGCGCACTACTCACCGATGTTTGGTTTTTTCCTACAGAAGAATTCTTGCAACAACGCCTTACATAGTCAAGCACAGTTCAAATTCGACATCTTCGATCCAACAAGTAGCCACACCCAAAACTACTTCGGACTCTACTCCCCCGAGTTTAAGCTCACCCTGTACCTCTCACTTCATTGAAGCACTCTCGTGGATGCGTCCTACGCTCGAAAAAGGCGAGTTAAAGGGAAGACTCACTTGTCCCAACAGCAAATGCTCTGCCCAGGTCGGCCGTTACTCGTGGTTAGGTCAGCGTTGCTCCTGCAATATCTGGGTGTGCCCATCATTCTCGTTACAAAAATCTCGGTGCGATGATGTGTTTATCTCAAGTCCTAGAACAAATAATTCCGCGTATGGCCAAAATACTCTAGGCATCAGGTACCCCCCCAAAGCGTAATGAGGTATCTGACACGGGCCTTGTTCGTCCTCAATCTCGCAAAAATACTCATATTTCTGTAAATACTTGAATCTAGACGATTCATCTATACCCTCTACAGTTCTCGAGATGTAATAGAATTGTAATTTATTTCTAATGCAATTATTAACCTTCAGGTATCACTTCACCCTAGAAAAACAATTCACAATTCAGCCCTATCTATCCGTTTGAGTTCGAGTCCACTGAGTGTATCAGGTTAGCCAGGACTGTATTTCGACAGCCAATCCTGGACTACTCTCATCGCACAGTACATAAGATATGGAAAACATCATCTCTGAATTAAAATAAGCGAATAAACTAAGGTATTATGGTAAGCTCTTTATGGAAAACACTTATGTTGTTAGACTCAAGTATCATAGATAAGAAGAGGTCCATTGAATGATCAGAGTATGTATTGCCTTGGTCATTTTGATGATTACAAAGTCATCTAAGGGGGCTTATTATACACACCTGTCCATTAATCCCAAACATAATGGTAATTCGGTGTTCTATTGATCCATCTCCGACTCCAGTCAATTAACTACGTCGCTGAATCGTCAGCCTAGCTTTGCTAACTCATGGAGCACTAAACTCTGGATCAATGGTGAGCTCATCAATAACTACATCATTTAATCAAAATGTGCTTACAAGTGCGGAGAACATGTATGAGAGGGGAGAGGCTCAGAATTGGATTAGGTCGGATGAAGACTGACACGAAATTAGTAAGAAGGCTATGACCTTGAAACGAATGTAAGATTAAGAATTTCCACTTCAAAGAATGAAGCTATGAACCACATGGCAGATGAGCAAACTTAGGTTGACAAAATTAAAGCAAAACACGTATTCATGACTACCTGAGTGCCGGGAAGAAAATTCCTAAAGACGCGAAACAATACCGGGCGAATGACCATCATACTGTCTCAGATAGTTGACTCCTACATAGAGACTAGCCTTTAACACTCGAAGTTCGAGTCATGATTTTCCCAAACTTTGAAAACTCCACTCGAGCTTTTGTTCTACAACTGTTAAGTGTAAGTGCGAGTCGGCCTTCATCGATTTGCAACATGTGCATCGCATATTCCGGCATGCGACTAGGTCACAAGAAGCCACGTATTCAGATGGTTAGAAAGATGACATCGACATTGTCGGAGAGACTGATTGTTCATTCTAGACGCCACAAGACGCGGTCGGAAGTTGATTTTGAAGCATCAATGTAGCGACTGATGTGGTCAATGGTTTTCATGTACTGTCTCAAGCTTAGCATTTACTGTTCTCATCTCGGAGATCAGCTGAAGAAGCCCTGATGAGACCGAAAGCAACTAGAACTCGAAATACACGCACCACCTACGCCAGATCGGATCAGATCGGATCGGGCGGTGGTATACCGTCGAGGCCGATTCCCCAGGGAAATTCTAGGTAACTTGGAAATATGCCCCATTTAAGACAGGAGAAAGTGGGTTCCAATCCGACAAGACCCTCAAATCATCATCTCTCGCTGTAGTACTGGATTCGTACAATGATGAAAACGGATGTAGATACCTATACACTTTTAACGCATTTCCGTTGATGGGCACTCACAGAAGAAACCACATGCTGTAAGGGGTAGCGGTGGAGAGATATCGGCAGCTAAAATCGGAGTGTGAGCGTTCCCAACGTCAACAACCCAGTCAGTTTGGGGAAAAAACGGCTCTTACGAAAGGTCCTCCGTGGGCTTTTAGAGCGCCACCCCAGGACAATTAAAAATTGGTAACCTACTCCCGATCTTTTGACATTATGTGGAGCCTGAATACAACACGTGTTCAAAAAATCCTGCCAATCATAGATAAGCGCCTCCTTTCGTTTCTCATGCGTGGGTGACTAGTCCGGAGGTGGAATGATGGAAATAGACGCTGTAGAAAAGAATGAGCAGGATGTGGGGTCGTGGAAGTAGACATAGTCGGTCAGCAATCACTTGAGGCAGCAGTACTTGCTGCTTTTACTCTTTTGATCCGTGTAAGTTGGCGATTCAGGTACATTTTCGTCGGTTAATTTTGGGGGCGCTGAGACGATGAGCAGTAACCGAAGGTGAAGCTCATGAATTCTTGTTGATCGTGCAAATTACTCCAAAAATGAAAAGACTTCGTCGGTTAAGGGCGTACGGATGCCGTATCAAATACATCTCTGTAAACTCTCGGGTGATCCTGTATTGGTTTCGGGCATTCCTGCTCGAATGATGGAAATGTTGGTTTGATCGTTAAACGCCACCGTGATCTGTTTAGCGCACGAGCTATAAACAGTTCGCATCGATGCCCGTACAAGATCCAAGCAATTAACAATTATTAATTATAGTTAGCAAGATGTACCACTTGCCACTATATCAATCATGTTGTTTGTGATTTTCATCTAACCGGCCTGCAAACAAGGTCGCGTGAATCGAGCCTGATGAGATGTGGATAAGTTTGAACTATTTTTTATTCGACTATTAGAAGAAGAGGCAATACGTGTATATAAGAGAGAGATTTTAAAACTTAGAAAAACAGTGAAGTTCTCATATCAATTTATTTTTCCACTGCCTATGACTTGCGCCCTACCATAACGAGATGGATCCAGTCAACCTTGCAAAAGTTTCCCTGGGCTGATCTGGCAGTCTCAATCGAATTAAGCGAGTGATTCGTTGTCTGTTTCAGTCGAATTTCGCTCCGATGTACAGAAAACGTGGTTTACGATTGTGAACAATCACGGATAAACTCTTATTATTATTATTTCAGCACTCTCCTATGACTCGTGACTGCTTTGATGACGTAGCGCCTGCTGACCGTAGTGGCCTAGTCTGAGCTTTTGACCAATCAGTACATTATTTCTAATTGTGCTAAGTGAATAAGTTGGAGGTGGCGAAAGGCGTATATTTGACGAAGATTGGGCGTGGATTGACCCAAATACATTCACTGCATCGAATATCCACCGGAGCGAATATTGACTGTAGTACCGCTATCGCACCTTCAATTATACATCACGTGATATTCTTCTTTCCGTCCAGACAGATACGCAGACCTAAATCGATGTCGCAAGCCTCTTCACCTATGTATGGCGACATGACAAGTATCTTGAGTCGCGACAGATCTTGGCCCTTGTATTCGTACTATGCGCCGGTCCCAGGGTAACATAGCGACCAGCAATAAAATATTTTTCAGGAGCACATGGAAGTGATGGGCAATCGCCGTACAATTTTGCCTGCTGAGTTAGATTCGCCACCAGGCGCTCATTAACAAATCCTACTGTAAGAAACACTCTTTGGTATAACCTTGCTACAATCTACAGGTCATGCTTAATTAATTTGAATGAGCCTCTTAGAGGCTGATAGCTAGAGTTGCGTGGGATTGCCCTTAACTGCTCTAACTTGGGTGTTAAACTGTGGTTGCTTCATCCACCGTTGAAAGTAAATCTCAGTCTCTAGTTTCAACTTACCAATCAATTTCCAGTCACCTTTCTTAATGTATTTCATCCTTCATCTTCAAAGTAAGACTGTACACTGTAAGGGGTTAAGGATAGGTCGGATGTACTCGACAATCAATACCAACAAAAAATTAATATTTTTACATGGGGCTCAACTAAAGTCAGCGTCTCTCTACATGTGATTACAAAATTGTCTCGTAACACATTGATGCTACGCTTTCCTCTTTCCCCCTTTGTATTCGCAGATACCTCGTTCGGCTATCCTAAACTCCGAAGTATTTTCGGCGAAAGGCGATCGGCTAACTTACGAATGTCCTTGCACTTATCTATAGCCGATCCGCTTCAGCCTTCTCGTATTCTAATATTAGGCTGGTCCCTAGGACCAGCTAACTTACCGGGGACAGCCCTTGACACACACTTGCGTGAAACACTGAATTTATTTTTTTTTTTTTCTATTATCCTATTTCGGCGCCTGAAGGCCCACGTAGGTATTTTTCGGAAGATACGTATTCTTTGTTATAGAACGACTCATTTTGACGTTTGGAACACTCATACTCAGATTTCATTTGCAGATACCACTACGAGAATAACGCCTTACGACATGTACCCTCTTCCGTGAATACCCACCACAGGGAAAAGCGAGAAAAACCTGTGGCTATCTGAGCATGCTTTCGTCATTCTACGAATACAGTATCACCGCGAGAGAAGTGGTGTGAGGGTCTTGCTGGATTCGAACCAGCTTTCTCCTGTCTCAAGTGGGGCATGTGTCCAAGCTACCCAGACTCTACTTGGGAGAACGGCCTGGACGGTGTACCACTGCACCATCCGACCCGAAACACTGAATTGTAGTCTGCTAAGTCTGCGCATTTTTGTCTCTTGCTCTTAATTTGACTGACATCATCGGCGATGATCATCTCATAATTTGTGGTTAAATATTTTGATCAATAATGGGGCTGACCGACATATGGGGTTGGAACGTTAAATACTTTACAGTTTTTACTTTTGCCTAGGAAATTTCGGTTGTGAGAAGATCCATTCCAAGTGGTTCTGATACTTGAATATCGAATTCACCGAGAATGTTACCAGCCTATCGGAGTGAATACTCTAAAACGTATCGGGGGAGAAGGTACATACTGGAAAGTAGTTACAGACGGTATAGACAGAAGGGAGTGATAATACTGTCCCTTTACGACACTCAACAGTTGCACAGCCGACCGTTTCTGTGTCTTTCCAAACCGTCTGAGTAAAATGCAAAAACTCAGGCCCTTTTATTGAAGGTCTAGCGATGCCAAATGGTACGAAGTCGAATTCCTCATTGTACCATTGATCAGTGATGGAGTGTGCCACAACCTTTGACCTATCAAGAGATTTCACGCCGAGAGAACTGCCAAACGATGCTAAGTTTTGGCCGTAACGACCATCACCTTGAGTACTATGTGAATTTAGACGAGCTCTTTTCCAAAATCTGGGGATTCTTACAAGTCATGAGCGAAAACACACTTTTTTGCGGTTTTTACAGCGAATTTAGCCAGGGTAGAATTCCAAGTCAATTTACCGGCTGTATGATTGGCCCGGTGAATATTATGATGGAAAATAGCCGATGATTGATAGTCAGTGAGAGGTACGTTACCTTCTGAGTTTTCACTGGGTATAGTAGGGTCTATAGCAGGAAGAGTTTCAGCACTTGGGGTCGGCTGAACAACTGGTGTAATTGGAGTTGGAACAGCTACTGGATCTGGCTCAACTTTTGGAATTGGTGCGGCATCCAAAGATTCAGGAGGTGGTTGAAGCTCGGAGCTTTCAGGAACGATCTCAGCTGCTGGAGCTGGTTCAACTTTTGGGACTGGTGCGGAATCCAAAGATTCTGGAGGCGGTTGAGGTTCGGGGCTTTCAGGAACAATCTCAGCTGCTGGAACTGGCTCAACTTTTGGAATTGGTGCGGAATCCAAAGATTCTGGAGGCGGTTGAAGTTCGGAGCTTTCAGGAACAATCTCAGCTGCTGGAGCTGGTTCAACTTTAGGTATTGGTGCGGAATCCAAAAGTTCTTGAGGCGGTTGACCCTCGTAGTTTTGAGGAAGAATATTGACTTCTTGGTCTATTTTGATTGTTAGAGGTGGCTCAAAAACTACATCTTGCTTGGGGTCTGGAGCTGCTTGGACTTTGAGTTCATCTGGAATATTTTCTGGTTCTGAAATAGGTTCCAGATTAGGGGCAGGCTGAACATCTGTTTCACTTGAGGTAATTCTGGCTTGTGGGATAGGCAGGGTATCAATTACGTTTGGGGTAGTCTTACTCTCTGAAACCTGTTGAGGATCCGAAGTGTCAGTCGTTTCGTCGTTTTGTAGTAGAGGCTGAACATTTGATCCATCTGGATTGCCCTGAATGGGCTGAATCACTGAGCCTGGAGGATTTAGAGATTCTGGAGTTGGGATGGGCTCAAAATTTGGTTCGAGGTTTACACCTGATTCATCTTGACTCGATTGGACATTTGGAGTGGCGGAAGCTTGATCGAATGCTACTGTTTTACTAACGGTTACTGTAACAATTTCAATAACTACATCGAGACCTCTTCTATCATAAGGTGAAGTCGGAGAGGCAATTGCAAATGTGACACCCAGTATTGAAATGATGACCAAAAATCGCATAATATTTTTAAAGATTTTTGATAGACCAGTTTGGCATTCGCATATCTTACACTGACGAGGTGGATCGGATAGGCTCGAATGCAAGCCGAGCTAATGCGGCTATTATCTGATGGCGCAGTAGTCCTTAAAAGTATTGGTGATGCAGCTTAGTTCACGCAGAGAATAAAAGGAGTGGAAAAAGTCGAGTTCCTGCCGCTCAAAGCATAAAGATAAATAGTACTAAACGAATGAAATTCTCACAGAGAATAAATGAGTGTAGAAAAGCTAAACCAGCATCGAAATGGAGAAGTATGTAATTTTTAAGCTCGAACCAAAAGAAGGATTTGAACAAGTCGAGCTATTTAGCTGAATCCAGCGTGTTGGAATTTAGATAAGGAGCTGAGTATGCAACAGAAACGGTTTCAAATAAAAATTAATTCATGATTACGGATGAATCTGTACCCCTGTTCATATCCCGATAATAGAAAATATCAAACAAACTTTACCCTCAGGATAAGTTTTGAGCATGCAATAAAACCTCGCTTATGGATATTATCCCCACTAGTCTTATATAATCCCTGCTAGTCTTCACTCCAAAAGAAATTGTAAATGTTGGCCAGAGTGATCAGACTTTTTACTGCACTGCTGCTTTGATCTTTTTCTCCCCCTCCCTCACCTACGCACTTCAATAGACATCGTCGCTGTTACTGTCTTCAGAATCATCATTATCATCAGCATTTTCACCTAGGAGAATCATCAAATCGTTACTCTTAACTTTTAGCATATTTCATAGGCCAATTCTTCTTTGAAAGATGAGCCAGGTACACCCAGCAGCTCACACAAACAACGCCAAACGATTAAACAGAGATCAGCGCGTCCAGGTAAGCCCAATTTTCACGGTAAATAAATATCCGAGGTAACACGTCTTGATCAAAACTCTCCACGATTCGGGAATGAATCAGACAAATATTGCAAAACAACTAGGCATATCTAAATACCAGGTCAGATACACCCTCTGTACTCCGTACATTGAACCCAAGAAAGCTGCAGGTAGGCCCCCAACACTGTCCTCTTCTGACGTTGTCCGGATCGAGGCTTTCATAACATCATCCTCCGAAGGTCGTCGAATAGCATGGTTTGAACTTGCCCACGGCCCTTTTCGGGATTTTGGAGTGAGTGAAAGGGTTATTCAAAACGAGCTACAAAAAGGGGGTCACGGACGTCATCCAGCGCTGAAAAAGTCTCCCCTTTCTGAAGAGGTTAAAAGGAAGCGTCGGGAGTGGGCCGAAGCCCACAAGGACTGGACTGTTGAAGATTGGATGGCGATTCTTTGGACTGATGAGACCTGGGTCACAGACGGCCAACATAAGATAGAATGAGTAACGCGAAAGGTGGATATCTTTGTACGTCAACTAATAAAAAATACCGATCTAACTCTCAGTTCAAGATAGGTGAAGAAGTTAACGCCACCTGCGTAGTGGAACAGGTGAAAAAGAGTATTGGATGGATGTTCTGGGAAGTTTCGCAGGGATAGAGGAAGGTCCTTGCCATTTCTGGGAGAAGGAATGGGGGTCTATTACCTCAGAATCATACTCTCAGAGAATTGTACCGCTAATTGATGGAATGGTGAGCATGAGACCATGGGTTTCTGTGATGTAGGACAATGTTCCTTCACACAGCGCAGCGGGAACAATCGAAGAGTTCCGGGAGAGGTTCATTACTCCGATCGATTGGCCTCCGTATTCTCCCGACCTGAATCCAATTGAGCACGTATGGGATAGTATGAAAGATTACATACAGTACCATTACCCGAGATTGGAAAGGGGAAGGCAGCGATCCTACGAAGAACTTCGAGGAATAGTGAAAGAAGCATGGAATGACGCGACTAAGCCGGATAAGCTTGAGAAGCTTATCAGAAGCATGCCCATGAGATGTGAGGCAGTCATACTTGCTCAAGGCGGGCCTATAAAATATTAAATCTGCTATGTAAAGTGAATTTACATGCACTTGTTTATCTGAAATCGATTAAATTCAAAAAATGTTACCAATTTGAGTTAAGCTTGTGAACTAGTGCCAGTGGTGAAAACCACTGTCGGGCAAAAACACCATACAAATAATCCCTGTCAGAATGTCTGAAAACCTTCTCTCAGAAAAGATGCTACCTAACTAGGCTTAGAGGATCCGATTTCGCCCCACAAATTGGATACACTGGTGAAAACTTACCCTGGGGGTAGAGCAGAAATCAAAGTCCTATACGTAGTGGTTCTGTAAAAATGATCAGGCGTAAGATCAATACGTTTAAAAAAGTAATCGAGAGCGTACTTTTAGTTCTCAACAAGCTTTGAGCATAGGGTATATCATAACGCTAGTAGCTTGCGCCGCGGGACCTTAAAAAACAGCAGTGTGTAGGGAGATGTAGCTATCAAAAACGCCCAATAAGAATGACAAGTTTTCGAACTAAGAAATAAATTGATGATAACTTGTAGGAAATTAGCCATTATAGATTTATCAAAGTTGTATTTCTTCAATCAATGACTCTAATACTCTTTCCAGCGAAAATTATCATTAGGAGTAAACTTGCGATAAGATCTGCATTTATAATTTATTCGTTATTTCTGAGCGCATTGTTTTCATACTCAGCGAGATGTCCATTCGCGTCTTCTACCGCCAGAATCCTCTACTACCGATTTTCAATCGATGGCCGACACAAATCCTCACGGGCCTCATGCCTAACCAGTCCATACTTTCACCCAATCCAAGTATTTGACTTGGAAGCTCCAGGTATTTTTTACGTTCTCAGTTGATTAAATCCCAAAGGTATAAATTTTGTATTCAAACCTGGGATTGATTTGATCAGCTCGTGCAGGCTTTTCAATGTGTAGAAAATCAATCCGCCGTTGCACCGAAAATAAATTTTGGATGGTTGTCTTCTTGTAGAACAAAGTCATCTCCAGCACCTAAATGAAGCTTGTTTGCAACTTTATCATCAGATGACTCCGTATGTGCACAAAAGATACGGATTAGACGTTAAGAATCCGTCCCGCTACTTACAGGACTCATCTCATTGGCGCCAGATCAGGAAATATATTCTCAGATAATCGAACAACTATTCGTAAGCATGATCGTCTTTTCGAGCTCTTCCGAAGGATTTCTAGTTCTCGAGATTTTTAGATTGTACATATTTGATGCCATCAGTCTTTGGTCAAAGGGCCTATTCTAATCTTGGAGAGTCCGGTTTTCCTGGTATAAGACCAACTTCAATTGGCCTGCCTATTAATATCTTGACAGTCTTGGTTTCTTTGCTTATTTGAAGCCTTTCCGACATCGATCCTTCAGAGATTTTTGCCTGGAAGTCATAAAATTTCTAGCTTTCTTAACCAAAAAGTTTTTTTACTTCAACGACGGCTTCGATCTGGCTATACACCATCAGATGAACAAGAGCCCACCTATCTCGAGATGTTAACTTCCGTTGCTGTCATTCGCTGGGGTTTAATTTGACTCAAATTTGATTCTGGCATTTCGATACTGTAGATCTGGCACACCTTCAAAGTTAGTGATATCTACATGCATCTCTAATTTACTCTAATTCTGCGTGATATCCCTGAGGGATATCAAATATGTTGAAAGTTACCTTTGGAAAAACCAAAGATTTCTAATTCAAACCGGTGTGTTATAGATGTAGACATATGCCAGTTATCTGAAAATTACAGAGTAAGATAGAGAGCTCGTTCGATTTTGTTGTGATTAGTAGTCAGCAGGAATCACGCAGAATCGGTGTATCGATAGCGCCAGTTTTAGACCGCAACACTTGGGATATTCTTAATTGTGGTGAGGACAACATGAGGTCGTATAACATTTAGATTAGGACGAATGCTTATGCACGGACAGGTACCAAACGTTTAAACATGTAGTTGTTTTTTTTTTTTGTATGCAACGGTTAGGCTATGGTAGGAATGACACTGGTATAGTACGTGGAGCGATAACTCAATTTGATATGAGGGGCACTCACATCCGAACATCATTTGAAGACATCGCTCGAAGTCAGGCGCCTTACAGCCTTTTCAACCTTCAAACATTTATGTCTGTCGCAGGAACCCATTTCAGCCACCCACGACTATCCAGCGTGCCTTCGTCATCGTCACATACATGACCAGGCGAGAAATGTGGTGTGAGGGTCATGCCGGATTCGAACCAGCTTTCTCCTGTTTCAAGTGGGGCATGTGGCCAGCCTCTACTTGGAAGAACAGCCCCGACGAATACTGCCATGAACCCGTCTATATTATTTCATTAGTTTCTACGATCAAAAACCTTATTTTGATCTACAAACTCTGCGCAATTATGTGAAAGGTCTTTATTTGTTCTGGGAGAAGAAATGGGCCTCAATAAATTCGGAGCGCTAATGTGAAAAAGTCATGCCTCTCATAAGCTCCTGGATGTGTGAGGATCCTGGCTTTTTATCCTTGCAAGATGGAGCTCCCTCTCATTCGTCTTCTAGAACAACGACTAAACTGGGCCATAAGAGATTTTTTTCCATGACCTGGCCAGCTTACTCTTCAGACCTCAATCCGATTGTAAATATTTGGAAACTAATGAAAGATTTCATAGTACAAATTTATCCCGACCTGCTTGCTGGGAAAGAACGATCTAGGAATGAGCTACATATGATCGAAACGGAGGCATGAAGGTTAATCAAGCCAGAGCAACTGTCAGGGCTATCAGCTAGCAAGCCACGAAGATGTCACGCTGTTAAAGATGCAGATGGCAGATATACGAAGTAATGAAAAATGATAATTGAAAGGCATTTCTTAGGGATTTTGTTAATTGTGCGTAAGTTTTGAATAGATAGATAAAAAATATGTAAATATTTACCGTAAAATCTGGCCTAATTAGGCTTAAACCTATCATTGACACAAATTGAATATCCAGACAAATTTTCGGGCGCCAAGAATTTTTCATACAAAATTTAAGGGTTTGATGAAAATCACTATTTGTATATGTATTAGCGCCAGTACTGAGCACAGCTTAGATCTCAGTAATAGTACTGCGAGAACGAACTTTAGGGGAACGCAGTGTAGGAATAAGTCTAAGACTTGCCAAGCATGTTCGCACCGCGTCATATACGACACAAGTATTAGCAAATTATACACGGGTAGAAAGCCTCAAAGCTTTATCTTAAGCAGAAAAGAAGGAAGCTACCCATTCCGATGTAGCATTCACGCTTCTTACACACATCATTCACAATGACTCTAGATAATAATCTCCATAGAAAGTCAGAGATTAGCCCGAAGAATCAATATTTACAAGCAGCCAGTTTCCTACACTTTGTTCCCAAAGTCATCAGAGAGTTCTCTGATTGACACTACCTCCTGAAACTTGTTCAGAGTTTAAATCCTCGAAGCTTATTCTCTCCTTCATCGGTACGTCTATTGAAGCGGCTGCTGTTGCCGCTTGTTCTGCTGTTCTAGCAGCTGCCATCGCTTTAGTCGCTGCTATATACTCGCGCTTTTCATACTGTCAGGCGGTGACGAGCTTTTCTATGGTCACCAGGCCAGTCCTCGTTTGTAGAGCCAAACAAGTTCGAATTTCCGATCGGAATGGTTCTCCAAATTCTCGACATCTATTTGGGGCCCGACACTCCGTTTTGGAGATATCGTTAAGCTGCAGTCCCAGCAGGCTAAAGTGCAAGAATAATCAGTTGTGAGAATGAAGCTGAAGCAGCTTTTGCACTGTTAAATTTCTCGTCATTGTGGGAAGGTGGATGCCGGTCCGGAGTCGCCAATTGCCTTAAATTAAGGCCGCTGCAAAATTTCTCGGAGAAAGCGTGCCCAATAGTTTCGGTAAGGCGATTCCTCCTTCAAAATATCGTGCATTCAGACCGGTGTTATAACTTTGTTAGTCGCACGAGTAATTTTGTTAGTGGCAAATTCGACCCTAAACGCAACAGAACCAAAAATTGAGTCAAACGTCACCGGGATGATAGTGATACTGAGGGCGATAGATCTTGACGCCGGTTCCACTTTGTAGATTCCTCTAGATAAAATTGAAGAGGTCTCGATGATCGACGACTGGATTGCTTCATCTTTTGCAGTGGTAGCAAAATCCGGGCTTTACTCTTAACGCCGAGACGAATCTATTGTGGGGTGTCTAAAAATTTAATAGTACAAGATTAAGGCTAGTCAGGAGCTTAAGTAGAAATTTTTCATCATCTAATCAGAGGAGCAGCCGCTTCTTAACTTCTGTCTCCAGGGAGTTTTCCCTCTATTTTTGTGCAGGTGGTCTTATTTTTGACGTGGACTGCTCAGTGTTTTGGCGTAGGCTATTACGGACTACCGAAGCTCAGGTGCCTTGTGGGACCTAAACCCGAGGTGTCGTATGAGGTGGAATCTTATTCTCGGGAGTCCTCAGTCGAGGGGTTCAGCTGTCAAGGGATAAGAGATGGAGGTTTCAATTCCAGACCGTTTTGCACGAGCTGAGCCATTGAAGCATGCAAGCAGACTTTGATGCCGTCGATAAGTTCGTAATTCTCACCACTCGAAAGTGACGGGATAGTTGCTTCAACACAGTTTATCGCAGTGTAGCAGATTCGGAGGTGAGCAGAGATTTTCTCGGCTCAGAATTTTTGCACATCGACCACGTCGTGTAGCTCTGGTGGGTGCTCGATGGCTCTCGTGGTGACTGTGCGTTGGGACACTGGAAGAGCAATCTTCCCTCCAGACGATTCTGCATTCTGAGTCGACTCCTCTGGAGCGACTACTTTTCCTTTCTTCGAGCTGGAAGCTTCTAGGGCCTGTTGGGCACGTTTCGTGGCCTCAGAATCCTATTTCTTCGATTTGGCCGGTTGAGCATCCATTATCTCAGCATCGAAAAGTTTTGGGGAATTCTCATATAGAAAGGTCTCCAACGCATTTATGCTCTTAGTCTGTTGCACGAGGCCTGGTGTTAGGACACATCTGTGCCTGTTCTAAGCCACTGGTAGTCGGCGTCGGATGACACTTTTTTCTCATCACACCAATTTCTAGAAGACTATCATTAGTTAGTAACAAGAAAATAAAAGAAAATTAGTGATTTATGGAGAAGTTGAGGAATATATGGGCATGTAGGGAATTATGGTCAATAATGTTTTTTATTAACTTAGGTCCAAGGTAAGCCCTTTTTCCCTCTGAGCTCATGGACATGTGTACATGGCCGAGTGTCAGAACGTAGGTTAATTGATGTCACGAGGTTAACTAGTAGCCTGATATAAGTTAGGATAGATGTAAAGAGAGAGGATGATTATGGTATTAAACAAGTAGAGATGAGAAGAGATGGATATAGATGAATATAGACGATAGAATACGATAATGATGATAGAAGATGATAGAAAGATCGATGATGATCAAGTAAAGATGGAGATCTGTATTTCCTTTCCCTCAGATGTGTGATCATATATGTACATGACAAAGGATCACTAATTACAACTATCAACCTAATTCAATTCTTACACTTGTACCGTGTTGTACTCTGCTGCTTCGTGCCGTGATGTTTGTATGGTAATATCAGAGCTGTTTGTTGTTGTTGTTGCCCGTGCCGGGGTTGGTCTGAAACATGATATACAGTAGAGCCCCTCTTAGCTAATAGTGGGTCCCGGTATAAGTGTTGAGAATATTCATTGTAACTTGGTCTTTTATATTTGCAACACTTACCCTTACAGGTCATTTTTCATGCAGGGGTAAGTATTGCAAATATAAATGGATGAATTTCAATGAATATTTTCAACACTTATGCCGGGACCCACTATCGAGTTACAGAAGTTTTACTGTATTTACTTTAGATAAACAGCGGGAACCAGGCTGAAATTAGATGATCAACATGCATCGTATTGACAAGGATTAACGTACTCTATTGCAGGGATAAATAGTCAAGGAAACCCCTGAATGCCAAGATCTGACAGGGATTATACAATATGCCATTGGCTGCAATATTTTGACCATACCAAATCCGACAATAGCTGAACCTTATTTGTATGGGAAATTTTGCGTGATAAAAGAAGTGTAGGAGATCCCTGTAACTCGTTGAAATGATGATATTCTATTCAAAAGTGCTAGCTTTTATCAAGTATTAAATACATTTTTACCAATAATTAAGCATCATTAATAAGGAATCGAACCTCCTCTTGCTCTGATGACTGCCTGGCACCTTTCTGGCATGCTCTCTACAAGCGTAGCCAGTTGCTCCTGAGAAATTGACTCCCATGCCTCTAGGACTGCATTACGGAGCACTTCCTCAGATGGATTACCAGAATCAAATTCTGGGTGGTGCTCTTCAATATGGGATTTCATCATATCCCACACTGTCTCAATTGGATTCAGGTCTGGGGAATATGACGGCCAGACTATGAAATCTACCCCCCTTGATGACAGCTCTCTTTTCGTACGTTGAGCAGAATGGGCAGGAGCACCATCATGCATAAAGAGAAGAGGGCCGTGAGAGTCAATTGGTTGTGTTGCCGCGTGGATTAAAGGAACAATCCTCTGGCAGTAACTCTCCGCTTTTATAGTCCCCCAATCCCTACTCCGGGTCGGATGGTGCAGTGGTACACTATCCGGGCCGTTCTTCCAAGTAGAGCCTGGGTAGCTTGGACACATGCCCCACTTGAGACAGGAGAAAGCTGGTTCGAATCCAGCAAGACCCTCACACCACTTCTCTCGCGGTGATACTGTATTCGTAGAATGACGAAAGCATACTCAGATAACCACAGGTTTTTCTCGCTTTTCCCTGTGGTGGGTATTCACGGAAGAGGGTACATGTCGTAAGGCGTTATTCTCGTAGTGGTATCTGCAAATGAAATCTGAGTATGAGTGTTCCAAACGTCAAACAGAGTTATTCTGCGTCACATACATATCTTCCGTAATCATCCGCGTCATAGCCTCAGGCTGCATACGCAAAAATGATTATAAAAAAAAAAAAAAAATCCCTACTCCAGAAGAGGGCAGGGCCCTTCTGGTTCCCATAAAAGGAGCCCCAGAACATCCAACCACGCTTTCGAGGAACTTTTCGAACCAGGCAAGTGTGATAATATGTCTCCTCGGGCTAAAAAATTAGATTAATGCAGTTGATACATGGCTGAAATCTGGACTCACCTTCCTCGAAACCCATACTCTTGTGTGACGTTCACCAGTGACCCAAGTCTCATCAGACCAAAGAATTTGGGACCACTGTTCAGGTGTCCAAGAAGAGTGTTCTTCCGCCCACTCTAATCTTTTCCTCATATGTGCAGGCGTTAGAGTAGGCTTCGCTTGAGCAATGCAACGCTTGAACCCTCTTCTCTCAAGAGCACTTTTGATTGCGATTTGGCCACAATTCCAGTGGGAAAACTTAGCTGCAAGCTCCAGGTGGTTCATCTGGCGGGCCTCACTTGAAGACGTGACAAACTCTTCAAGCTCAACTTCAAGCTGAGCGTTCAAGGCGTGGGGTCGGCCATTTCGCTTTTTGGGCGTCAGACATTGCCTTGCAAGGGCATA
This sequence comes from Podosphaera xanthii, assembly GCA_028751805.1. Lineage (NCBI taxonomy): Eukaryota > Fungi > Ascomycota > Leotiomycetes > Helotiales > Erysiphaceae > Podosphaera > Podosphaera xanthii. Next base: position 2,115,546 of record JAPWIX010000002.1, read on the forward strand.
TTGTACCCTTCTTTCGGTGATACCGAGTTGATTACCGATGGCGAGATGAGTAAAACCAAGGCCACGTAACGTGTATATCTGGACTCGCTGATCCCTAGAAAGCTGGCTCCGTGATCTTGGAGTAGTGGGAGATGCTGGGGTGCTCATTTTTCTTCGCAGTTTATCGTGAGGATATAGGTTATTCGATATGTCGTGTCAACCGATTTAGTGTGGTACGAGGATGCTGTGCAACTATCGAACATAAGAGAGAAGGTTCAAGGAAGAAGGAATGCCTCGGTTGCCTTATTGCCTTAGTCTAGCCATTTTTGTAGCGCTAAAGTCGGAATGTCAGGGATAGCCCATGTAATTTACACATAATGTGGGGCTACACTTCTTACCCCTGCACTAGAGTATTTTCTCACACCAAGATGTAGGGGTAGTACGCTATATCATAATATCACGTGAAACTTTATACAAATCGTTGGATAGCGCAGTACAATAACACCTCATGCTTTTGTCATCAGTACAGGTTATGGCCCTTGCTATTTTTACTGCGTTAACTGCATTCGTCATTAATCGTACGAAATCGATTTACGTGCTTTCATCTTCGCAATAATTTTTCAAATCATTGCAGCAATTTACGCACTTCTCCGCGATGCCGCCAAGCAATCCATCCGCCGAGTCGAAGCCTTCCGGCGTCAATGACGTTGATGACGAGTTCCAGAATAATGAAATCACAATTTCCGGTATCACTTTTGGGACCGCCGTTGACGTGAATGAATCCATTAAAGAATCCAAGAGAAAAACAGAAATCTGGACTCTCACCGATCCATTGAAAAGTATCGATGCAATGACTCCTGTTCCCATACTGCGGAAAAATTATCGGCTTCAATGGTACGAATCCGTTGAAAATCTTCTTTTCCTTTCTCAAACCTCTGCCGCGTTTCTCCCGCAACTACCCCGAAACAAGGAAACTCGAATGTGGTCGGCTTGGTGGATTTCTAAACTCCGTGAGACAGCGCCGCACATCAAAACGGTACCTCGAGACAATCCTCGAACCATTCTCCAAACGATAGTCACCTCATCACAGGCCACAGCTCACAATTATGTCAATAGTGTTGTCAGTCGTTTCTGGACCCACCAGCCGGAAAAAGGTACTTCAATCCACACCTATATCAAGGAATATCAGAAGTGCTACCAAGACCTTAGAGAGCATTCATTAATCACTCCAGAAGTCACCCTCCAGATGCATCATCTGCTGTTATTTCACATTAGTAAAATATAGCCAGAACTGGCAAATCGTTGTTGTCAGGAAAGCCTCTACTGTATAATATATATATATATATATATATATATATATATATGGAGATTGCCAGAATATAGAGTTCTATGATTCTGGTCTGGCCTTTTAGCCGAGTGGTGATGCATCTATCTCGTGTATCATGTAGGATGGCAACCTTTAGCCTGACACCCACCTCTTGACCCCACTATTTCCCCGCGGTGTCAACATACCGCATGTGACAGTTGTCAAGATCTCACGTATGATGAAACAATGTACCAATGCCTCAGGTCAGCATCTACTTCGTCCAGACCTATTCTCAAACAACTCAAATGTAACTTTTGCAACGCTGCTGGGCACAAGGAGGAAAGCTGTAGAAGGAAAAAGAAGGTTATTTTTGATAAGGCTAGGAAGGACAAAGACGCTGGTAATCAGAATCAAGTATTATCTGTGGAAGATTCTTCTAATAACACTGTTTTTCAACTAGATACCTCAGCAGATTTCCACGTAGCATCCAATAAAGATGACTTTTCTTCCTATTCTCCTTTATCACAAACTGTCCGTGTAGCTGGAGGAGGCGAAATAGTAACCTCTAGCCAAGGAAACATTAAATTTCCCACCTATGACGGTCATACTGAAATTCTAAAAGGTGCTATTCACCTTCCAAATCAATCTAATTGTATAATTTCAACTTCACAGCTAGTAAAACAAGGCTTCTCGATAAATTGGCCCCCAAATTATCAAGATATAGAACTCGTACGCCCCAATGGTACAGTCTGTGCGACGTTTAGTCGTCAATCTGGAAGATTAATTTGGCAACCTAACACAAGAAATTCTAAATCATCAACCGTGTTCTCAATACACCGAAATTGGCATGCTATTCTTGGGCATCCAGGAGATAAAGCCCAAAACAATTCACTTCATCTTGGCGGAATTAAAGGTTATAAAGCTCAAAAGGACTGAAATATGTTCTAAATAAAAAATTATAAGGTTTAAAGGTCGGGGCTCTCTTCGATCAGCGACACAATTTGCTGAAACCCTTCATATGGACCTCGTGGGTGGTCAAAAGTCACTTTCTCCAACAACGACAGACAAGCCCATTCCCAATGCGACTTGGCTCCTTCTCATAGTTGACGAGTACTCCTCATTTAAATGGGCGTGGCCCATATATACTAAGAAAGCTGTGCCCGCACAAATCCGGTATTTCCTTGAACACCTTAAAACAAAATTTGGAAAAGTTCCTAAACATATACATACTGATTGTGGTACCGAGTTCTCCAACTCGGAACTTCAATAAGAACTTATTTCTCGGGGTATTGAATGGCACAAATCTTCCTCACACGCGTCTGAACAAAATGGAATAGTCGAGCGAAATGTCCGTACAATAACAGAGAAAATGCGAGCTCTTCACTTACAGTCTGGCCTATCGCTACGTCTATGGCCTCTCATTCTTGACGCTGCCACCAATATGCTGAACTTAACCCCAAACAAAATTGCTCCCAACTCACCATTTCATGCTGTATTCCAACAAAAACCGAATATTCATAAGCTACATCCCTTTGGATGTCGGGTATTTTGGTTGGAGCTTGACCGAAATAAACTCAACTCAAAGACTCAGGAAGGAATATACGTCGGCACAGAGTTCTCAGGAGGATATAAAATTTTAAATCCCAAAACTGATAGAACAGTGTTACGTCGAGATGTCCGCTTCCAAGAGAATTCATTTCCTCTTAAATCAGCTATACTGTCCATGCAATCAAAATCAATTATCAGATCAGCTTTGTCTGGTCCAAGAGCTCAAGAGTGGACCAAAGCAATAGATAAAGAAATGGAAAATATGTCAAAGAACAATGTCTGGACCCTCGTCCCTCGTTCAGAAGCAATGGGCAAAATCATAACAGGAAAATGGACTTTAAAACAAAAATCAGATGGTGAATTAAAAGCGAGGTGGTGCGCTCGAGGGTTCTCAGAACCTTTTGCTAATCATACTTACGCCAAGGTTCTTCCCCCGACGACACTGCATATGCTTCTTGCCTTTGCAGCTCTGAAAAATCTTCACATCCGTAATATTGACATCACAGCCGCATTTCTACACGCTGATATAGATCAGCCTATATACATTGAATAGCCTCACGGAAGAGAAAAGCGTGGATATCTCGTCTGCAAACTCCACAAGGCCATCTATGGTTTAAAAACCGCCCCAAGAAGATGGCAAGAAAAACTAAGAAAAATTCTTGACCAAAATGGATTTAAACCATTAAAATACGATACTAACGTGTTCCGGCGTGACGATATCATAATCTCAACTTACGTCGATGATTTCATGGTGATTTCGAAATCAAAACTCCTTATCCAACAAACCATCGATACTCTAGCCAAAGCTCTACAAGTCAAAGACCTGGGTGAAATAACCAAATTTTTGGGCATCAACATTCATAGAAGTCAAGATGGAATCCACATCAATCAACAGGACAAGATCGAAGCCTTGTGTCTAGATATGGGCATGGAAGAATGTAAAGGTACAAATACACCAATAGCGGATGACAATCTCCTCAATAAGGACACATCAGATATTTGTACGTCAACTGATGCCGCAAAATATCGGTCAGTTGTGGGATTGCTGCTCCACATAGCAAACATGATACGACCTGATATTCAGTACGCCGTCAACCGACTTTATCGTTATGTTCGTAATCCGTCCAAAAATTCCTTTCTTGCTCTCAAACACTTAGTTCGCTATATGTCGCGCACTAAATCAGCTTCCCTCTTCTTCTCAAGTAAAGGCAAATCTGAACTTGCCGCCTCATCAGATAGTAGCTGGGGAAATGCCACACCACCAAAGGGCACTTCTGGAGTATTATTTCTCATCAATAATTCACCTATAGCCTGGTGGTCAAAGAAACAATCAGTCACAGCACAGAGTACCTGCGAAGCGGAATACGCTGCTCTAACACAAATCGCAATTGCTGCTCGTTGGTTAAAACCACTGTTTGAATAACTTTTCGAAATTAGGCATGGTCCAATCTCAACTGAAGTTGACAATACAGCCGCCCTGATCACGGCTAATACGACAAAAATATCTGCTCGGAATCGCCACTTTCTCATGAGAGAAGCGACTGTCCGAGAATCTATCCATCACAAACAAATTGAATTAAAATACACACCTACCGATTTATGCAAAGCCGATGGATTAACTAAATCTCTTCAAAGGATCAAGCACACTACTTTTTGTAATCAAATTAACTTAGACTTACGCTTTTCGGCTTTAGGGGGGGTGTAGGGGTAGTACGCCATATCATAATATCACGTGACAGTTTATACAAATAGTTAGATAGCGCACTACAATAAAACCTCATGCTTTTGTCATCAGTACACAAGATTATAGTCGTTCCTCTCTAACTCGATAGTGGGTCCCGGTATAAGTGTTGAAAATATTCATTGAAATTAAACCATTTACATTTGCAATACTTACCCCTGCGGGCAAAATGACCTGTAAGGGTAAGTGTTGCAAATATAAAAGTCCAAGTTACAATGAATATTTTCAAGACTTATATCGGGACCCACTACCGAGTTAGAGAGGGACGACTGTATATCTAATACAGTACAACCTCGCTATAACAATGTGGGGCAAAACTTAACCAAGGCTCCCGATTGGAGGATTCAATTGAATTGGCCAATCGGGAGCCTTGGTTAAGTTTTGCCCCACATTGTTATAGCGAGATTGTACTGTACACGCCTAACTCGGTCCCATCGGGTGAAGCGCTACAAAATTAGTAGCCAGTTATGTACAGTCAAGACCAACTCAACCCAACGCCAAAAACCAAACACCTACTTCCCCTGACATATAAAAATCATTATACTGATTTAAAGTTCAGAAAACACGACTTCTCAATCCGTTTCTGTTCATGTCAAGTCTTTAGCAATGACTAACTAATTCGATCCCCGTTGAGAGCAGTAGATTGGCCAGCAGTTTGACAATTGAAACAGCCAGTTCCCCGCGCAAATCTGGTAACGCTTTTGAGGAATCTGGGCCCAAGAAGCTTGTTAACAAAGTCGGTGTGAGACATTGATCTCCGAAACTGACATATGATATTCACGTGAAGTCTAGAGTGAATCAAATGGGTTGAAGTTGTTTCCTCCCCGCATGCAGGCCTCATAGGAGCGTCTAAATATTGAAGCCGACGATTAGATGCTGCGAAATTGCCATGACCTGTACGGGATGAGATCAATTCGTGGAGTAGCCGCCGTGGGAGGACTAGTTCTGGCCGCTTGCGTCGTCGCATGGGCAAGTTTCATTCCCGATATCTCGACGGACAAGCTTCTTTCTACCAGTCATCAAGGAGCGCCTGTGATCGCTGATTCAGGAGTCGTCGAAGATCGCTAAAGTTAGTTGTCCCAGCTGTCTTTCCAAGCTCGGCAATCCTCTCAGGGCGGATCTTGCTCTGGAGTCCGCTTTCACGTTCCCCTAAATCCCTGAATGTCCAGGCACCCATCTTGCCATTACGTCAGTCGTCATGGATAGCGCATAGAAGCTGCGTATGTGTTTGAGACTGGAGGATGATGTGCATGTAATTAATATTTTTACAGCTCCTTGGCCGTCCGACAAGACGTGTACACGCTACTTTATCGCCCCGAATCTCCGTTATTCTTCCTTGGCGAGGCCCAGCGCAGCCTCTAGAGCATTTCTAGCTCCTGTAATCTCTGCATCCAGTACCTCTCCGCCATGTACGATGCCACTGCCTCGGAGAAAGGTTGTCTTTTCTTTTTTCAGGACGAAGCCCTGAGCAGAGCATCCATATTTTTCCGATAATCCATCTGTATAGGCGCAAATATCTGTCTCAGGGGTATTGTTGACCCAATGTGTGCAGGCTTCTGTTTCGGCCGTCTTTATTCCCAGCACGGGGACATACATTGGTGTTAGTATAGTTTCGGGGTCCTCCGATTCGGATAGCTGTTGGTATGCACGCTGGATGCGTGACATCTGGGGCTCGGGTCTCGCGGACCGTTTTTTTGTTTTCTTATATCTTAGGGCTCGCACGTTTGGGCACACTGAAACCCTACCCCTCAAAAGATGTTGGTTGTCGAGAGATTTTAGCCTTGCTGTAAGACGCTTTCGGATACCTCCTAGCTAGATCATTGCTGGCGGTGTTTTGTTTTCTCTATGGAGAACCATGTTAGGAATGATCCTCATTATTGATGTAGTAGAGCGTAGGGTAAAAGCAGATCTGCTAAGCCTCAGTAAAGATATCACTTAGAAGTGGTGGAAAGTAGGGAGTCTGTAAACTGTAGTGGAGAGTTGTTAATTACTCTCACTTAATAACAGATTCTATATATACTAATTTACTACAACTAAGTGACCTCACGGCTAGTAACTTTTTTGCAGGAAATTGGGTGGTTAGTAAATGTACGAGTCATTATGATTCTGGAAACAAGGGGCTTTGACCTGTTGTGACTATCCTTAGTAATAATGATCTTCATTGCCAAACAGCACCAATTTCAACACTCATGACGGGCAGTGCAGCACATAGGCCCATTTAGATAGCCTTGTCGACCATGGTATACAGTTTAGTAGTTGACGAGATGCTTATCCCCCGTAATGTCAGACATTTAAGGCTAGGCCACCAAACATCTGATCCGAAGGTTACTGCCCGGACAATAAATGCATCAACGGCTCTGTCCAGCGGCATCGAGGCTGCTCCACGAAAGACCGAGTTGAAATGCCCCATGTGTTAGGCCGCTTTCATGGGGTTCGCGCACCATCAAGTTACATAGTATTGGAAATTGAGGCGTGGGTCGAGATGGACGCCAAGCCAGTGGATGTGCTCGGCTGTTTCAATGAGAGTGCCGTTTGTTAAGATTTGGATGGTCCTAGCTCAGAGACTTGATGATAGCCAACAACTTGAAGTATAGTGTGGCCTGTCGTGATAGGGATAAAGGCGAGAAGGGATAGGCTAAGGGGTTAGGCCATTGGAAATAGGTCGACAATATAGGAAATAAGGTATGGGGATTGTGAATATTATCCGAAGCATCATCATACTGAATTGAGGTCAAGAATCAGCTATATATACACGTATCACATCCATATTCAAACTAACCAATTTCCATTAGATCAACCCTAATAGCATAAGACCTTTCCATTCCTAATATTCCCAAACATTAAAATAGGGTAATTAACATGTCCGGTGTTTGTGCAGATTGCTAACTATAAGCGAAATGTTAATATGGTGCAGTCAGAGGTGCCATTTGCCGGGGAACTGCTACTGGATAGTGGTAGTAGATGGCGCGACTACTGGTCGTCTGGGGAGCACCAGGGATGTAGTACTCGGACCTGTTGACACAAACTGAGAGATGGCTGCTCGCAGGTAGACTTTAATTGAATCCACGGAATCTTTGTATTCGCCATTCGAAAGCGGTGAAAGAGCTGCCTTGACTCCTACCAGTTCCAAACTTTCTCGGGATTAGTGTTTCGACCCAGTCTAACAATTGACTTTAACCTTCCAATTTTAACAGAGTCTGAGACATCTTGATTAAGAAAGGGGTTAAGCCCTCCTCCAGCATCGTGTATTGTTGTTCCATATGGATTGGGAGACCGCTATCGACCGTCAAAGCAAGCAAGGAATCTCCTGCGACAGAATCGCTTGTGGCTGGGGTCTCTTACGCAAAGTATTGTTGGTTGAAATTACTAGCTTAGGAGTCTAATTTTTCGAAGATTTTGGGATAAGGTAAGATCCTTCCCCTTATAGCAAGAACCAGTGGGGATGCTATAGATGTTTCAGAAGTCGATCATATGCCTTCCTCTTTGGTAGATGCAGACTGTGAGGAGTTTTCGCGAATGTAATGGATGATAAGCCGATGTATCCCTGTAGCTTATGATAGTAATCATACGCTCTTGATACAACCCCTCCAGCCCAGTTCGCTTATGTTAGCTTCCGTCTAGCGATCGGTTGGGGCGGATGCTTAGACTTGACCTGGCAGGACACTCAGGAACTAGTCTCTATTAATAATGTTTCAGAAGATATTGAAATAGGATTCAAAGGCTAGGGGTCAAGTATTTAGCAGTAGGCAAGACATACATGTAGGCGATATCAGTAACATTCATAGCTTCTCTCTTATATAGATAATTATAAACTACTTTATGATATACAGTGCCTCTGCCTCTACATCCCGAACCGTGACAGCGAATGATTGGTTGCCTGGAATGGTGAGGGACCGCAACCTTTGCGCACAAAGGTCATGACACAGGGGCGATTAGTTAGGTCGATAAAGGGGACAAATATTTGAGACCCTTGAGTGAGATTCAGTGATTCTTCAAGATACGTCTGCTAAAATCTAAAGCTTTTAAATGAGTATCAAGCTGGCACCCGGCTGAAAACTGAGCTTAAGGACGCCGTCATCTACCGGGCCACATTAGCCAACTTTGTTCTGGAAGATATAGAAGTTAGAGGCTATTTGCTTTCTGTATACACGACCACGGACTACCAAGGCTGTTCTTGTCTAGTTGTAGGGCGAACGACTGTGGTGTTAGTTATGATAGAAATGCCTGTCGAGTAGGACTGTGGAGCGGAGTTTGCATGCCTTACGCAGAGGCTTGCCCCGCGGGAAAGGTAATTGGAGCTGGTGGATTATAGACTTTCCAGATTTTGTGACCTTGAATTGGATTAGACTTCATCCCTAATGTGGGAGTAACCTATCGAGTATGAAGAAATCGATTTAATCAAATACAGTGTCTCAACCCTAAATATTGTTACTAATTAGCGTTAATTTTGTATGTCATTACACTTCTGACTACTAACTCAATCTGCAGAATTAAAGCCTGCTGTTAACAATTTTTAGGGCTGCAACACTTTACAGTCGAGCCTTGCTATAAAGGTAGTGCGTCCGGTGCAATAAATAAAAAAAATTCAACGAAATTTTACGTTATATATTTGGAATAATTACCTCTACAAGTCATTTTGGGTTCAGAGGTAATAATTGCAAATATTATTTGATTTGATTTCAATTAGCCCGTTTAGGTGACTATAACTGTATACATACATGAGGGGAAACCTTACCGGTGAAAACTCCTCGATTCTGCCTGGTTTAATCTTTACATTTTACCCCGGTTTTCCCAAGTTCTCCTTCAGGAAGTGCAATTTTCACTGTTTAGCCAGTGTAGATTCCGTCCTATCCCTTTCCGGATCGCTCGATGTTTTCTGACATTGCTGCCTCGACTTCCCCTGCAAGTCGAAACTGTTCTATCCAGACTTGGCTCAGTATCTACGTTGTGATTCTTGCCACGTCTTCTGGACTATTAATCATGGCTTTGAATGAGCTGTCTTTTGCTGAACATAGAACATCTCCTCTTCCCTTTGCCCATCGAGGACACGCCATGACCATATGCTTGACGTTTTGAGATAGATATCCACATTGGCATCTGGGATTCTCTACTCTGGGGACTTTTCTTCGGTACAGATAGGAGTTGAGCCCGATATGCTCGCTCCTTAACTGGGTGGCGACACTGCTTTGGGCCCTATTTAGATATTATTATTATTATTATTATTATTATTATTATTATTATTATTATTATTATTATTATTATTATTATTATTATTATTATTATTATTATTATTATTATTATTATTATTATTATTATTATTATTATTATTATTATTATTATTATTATTATTATTATTATTATTATTATTATTATTATTATTATTATTATTATTATTATTATTATTATTATTATTATTATTATTATTATTATTATTATTATTATTATTATTATTATTATTATTATTATTATTATTATTATTATTATTATTATTATTATTATTATTATTATTATTATTATTATTATTATTATTATTATTATTATTATTATTATTTGATTTGATTTCATTTACCTTATATAGTGCCTGTGATGGCCCATGCAGGAATCTATCAACTATTGTATGTACAAAGGAGGAAACCTTTCGGTGAAAACCCCCTAGACCTACCTGGTAAGATTCTACTGATTTTGAATTTAACCTACAGGAAGTGCGATGTACTGTTCTGTCCAGTACGAATATCCTCACGTCAAACTCCTACCCCTCGCCTCATTCTTTTCTCCTCCCGCTCCTTCACCTGTCTTTCCACTTCCCCAACCAATCGAAACTGCTCTAACCATCCCTGGTCTAAGATCCACTGCGTTATTCTTCCTAAATCTTCTGGGTTGTTCATCATTTCTTCGAATGATCGGCTCTTAGACTTTCTCCATACCTCCGCCCTTCCTTTGGCCCATTGGGGGCAGGCCATGATCGCATGTTTGACGTTTTGCGAATGATATCCGCACGGGCAGTTTGGGCTATCAACTCCAGGGACTTTTCTTCGGTGCAGATAAGATTTGAGCCCGATGTGCTCGCTTCTTATCTGCATGGCAATGCTGCTCTGGGCCCTCTTCAGGCTTTATTATTAATATTATTATTTGATTTTATTTGATTTCAATTCGCACATGATTTAACCATCTAGAGCTATGAGGTGCATCAGTGCGTTGTCCTAGGAAAACCTACTACAGGAAGAAAACCCTGGCTCCTACAGACGACGGCCAAATAAGATCTAATATCATGAATGTTATAAGTAAATTCAACAATAGGAAAGCTAGAAGGATGCACAGATACCTTTACCATACGAATGTGTCATCCGTGTGTGAGGAGTTGTTTACCCGAGATTTTACCCCAGGCAAAACTGGCTCTTAGGGTGAACTCCCGTTTTCCGCCATAAGATCGTCGGCTTTGCGAAACTGCGCGAGCCTCTGAAGTCTCACGATCCATCGGGCAGTATTTGGGACAAGACGAGGATCAGACAGCAGTCTTAGTATGGCAGCTTTGTCTGATAGATCCACGTCTAGAAGACTCATAATATTGGGGCATTGATGGTTGTTTATAGGGCAGTCCAGTAATTCATGCCACGCACTTTCTTTCCCCAGTCTACATGCGCGCAAATAATCTTCAACTCCTGCAACCCTTGCCCATTTTAAGAATATCCTGAGGCCATTACAGCCTGTCCGGAATTGAAAGATGGCAGATATCTCAGCTTTGTGCAAATTTTATGCAGGAGAAGAATCTTTTTATCGGGGGGCTCACCACCGCGTCCTACTGCCTCAATACTGTTGCAATTTGCTTCTCTTCCCACCAACGTAGCCAGACCCCTTGAATATCTGATTCAGACACAACCAGGGGATCGCTATTTGCACTCTGACGCGGCGTCTAATCCATGAACAGAGGAATTCGCGATGCTAAATCTAGTCACTGTTGACTAGACACTCTTGGAAGCTAGTTGTTCGGGAACGAAGGTAAAGGTCAAGAGGTGGAATGTGTGTTTCGGCTTGTGGCAAGTAAATTGGGGTTGCTTTATAGGGGCCAGAAATTGCACGGAGGCATTTAAACTCAACTTTATCAAGTTTCGCTACAAGAGTTGAAGTTTTAGCCTTTGAAGACTAGATAAGAGCTGTGTACGTCATGTTGAATCTCACGATGGCTGTATATAACTGTCGGGAAGAAGCAAAGGTTGGGCCCCATGTAGACTTGACAATCCGATCGAAAACAGTTGATTGGGCTCGCGCTCGATCGACTGTAAATAGGGCGTGTGCCGAGCAAGATAATTTGGGATCGAGTGTAACTCCGAGGTTTTAATCTCCGAGGCTGGGGCAAGCTCATTGTTCTCAATATTTATGGTTGACGATAGATTAAATTTAGTCCGGGACCTGGTGAAGTGCATGAGGTAAAATTTCCTCGGCGCAAACACCATCCCGTGGCGCCTAGCCCAGCTCTGACATTCTGAGAATGTTGATGTCAAGGGTAAGCAGTTGATCCCGGTAGATTGTGAGTACACAAGTATATTGAGATCGTCAGCAAATGTACCTCCCGAAATTCCCTGCCGTGGCCGTTCGCATATGCGGACAAGCTTAGCATTCTAGAAGAGAAATAAGATGGGAGATAGGTGTGACCCTTGAGGAACGCCACGAAGGACTTTGAAGGGCGGTGATTCTTTGCCGCAGAAAGCTAGTATAGTTGAAGGGTCCGAGAGGAAGGAGGAAATCCGACGCACCAGCCATGGAGGGGTGCAAGAGTTGCGGAGGATGTGGAGCAGTCGTATAGGATCCACAGTGTCAAATACGCCAGCGATATCTAGGGAAAGCAGGGAAGCGACATGCTCTTAGAGCCCCATACTTCGTTTATTTGACTAGTAAGAAGATCAGAGGCCGTATCTGTAGAGCGCCTCGTGTGACAGGCTGGTGTCTAATGGAGTTGTGTCGACGCGGTGGTCGACACTAGTCTAGTCGCGAGGGTCGCGTAGTGGCACGAGCGTTGTAGAGTATTTACCTCATCAAGATGGACGTGATATAGTTTTGTTCTTTAGAATAAAGTAATTAACAGCTTGTAACCATTTTTTTTTTTAAATCATTTTTGCGTATGCAGCCTGAGGCTATGACGCGGATGATTACGGAAGATATGTATGTGACGCAGAATAACTCTGTTTGACGTTTGGAACACTCATACTCAGATTTCATTTGCAGATACCACTACGAGAATAACGCCTTACGACATGTACCCTCTTCCGTGAATACCCACCACAGGGAAAAGCGAGAAAAACCTGTGGCTATCTGAGCATGCTTTCGTTATTCTACGAATACAGCATCACCGCGAGAGAAGTGGTGTGAGGGTTTTGCTGGATTCGAACCAGCTTTCTCCTGTCTCAAGTGGGGCATGTGTCCAAGCTACCCAGACTCTACTTGGAAGAACGGCCCGGATAGTGTACCACTGCACCATCCGACCCAGCTTGTAACCATTGACCCGCGTGTATCTCGCCCTCTAGTCCCTTCACACCTCGTAAGGTTTCTCATTTGTGGCGGAGCTAGAATGTTGTGAGTTTCGGCAAGGTCTGAGAGTCGCTTGGCTGCGATAGATTTGATGACTTTGCCCATGGCTGGAAGGAGTGCTATAGGTCGCCAGGCGCCTGGGTCCTCATATGGCTCCCTCCCTGGTTTGCGGACTACGACGGTCCGTGCGCGCTTGAATATTGCCGGGAAATGACCTAGATCCCAGCATGCTTGAATAATTACTCGAAGCGTATTGATAATAGGAGAGACAAGAGCATGAAGGAAATAATACCGAAAGCCATCCCAGCCAGGAGCTGAGAAGGGCTTCATTGTATTCAGGGCCTGTTTGACATCAGCCAAAAAGATTTTCGGGGAAAGCGGGAGCGGAACAGCTGGCGCTTCTATGGGATCAAAGCTCATGGGTGGATGGAGCCTGTCCTTGTCAGGAATTTCCTGTGGGTCGGCGTGGGTCAGAGGATAGAAGATCTGCTGAAAATTAAGCACCTTGTCATCTGATGTGTCGAATCCGGTGTCCTCAATGTGAAGAGTGGGTAGTGTGCTGTGACCTCGAGGTTTCCCCCGATCCCAGCTGGCAAACTCCCAGATTTTGCGTGAATTGGAGGCATCGTGAATAGCCCGACAAAATGTAGCCGTCTTGACTTCTCGAACCAACTTGTCTGTGTCCAAGCTGCTCGTTTAGTGACTTCGAAATTCTCAGGGATCTTGGAGCTCATTGATTTACAGCGGCTAGCACGCGCACTCTTAACCACGGCGCGCACTTGATTAGACCACTATAGCGCTCCATAGACGGAATACTTACGTAAGGGGACGGTGATATTCACTTTGTCTTGGATAATGCGAGAGATCTCATCGCCGCATGAATCAAGTTCAGTTTTTGTCCTTAAAGAGGGAGCAGATCTGATTCTAGCCCTGGCCTCGGCATTAGCTGTGTAACAGCTGGTAAGCTAGTTTGTTCCTGTGGCGCATAGGCGTGCACAAACTCTACAGGGATAAAGGTGTGGCGCATGGGGCACATGGCAAGGGTATTGTATGGTAAGGCAGGGTGGCCTCGCTTACCCTGAAACTTCAGGAATAGAAACTAGCTGAGACACGGAGGCAAACTGAGAGGTGAAGACTCCTTGATACATCTGGGCTTTCTGCTACAAAGACTTTCTGATACACAATGATTTCCAGGAGCCTTCGATCATGTTAGGACTAAGGCGAGTTGGTTGATTGGGGAGACACTGTACATATATACTTGATGAGTAACGAAGTAGTTCATGCTTATAGATTTGAATATTAATTACGTCTACTCATTTAGTTGCGCAGGCGCTCTTGTTTAGACTGTGAAAAGCTGCGACACAATCGGTTTTCTTCCACACTCTAACTGGATCTGGGTCAACATTGTGCGTAGAAGTGTCGATGCTAATTTTTATAGGCAGACAATCAGAGCCGTGATCAAGTTGATTGATAGTAATACACTGAAGAGGCTTATCAGAGATAGACGGAGAACCAAATATTGAGTCCATTGTGGTTTCCTGCCCCCTAAAAGAACTTGAAATAAGACCCGGCGGAGTTAAGCGAGCCAGATCATTCCGATTCATGATATCAATTATGTGCGAGGCAGCGAGATGCTGTGTGGGGCAGGAAACTCCAGACCACATTGGATAATGAGAGTTAAATTCACCAAGCACAATATGTTCAATGCTGGGTTGGAAAAAGAGTATCGTACGCAAGACATTGAGCTGTTCAATACATACCTTTGAGTGACAGGAGCCCACAGGAAGAGAGTAGACGTTATGGATTGCAATAAGGCCGGTCGATGTTTTAAGGTAGAGGGAGCACACATCATTAGAAGCGAAGATTATTGACCAAGAATCTGGATCAAGTCTCTTGTTGATTAGAAAACAGGCCCTTTTAAAGCCGATTTCATATGCAAGGTTGAATTTAGAAGAGGCAGTTTTTATAGCGGGTCTGGCGATTAAACTAAGGTTCTTGGATGTCAAGAAAATCGAAATTTCGGGTAAATGGGTCGGCAAGAAGAGGAGACATAACCTTGTTGCTAGGATGGACGTTGTATTGAAGAATTTTAAGTTTACTCATAGAGCTGGGCTAGGGGGGCATCCTGGGTTGATGAGGGCGAGGAAGTTTGTGTCACCGGGGTTATTTGGTTTTGCGAGAGAGACTCACTAGACGGCGTCGGAGCTGATGCGAAGGGGGTTGGAAGTAGCAAATTTAATAGATGCATTAGACGTCGTGGAAAAGCTGATTGGATTCATCGATCATGCAGCGACTTCGAGAGCTGAAGGTCTTCCTCTTGGTCGCTTGTGGGGGTCTCTGACCTGAATCCAGCCTGATTCGGACTCTGGTTGAGCTGGAGTTGAAGTGGATGAGGGGGAGCTCAAGCTGAGCTTATACCTTACAGGTCGGAGAACGTAGGCCTGTCAAGCTTGAATGACTTCTTTAGCTCTAGTCGGGCACTCCTTTGCCCACGCAGTATTTCCTATTTTTCCACACGCGTGACACGCTGAGCCTCTTCCAAACTCTTTGATAGAGCAGCATGTGATGGCGTGCGCCCCAACGCACAAGCCACAGCGGACTGGCTCGCGACAGGATTTAGCGATAGTGCGATGGTACCGTTGGCAGTGGAAGCAGCGATTCACCTTACAGTCTTCGGAATAGACTTCGGATGAGTGGATTTCACCCTCTATTATCAGTCAGTGATGAATCAGGGCATTATCTTGGTCCTTTGATGCAAGGGTCAAGATTAAAGATCCCGTCTGAAGTCCCATCCGCTTTACTTTGGAAGGCCATCCCATTCGAATGAATGTTGTGTCGGAGGGCCAGTGTGGATTTTGTGTTTTTAGATAAGTTGATGCTGCAAGTAGATCAGAAGGATCAATAAATGCTTTAGGGATACCGTGTGCAACGACTGGGAGCCCTCGTGGGCGAACAATACATTCAGCGCCGAATAGAGACCGAAGTCTAGTGTCGTTTTCATAAAGGTTTCATTTTTCTGCAGACGCAAAAGTCAGGTGAATGTAACCACTAGGTATTTTTCGCGCCGCAATGACTGAAGGAGACACGTTCCCAAGGGCTTTGCTAGTCCTACGAACATTTTCAGCGCCCGAGACTTTTTCCAGCGCAGTGGATACCACTCTAAGCTTGACTGTAATTTCCCTAGTGACCCGAGGTGAGACAATGGCTTCGTGCTGCAGTCTGGCTGTAGATTGAGAAGCCGACACGTAGGCTAGATTTCCTGGGATAGCTTGAGAGATTTTTTGAAAGACGCGCTCTGTTTATTTCGTTATTAGACGACGTAGATCGGGGTGCACTGTAGTGGCAGAGACATCTGGGGCAGTTGAGCGTGTCACGTCCGGATTAGTCTGCAAAGATTTGATAGCCAAAGTAATAGCCCGGCTTATATCGGTGTTGAGCGCATAGGGAGCAGCATGAGTTTTCAGGATAGAAATAGCTCGATCTGATGAGATGACTGTGAGACTGACACTGGAGGTGATTGAATTCGAGGGCTTTGCCTTGCAGGCAGTTGCGTTGGCTTAAGTCACGACAGCTGGCAACAGCGATGATTGCCTATTGCGGCCAAGGTGACGCAAGGTATGATCAGAAGTATTGCAAATATATATGGTAAAATTTCATTGAATCTTTTCATTAATTGCACCGGACGCATTGCTGTCATAGCAAGGTTCGGCTATAATCTATAGAAGAAAGTTTTACAATACACATATCTATTGATTGTTATACCAACGATAGAACCGTTGATGTCATTACTATCGCGAACACTGAATCAAATCAAAGCCATTATTCGATGGCTGTCATCATTTGGCTAAGTCTCCTTCCGCCTGATGGCTTGGGCAACATCTCGCCTAAGCTCGATAGATAGTCAAACCACAACACTAAGCTTGTCAGGGCAAATATAGACCTTATTTCCTCAGCTAGGACGAGCAGGACACTTTTATACGCACATACACTGGTGCCATGGCATTTGAGGTATCTCATTGGGTTTAAGCGAGGATCCATATAGTATTTTGAAGCAAAAAGGCCACAGCGAGGTTGGCGAGTGCAAGAATTTACTCTGTGAAATCCGTAAAACCTTGACAGATCGAGAGTTCCACTTTATCGTCGACAGGCCTGATTCCAGCTGCTCTGGCAAACAACGAACATTCGTGGGAAGTTTCCTAATCGCATTTGGTGTGATAACTGGACGTGTTTTATCTTCGTAGCGGAGTAAATCATCAGAGCGGCAGATCCAAGACGTTCCGAATGTAGATTGTCGGCCAATATTTGGTGTTTTTAGATCATTACTAGGGTTGGATGGAACGATAGAACAATGGCACACAGTCTGGACCGTTCTCCCAAATAGAGTCTGGGTAGCTCGGACACATGCCCCACCTGAGACAGGAGAAAGCTTGTTCGTATCCAACGAGACTCTCAAAGCACACTCTCTCGCGATGATACTGAATTCTTAGAATAATGATAGCATATCCAGATAAACATGATTTTTTCTCGCTTTTCCCTGTGGTGGGCGTTCACAGAAGAAATTACATGTCGTAAGTGTTAACCTGGTAGTGGGATCCACTGATAAAATCTGAGCATTAGCGTTCCAAACGTCAGAAAAATATGTCGTCCTAAAGAAATATCCGTTTCTTCCGAAAATGCTAGCATAGACCTTAGGGCACCAAATCAGGTTAACTGGAATAGAAAAAACCTTGCTGATCTCCTCGAAGGATTTAGCATTGCGGACACCAAAAGCACTGTAGACAGCTTCGGAGGCCGGGCCGAGCGGAAAAATATTGCAATTTTCTTGACACTCAACGGGTGCTTTGGCAATAATTGGTCGGAAATTCTCAGACTCCAGAAGGAGATCAGGAGTTTAGGTAGAAGAGGAGGACAACACGAACTATGTCGGAGGGAGCGCTCCGTATTTCTATAATCAACTCAAGATTTTTTAGATAACGGCAAAGTCTTGTTCAGACAATAAGCAGATCTTCGTCGGATCGAAGGGGGTGGTCAGTTGTTAGACAAACCATGCCTTTACTGTTTGCCTTGAGTGATTGGGAATGGCGGCTCGCAGTTTTGGCTGTAGGACCTGAGCCAGAGGTGCGCTTTTAGGAGCTGCAACTTATTACAGTAAAGCTTGTCCAAGCAGATTCTGGGTCCCGATTTAATTATTGTTACTATTTATCGACATTTTGGTGCTGACTTTTGCAACCCTTATCCCTACGCACAATTTTACGAGCATGAGCAAGTACAGTAAAACTTCTCTAACACGATAGTGGGTCCCGGCATAAGTGTTGAAAATATTCATTGTAACTTGCACTTTTATATTTGCAACACTTACCCTAGCAGTTCATTTTGGGTGCAGGGGTAAGTATTGCAAATATAAATGGATGAATTTCAATGAATATTTTCAACACTTATGCCGGGACCCACTATCGTGTTAGAGAAGTTTTACTGTATAGCAAATACGAACTGTTAAAATCAGATGAATCTTTTCAATACTTAAACCGGGATCCACTATCGGCTTAGACAGGTTCTATAGATACTCTGGGTTAAGTGAATTTTTTTTTTTTTAAATCATTTTTGCGTATGCAGCCTGAGGCTATGACGCGAATGATTACGGAAGATATGTATGTGACGCAGAATAACTCTGTTTGACGTTTGGAACACTCATACTCAGATTTCATTTGCAGATATCACTACGAGAATAACGCCTTACGACATGTACCCTCTTCCGTGAATACCCACCACAGGGAAAAGCGAGAAAAACCTGTGGCTATCTGAGCATGCTTTCGTCATTCTACGAATACAGTATCACCGCGAGAGAAGTGGTGTGAGGGTCTTGCTGGATTCGAACCAGCTTTCTCCTGTCTCAAGTGGGGCATGTGTCCAAGCTACCCAGACTCTACTTGGAAGAACGGCCCAGATAGTGTACCACTGCACCATCCGACCCGGGGGTTAAGTGAATGCAGGCTAGATGATAAGTTATGTGCACTATGTATGCTTGTTTATACTATCGGAATAAACAGTACTTACGATCTACAGGGTATCAGGGACAATTAGTTTTACTGGCATGTAGTACTGCAGCCCTTAATATTGTTACTAATTAGACATAAATAACGCTTTTTAGTAACAATGATTAGGCCTGTAATACTACATGCAAGCAAAACTAACTGCCCCTGATAGCCTGTACAATGTCTCAACCCTCAAGATAGTTAAACCTTAAATCTAGAAATTACAGGCCTTTTCCTTGCTTTTTTCCGCTCATCCTTCCAAAAAGGGCTAGTAGATTCAGTCAAAATCACACGCTTTGTTCAGAGAGATACTCTCATGATAGGGTATTGTTCGTTGATCCGCTTCTTATAGGGTACAGGGGTTAAAGCGGGGATAAAGTGGAGATAAAGTGGTGATATTCCAGGTTACCTCACGATAGATCCACAGTATCCCTGTTAGCTTCAAATTTTAAAATCTTATGGCCTAAGGCATAAGAGATATGCATCTGTATATGAAGTCCAACGCCCACCTTCATGCCTGCACCTTTCTTCACTCGCGCACACCTGAGGTCGTTTCGTTTAAATCATTGTCAGCTATTTACTATTATTTTGCTCAACGGCATACTTTTATTTCATTCATCTATCTAATTTTTACTTCATGTGAGTGCATCTGAACCTTAAGTCAACTACTTTAGAAGATTTTAATTTACTGTACTAGATTGCCGCAAAGATGGATTCACCTCAACAACCTTCTCCACCATCAGCATCTCCTACTTATGCAAAACGCCTAACACAAACTCAACGTATTCAAGTAAGTCTGAAATCTACAAATTGATAAGGTTAAGAGAGTAACATGTGCAGGTTAGAACCTTGGCCAGTGAGGGACACAGTTACGTCAAAATCTCTCAACGCTTTGGGATTACATGGCGACAGGTACAATACACCATGAGCGTTGAAAATACCGAGCCTCAGTACTCCAGTGGTAGGCCACCTATTCTAAGTAGTTCCCAGGTCGATGAAATAGAATTTTTCGTCTGTTTATCATCGGAAAATCGTCGGATGTCATTTTTCCAACTTGCACATTTTATATTTCGGCACTTTGGTGTGAGCGAGAATGTGATCCGACGTGAACTGGCAAAGAGGGGATATGCACGCAGGATTGCACGATTAAAACCTCCTATCTCTTCAGTCAACAAACTGAAGAGATATGAGTTTGCCAGAATACATCTCCACTGGCGGAAGGAACATTGGATGAGAGTCCTCTGGTCCGACGAGACTTGGGCTATGAATGGTCGGCAAAGTGATCGTTGGGTCACAAGAAAGGTCAGTAGTCCCTTAAAGGATCCTAAGATTTAGAGTTCCCTTGAGCTAAGTTTAAGTCAAAGATTGGGGAAGAGTACGAAGATACCTGTGTCCTAGCCAAGACGCGGAGGAGAGTTGGGTGGATGTTCTGGGGATCTTTCTTTGGACGACAGAAGGGGCCTTGCCTGATTTGGGAGAAGGAGTGGGGCCATATCACTGCGGCCAGTTACTGCGAGAGGATAGTGCCTCTCATAGAGAGTGCGGTCTTTCGGGAACCAGGACTAGATGTGATGCAGGACAACGCCCTTCCTCACAAGTCGAGGCAAACTATGCGTGAGTTTGAAAGGAGGAATATTTCTCTAATGGAGTGGCCGCCATATTCTCCTGATTTAAATCCGATAGAAACTTTGTGGAGTTATATGAAAGAGTACATGGAGCGTCTTTATCCAGCGTTGGATCAAGGGGGGCAGCGGAGTCAAGGGCATCTTCGTCAAATAGTGAACGAGGCGTGGGATCTGGGGTTTAATGGGGATGACTTGGAGAAACTGATAGATTCGATGCCCCGAAGAATCAGAGCCGTTTACGAAGCTGAAGGCGGATATGTAAATTATTAGCTAGATAGAAGTATAATTTATTTATGAAATGTATTAATGAATTAAAAAGTGAATAGAGGGCTATAATGGACCAAAAAAGCAAAACCAACGAATATTTCGTTGTGAAATTTTTGCCATACAAATTTAAAGTTTAGGTGGGGAGATCTACTTATCGTCATGCTAATTCAAGTTAGTAAAAGCCTATATACCCTGTAAAAGTCGAATTTTAGCGCCTATACACGATTAATACCGTAGTATCAGAGTAGTCAAGGCTATAACATGAATGATCACGGAAGATGTGTATCTTTCGCAGCATGACTCATTTTGACGTATGGAACACTCATACTCAGATTTCTTGAGCAGATGCCACCACGGTGTTAACCCTTACGGCAGGTAGCGTCTTCCGTGAACGCCCACCACAGGGAAAAGCGTGAAAATCCCATGGTTATCTGAGTTTGCATACATCGTTTTGAGACTTCAGTACAGTAGAACTGTCTAGGTCGAAAGTGCGTCCCAGTTTAACTATTGTTAATATTTATGAATTTGTTGTAAAACTAAGCACCAAAAAATTCATAAATATAACGATAATTATTCTGAGACCCGCTACCGGCCAAGACAGGTTCCGCTGTATCACCACAAGAGAGTATGGTTCAAGGGTCTTGCTAGATTCAAGCAAGCTTTCTACTGTCTCAAACGGGGCATATGTCCGAGCAACCCCGACTCTACTTGGATCAACGGCCTGGACGGTGTACCACTATACCATCCGGCCAGTCATCTAACAACTACTTAATTGAGAAACGCTGTATCAGGATTTGGTTCAGAGATTTTGTAGTTATGATTAAATTCTCTGGTGTATGCTTCCGATCCGTTTCCCAACGCGTGAATTGATTCGAGGGATACGTCACATGTTCTAATTCTTAATTTAGTGACGCACTGTCTGGCGAGCGAGTTCAATTTTTATATTTTCAGATTTGCATATGGAACCGTAATGGGCACAATTTTTTTCCTGCTCATGTGAAAGTTTTGATAACTAATTGTACATGCGGCTCAATACGTGCACAAAATATGGCAAGAAACGTCTCTTTATCAGAGGTAGTTGAACGGGATAGCTTTCTCTATATAAGATAAATAGCTGGAGCAAACATGTCAGGTATCTCTGATCTTCTTAAGAGAGTGCTCTTATCAAAACTGCATCCATGATCAAACAAGATAACTTGATTTTTCCTACAACTTTAATCTTGTCCAACTTTTTATCAGTTTTGCTTTTGCACTCTCGTCCGTCAAAGTCCAGCAGCAAGCGCGATTGAGGCCGGATGAAAAGGTTTTGGTGTCAAAGCAAAACATTAAAGCCAGATTCGTTAGGTCGGCGGCTAAATGTGAACTTTCCACACAAATGCCATACGCCTTTAAATTAATATCAGGTTATTTCAAGAAGCCCTCGAATATATCAGCTCCCATTCTGATGGCCAAACACCAGCAGAGATGTTTCGGGATCTGAAGTCGTCTAAAATTTTTGGTATTGATTTAATCGTTCAGCATGAGATATAATATCAGTAGTAACGTGCTAATAGTTGTTCTTCGCGGCGTGATGCCGGCCTATTGTTACATGCTACAAAGCTCCTGGGTGAGGCTGATAGCATACTTCGGCACGCGATATGCACTTCTGACAATCTACGTGGCCTAACCATTTATTTTAATGGAACAATTTCAGCTCTTGTTTCTAAAAAACAAGAGCCTATAATTGATGTTACGTACGGAACGAGCAAATCAGGTAAAAAAATCATTGCTTTGATCTCGAAGAGCTTTTAATAACACTGATAATTCAGGTACGAGTTTATCCGCTGTTCTGGTGGAGCTTGACGGGACGAGAGTTCCCTTGTGTTACCTATCTTTAGGTATCAATAGCTCTGATCCGGCGTATAAGGCTACAGCTGCTGGTGCCACGACCACCATCTTGCAACAATTTCTACTGCCTCTAAAGCATGACGACTTTAATCCAAAGTTTTTCGGATGCGATCAGGATCAGGTGGTGATTTCGGCGATCCGTCTTGTTCGGCCAGATACTAAAGTTTAATTATGTTTTTGGCACGCCAAGAGAGCAATACGAAAAAAGCTTCAAAACTCTGCGAAAACTCATACCCTAAAGCATTACTTCCTCCAAAAATCATAAGCCATAGTACTTTCGCTCGAGGTCTGTTGGGGCTTGCATCTAACGTCTCGGTCTGACGGTGATCACAGATACAGCCGATGCCAATTTATTTCATGATCGACTGAATATGATGATCTTGGCCTATTCGAGACCTCAAATATAGCCGGGGGTGATATGATTACACAGATGTTTTACCGGCATTCTATTATGCAATCGATGATACCCAGCCAAAATGGCATTTATCGTACCAAAGAACAGATCTGTACAGACTGCGTCAAGGAAACTTACGCCTGGTGTTATTCTCATAACTAATTTCGATTATGGGCTTACTAATTAATTAATTGGTATGACCTAGAGCAGCGGTAATTATGGCCGCGCTCGGCAAATCTTGAGATTCTGCCTGTCTTAAAAACGACTATGATCAACGAGTCACACTGACAGAAGTTAAGGCACGCCTATCTTCGCCGCTTTTTTTTTTTAAAATCATATTGTATTCAGCCTCATAGCTATGACAAAAGATTCAAATACATTTTTGTTTTATTAACCATTTCCCCCTGTTTCCCTAACTCCGGGGAACCCATCCTCCTTTGGCACTAGTCTTGGCTCATGACTTAATGAAGACTATCCAACATTTGTTTCAGCCGGTGGTTCCGCTCCTAAGAAAACATTTAGCAATACAATACTTTTTAATTTTTTTTTTAAATATTTCTTGATGGAATGATTGGGGTGTTTTTTGGTAAATAGAAAAAAAATTAAATTATGATATAAATCAATTTTAAATAAATAGAGAAGTGATGTAGATAAAAATTCAAAAGAAAGGATTGTAATTCTGTAACATGAAGTGACTCATAAAATGTAATGGTGCTATGTGTAAGTTTCAATTTGTGGGGATTTATACTTTGAAATGCACTGACTGGATTGTAAGAATTTCAGAAGACAGAGTCTACCAACTTTGGTATTGAAGAGAATGGCCAGATTTAGTGGTTCAAATCCATCAAATTCTTTTTTCCTCTCTCCATCAGAATAGGTGCAATCAAGTATCAGATGTGGCATAGTTTGTTTCTCCTTGTTACAGAAGTTACAAATGTCACTGTTTACTTTCCCAATTTTGTAGAGATAGGCCAGGTTGTCCCCAATCACAGTTCTTGCCTGAAAGTATGATCACTGAGCGTCTCTACTGAACATATTCAGATTCAAAGCCTTAGACTTGAAGATAGGTATAGATATCCTTGCAGATGTCCCATAAAATCTGCCGAGTCCAATGGCATTTCTGCCTTCTTCTCTTAGCACTTGCTTTGTCCATTCAGTTTGCCAAGTTATAAGAATTTGTTTTCTTACTTATTCATTTAAAAACGAATAAGACGTAAATCTGTCTTTGGATAGAATCGGGTGGTCCAGATCTTTCTTTGCAAGGTTGTCGGCTAGTTCATTGCCCTCAATTCCTTGATGGCCCGGACACCAATGTAGTTGTAGATTGATCTTATTACTCTCAGATCTAACCTTATGTGAAAAGAAATTAGGAGCTCTGGAAATTCTGAGTAGAGCAGCTTGGCTGTCAGAAAAGAGGAAACAGCTTGCTTTGGGTATTGTTGCAGAAATATGACTTAAAGCCTTATAAATTGCGTAGGTCTCTGCGTCAGTAATGCCAATGCATCTACCAAGATTGAATGAAAGACATTTAAGCTCCCGGGTGTAAGGAAGATAGATAGAAATGCGTATGGCAGCACCTTTGTCCTTGACCAAGGAGCCATCAGTGTATAAAATAAATGAGGAAGGAGGAATAATCTGTAATAGATTCATATTTTAATTTTTTGCGGAAGATTTATGAAGTTTGCTTATAGTGATATCCAAGGAGTTACTCATCCATGGTGGGGACCACTTGGAATTTAGAGGCTCCAACTTAGATGTTATGGAAAACTTCTTGAGTAAAAGAGCTAATCTATGAAGTTGACTGCTAGGATTTTCGTCCAAGGAAGCAAACATACTCAGATCTATTGAGTGGCAAGAAGGAAAAAGTTCATTTTGTAATTTACAAGACAATGAAATGTAAAGGGGGTGGTGAGCTTGCAGTCTCGGGATACGTAACGCGCAGAAGGCAGCCTGTTTGAAATGTCTTACTCTGGTTGGGAGAAAGGCCGCTTCAACTTCCAAGGCCTTGCTCGGGCTACTTCTATAGACACCTGTGATTGAAACAAGGGCTTGATTTTGTAACTTCTCACACATGTGAGTCAGTTTTTCTGTACCATAGTTATCAACTCTTCGCCGCTTTAGCTGTCTTCGGATTGACCTAGTGAGCTGGTTATTGGCTTCACGCGTGGTGCCTCCAGCACTAGAATGGATGAGGGCCATCTTGAACAACGATCAACAAATAGGTACTGCTCCCTGGGGCAAGATCTTCAAGCAAGAGTAGAAGGGTTTACAGAATCAGGAGTAGATTCACAAAGTTTGGCAAAGTATCACACAAATCCAAATGGACGTGTGCATGCGAGTTATTTCTCATGAGTCGCTTCTTAATCTGTAAGCTCATTTTGAGTTGTTTCGAGGAAGCCCGAGATCCGATAAAATTTTTTAAGAAGATTCGCCGTGAGAGACAAAGACCAATCTGGGTAGAGCAGCAGCTTTTTCTTCGCCTTCAGTTACTATCATTCCCGATTCCATTACTAGAGAACTTCGACCAAGATTCAGGGTCCGAGTCCTATATTATGGAGTACGGGCTTCAGGATATGGAACAAGAATGAGGAGATCTGGATGACTCTGAAGATGATACTCCCAATGCTATTGCATCAAGAATCAACTCGACATTAGATTCTGTCAAGGATATTTTTAACAAGTAGGCAGAAATTGGAGATTCCAAGTTTCTCAAAAAAAAGTTGAGGCTGAAAATTCTAAGAATGTTACTTTGGCTGATGAAACAGAACATCGCGATAATCAAAGGACAATGCTGAAGATACGGGCACATAGCAGAAATCAAGTAACGATGTACTACGAGCCAATCCGGCGGAACCAGGTAAATGACGTTCAATCTCCAACAGTACAAAATTCTAACTCCTTAAACATTAATTTTCTTTTGAACAGCACCACAGTTTGAATCAATTTTCAGCAGAGCTACTTTATTTAAGTTTTATTGGAGGAAAATTTTATACTGTTGAGTAAAAAGGACAATCTTTGATCCATTTACTGAAAGTATATATATAAATATAAGTTGTACAACTTAATTACAAAAATTGAATTGAAATGAAACAAAAAAATCAGGTTTTAATCCCTGTACACCACTTGGGCTCTCATTAACAGTAATTCGATCTTGTGCTGGTTATTGTCTATGAAATTTGTACCCCTTGCAGTGAATAAAAAATTCCACATGTAATACCTGTGGGATAACAGCAAATTTATTGAAGGAACTTTATGACAAAATTTACCATTGCTAGCATATCTCATCAGAAATAACTACATATAAACTGAGTTATCCCTCAAGGCGCTATTCTCGTAGCGGTATTTGGAAATGAAATCTGAGTATGACTGTTTCTAACGACAAAAAGAGTCACTTTGCGGGGGTCAACGACTTAGCACCTGTACATGGTGTCTCCTACGAACCTCCAGCTCTCATCAGAGAGTTTGCAAAGCCAACATTGAGTCACATCCTTATCAACTTCAAGCTGAGTTCCCCCCCCTCACATTGGAAGATTCGAATTTCCGTAAACATCCTATGACGAGAGATGATGAGAAGGAAAGAGGGAAAGAGGAGGATATTGTGGTACAATTATTGCTACAACGATGGTTAGAGAGGCCCTCGTTATACTCAACATATGCCATTCCGCCGTGGGGTGACTATAAAGCCTGTACACAGCTAAGTCCGAGACCCTTCGTCCTTTTGACTTGTGGAATTCGAATCATCAGTAACTTCATCTCTCATCCCCTAGATTCTCGATTTACTAGCCAGGAGGGTCTTCAATTTAAATAAGTTACTCGACAACCCAAAGTTCGTAACGATAATTGTGGGCTAGGCTAGGCTATTCTGCGGTACTCACACTCGACCAAGACTTTTCTAAAATCCTGTCACGGCCTTCGATTTGTCCTGAGGCGCGAATTAGGGGACGAGTTAGGGGGAGGCTAGGAAGGGAGAGAGTGGTTCTCATAGGTATACACAAGTCTGCTGCGCCCAACTGGACGACCTCTGCGAACGCTTCTGAAGGGTAGCTATATCTTCAGATTTAGTCCTAATGTTGGTATTAGGTGAGCCTCGCACCCGGTGGTTTTTGGTAGATTTTTCCCGGCAGCTACACACCCGCAAATGGCCTCCGCTTCGTTGGCTGGAGAGGGGAGATGATGTTGGGCTAAGGGCTCCTCTAAGTGTGTACTCGAATGAAGACTTGTGGGGGTATTACTGTTTGACTGAGGCCGTGAGGAAGGCATAGGAAAGGACTTACTACCTCAGGAATAGAAGTCTTTGGCCTGTAGGCAGAGGACCTACATGTCTGTTGATAGTCATAGACTCGAATGGACAACAATTCAAATTAAAAAAGTCATTCTGCAGTAATACCACCCTAAAGAGTTTTAGTTTGTAAAATAACAGGCATTAGAGTGGGTTTTAAAAATATTTAGCTTGTTAAGAAATGATCATACCCCTTTGCCGAGACATCCTAGAAACACTATACTGCGTTCGGGTCGATATACCTTGCAGAAGCACTATTGATAGGATTCTTTTCTTGGCGCCCAAATTTTGTTAAACATTATGTTACTTTGAAATTTTCTTAGTATATCTTATCTACAACTAAACAGAGCTACCGTGCATTTAATAATAAGACGAAATTGATCCCAAAAGATACATCAATACGAAGTGAAGCTTCTTTCTACCTCTATTACAGCTAAAAATTTCGCAGGCATGCTGGCGACAAGTCGACCAAGTTCGTCAGATGAGATTGAGTCCCAAGCTTTTCTAATGGCTCTCTTAAGCGTCTGCCGAGATGTTTACCTTTCAGTATCAAACTATGGATATCGAGCTTGAATGTGATCCTTCATCGATTTCCATACAAACTCGATTGGGTTTAAGTCGGGAGAGAAGGGAGGCCGCACGATGGGTTCTACCCCAGTTTAGAGTAAAGCTTCCATGGCATTCCGTGCAGGATGGCAGGGAGCACCATCTTGCATCAGTAAAATTGATGGATTAGCTTTTCGTGCCGTTATTATCCTTGGTAAAATCCACTAGCAGTAGGTCTCTGAGTTCAATTTTCCCAAACTAGATCACTATTTTTTGCTTCTCATGGAAAGATCCCCAATAGATCCAGCAATTTTTTCGGACAAACTTACGAGATAAGCACATCTCGTCAGACTTCTCATCAATCTTGACTTCGTGGAAAAACAAAATTATCAATGACCGAACTAACCTTTCTGGTGACCCATAAACGCGTGTACTGGCCGCCAGTAATCCAAGATTCGTCAGTCCATAGTAATTGATTCCACAACTCCATGTTCCAACTTGAATGAAACCGAGCGAAAAGTAGCCGTCGCCTTTTATTTTCTTCACTATGCGGAGGCTTCCTCTGGGAGACACAACGCTTATTTCACCTTGGTTCTAGAGTATTCCGAAAAGCTTTCTCACCGACGTTCCAGTGAGAAAACTGCACCGTAACAAGTCCTAAGCAGGTCATAAAACGACCGACTCGTGAACTGCAAACCAAATATTCAAGCTCATCAGCTTGAACCTCACTCAGGACTGGAGGTCGACCGGAACTTCTGGCTTCTGAAAGATCACCACGTTCGCGTGCGTATTGGGCTTATCTATGACTTAGCCCTAATTTGTAAAGGATGTAACGATGTGAAAGCCCATTCTTCAAGGTGTCTAGATTGCGACCCTTTTATCCCGATTAAGAATCTGGCGACGAGGTCTCTTC
The DNA here is from genome assembly GCA_028751805.1 of Podosphaera xanthii. Lineage (NCBI taxonomy): Eukaryota > Fungi > Ascomycota > Leotiomycetes > Helotiales > Erysiphaceae > Podosphaera > Podosphaera xanthii. Next base: position 2,144,586 of record JAPWIX010000002.1, read on the forward strand.
GAAGACTGAAAGATGTGAGGATTCATTTTGATTTTTCAATCACAGGCTCTGACTTGGAGAAAGATGAAAGAAATGTAGCGGTCATGAGTTCGTGGCCATAAAATTTAGAAGGTGAAGGCTGATCTTGTATTTAGAGTGCTGTTCGTAATAGTTTTGTAGATGTACTCTGATACTACGGTATTAATCGTGTATAGGCGCTAAAATTCGACTTTTACAGGGTATATAGGCTTTTACTAACTTGAATTAGCATGACGATAAGTAGATCTCCCCACCTAAACTTTAAATTTGTATGGCAAAAATTTCACAACGAAATATTCGTTGGTTTTGCTTTTTTGGTCCATTATAGCCCTCTATTCACTTTTTAATTCATTAATACATTTCATAAATAAATTATACTTCTATCTAGCTAATAATTTACATATCCGCCTTCAGCTTCGTAAACGGCTCTGATTCTTCGGGGCATCGAATCTATCAGTTTCTCCAAGTCATCCCCATTAAACCCCAGATCCCACGCCTCGTTCACTATTTGACGAAGATGCCCTTGACTCCGCTGCCCCCTTGATCCAACGCTGGATAAAGACGCTCCATGTACGCTTTCATATAACTCCACAAAGTTTCTATCGGATTTAAATCAGGAGAATATGGCGGCCACTCCATTAGAGAAATATTCCTCCTTTCAAACTCACGCATAGTTTGCCTCGACTTGTGAGGAGGGGCGTTGTCCTGCATCACATCTAGTCCTGGTTCCCGAAAGACCGCACTCTCTATGAGAGGCACTATCCTCTCGCAGTAACTGGCCGCAGTGATATGGCCCCACTCCTTCTCCCAAATCAGGCAAGGCCCCTTCTGTCGTCCAAAGAAAGATCCCCAGAACATCCACCCAACTCTCCTCCGCGTCTTGGCTAGGACACAGGTATCTTCGTACTCTTCCCCAATCTTTGACTTAAACTTAGCTCAAGGGAACTCTAAATCTTAGGATCCTTTAAGGGACTACTGACCTTTCTTGTGACCCAACGATCACTTTGCCGACCATTCATAGCCCAAGTCTCGTCGGACCAGAGGACTCTCATCCAATGTTCCTTCCGCCAGTGGAGATGTATTCTGGCAAACTCATATCTCTTCAGTTTGTTGACTGAAGAGATAGGAGGTTTTAATCGTGCAATCCTGCGTGCATATCCCCTCTTTGCCAGTTCACGTCGGATCACATTCTCGCTCACACCAAAGTGCCGAAATATAAAATGTGCAAGTTGGAAAAATGACATCCGACGATTTTCCGATGATAAACAGACGAAAAATTCTATTTCATCGACCTGGGAACTACTTAGAATAGGTGGCCTACCACTGGAGTACTGAGGCTCGGTATTTTCAACGCTCATGGTGTATTGTACCTGTCGCCATGTAATCCCAAAGCGTTGAGAGATTTTGACGTAACTGTGTCCCTCACTGGCCAAGGTTCTAACCTGCACATGTTACTCTCTTAACCTTATCAATTTGTAGATTTCAGACTTACTTGAATACGTTGAGTTTGTGTTAGGCGTTTTGCATAAGTAGGAGATGCTGATGGTGGAGAAGGTTGTTGAGGTGAATCCATCTTTGCGGCAATCTAGTACAGTAAATTAAAATCTTCTAAAGTAGTTGACTTAAGGTTCAGATGCACTCACATGAAGTAAAAATTAGATAGATGAATGAAATAAAAGTATGCCGTTGAGCAAAATAATAGTAAATAGCTGACAATGATTTAAACGAAACGACCTCAGGTGTGCGCGAGTGAAGAAAGGTGCAGGCATGAAGGTGGGCGTTGGACTTCATATACAGATGCATATCTCTTATGCCTTAGGCCATAAGATTTTAAAATTTGAAGCTAACAGGGATACTGTGGATCTATCGTGAGGTAACCTGGAATATCACCACTTTATCTCCACTTTATCCCCGCTTTAACCCCTGTACCCTATAAGAAGCGGATCAACGAACAATACCCTATCATGAGAGTATATACTACAAATTGAATCTAAGTTAAAAAAAGTACAGTGTATGTATAAGGCCAGATCATGCTTGTATCGGAATACTTGTTTGTGGATCATTATTCATTTGATTTTATGACATTACTTGACATGTAGCACTTGTCTGCCTGTAGGTCAATGACGCCTATTCCTCAGGTGGTATTTCCTTTCCCGTGCCTCCACTGTGGCCTCTACCAATGAGTAATGCCCCAAAGAGTCTTTATCCAAGTATACACTTGGTAGATCCCTTAGCCTTCCGTTATCTCCACAATACAGCCAACGGAGCAAAGGCAATCGGCGGGTGTATAGCTGGCGGAGAAAATCTACCGAAAAACCACTGGATTTAGGGCTCTCTCACTACCGATATCAGGACTATATCCGAGTGTATAATTCCCCTTCTGAGTATCCAAAGAGGCCGACCAGGCGGTCGCGGCAGAACTGTGTATACCTAAGAGAACACTTTCTTCCTGCCTAACCTCCCCCCAATTCATCCCCTGATTCGTGAGTAGGGACAAGTTGAAAGCTATGATAGAGTCAGAAAATTCTTGATCGAGTTTGAATGCTGTAGAGTAGTCTAGCCTAGCCCCCCGATCATCTTTGCGAACTCTGGTTTGTCGTGTAACTCGTGCAAATTGAAGGCGCTCTTTGCAAGTACTAGTGAGGAAAAAAGGCTGGTAGGGACGATGTTGGCAATGATTCGGGTTTCGATGGTTTGAGAAGCAAAAATTCACATACGTCGCTGTGTACATTAATGCGGCAGCGGAATAGCGTATCATGAATACGACTAGGGCTTGGCTATTCATCGTTGTAGCAACGAGTTGTTCCACATTATCCTGTTGATTCCCTCAATTCTTTCGTTATCTTTCGTCACAGACTCCTGACGAATTGCGGATCTTCCAGTATGGAGAAGATACTCAACTTGAAGTTGATAAGGCTGTAACGTAGTCTGAGCACTGCAGACTCTCAAATAAGAGCATGAGTTTCGTAGGGGATACCATGGACAGGTGTTGAATCGTCGACCGACCAGTTCGGACATGATCAAGCTTTGTAGGGATCGTACTACTAGTTGTACTAATAGTGGCAAGTAGATTATTTGCTCATGTCGATAAATGCATTGGTACATAAAGGTGTAGAAGAATTGGGACGATCAACACATGCCACATGTAATGATGAAAATTTGTCGTCATAGGAATATTCATCAGTCAAGCTTAATAACTCTGTACAATAAAATTTCGGAATTTGAGCTACATGAAGACACAACTGGAGATTTCTCGCATCTTGAATGGCTCCATCATCATCGTAAGCTCAATCATGTTCATTATCCGTCACGCCCTGTGTCTAGTTAATACCGGCCATCCAGTCCTATGCTTTTGACATAGTCACGCCTAGTATCTGAAGCTTAGTCACCTTCTATCCCTACATTAGTCGCTGAAACTAGAACAATTCTAAAAGTTACATCCTATGGACTACGGTATCACTGTTACATTTACGACTTGTGCAACGGGTAGTAATTACGACTGCAGCGCTTGAAGATTAGCATTGGCGCGTTAAGATATCATGAGGTCACAAATTTAGGCTACTAGTAAGAAAAGTAGTCGTAGTTAGTACCAGTACTTATAGTACCCCTGATCTGGAATACTTTTTATCTGGGATTGGATTTACCCCTTGTCGTATACAAATTTATATGGAGCTAGGAGTAAAAGTAAATCCAGAAGGGGAAATCTTCCATATTAGGGATACCGTCTGTATCAGCCTTCTTTTGTACGTATATTTTTCTGCCTATCGTCATTCATAAGCTCTTATCGTCAAGTCCTATAGCTCTCCCTATCTTTTCTCCCTTGATTCGCACGTTCCTGCAACAACGATCTTATTACCACCCCCCCCCTTACATTTTGGGTCGATTACTTCTTTATTTAGTTAGTTCATAATAATTCTCAGCCTTCTAGTAATCTATGTCGACTTCTGTGCACATTGCTCGGGCCCCCGCCATTAGTTATCTCCATCAGTACTACGACCAGAAGGTTTAGGGACCATGTAGGTCGCACTCGCATTGTTCATGGATGCAGTGGGCCGGTGTACTGTCTGCGCGTCTCCCCTGACTTTGTGTGCATAATGACAAGTTGTCCTTGAATACAGTCGTCCCTCTCTAACTCGATAATGGGTCCCAGTATAAGTGTTGAAAATATTCATTGAAATGTAACCATTTATATTTGCAATACTTACCCCTGCACGCAAAATAACTTGTAAGGGTAAGTGTTGCAAATGTAAAAGTCCAAGTTACAATGAATATTTTCAACACTTATACTGGGACCCACTATCGAGTTAGAGAGGGACGACTGTACATCCATAATGTTTATGATAAGTTGCTCTTGCTCATAGGTCTCTATAGGTAGAGATTCATACATGTCTACTTTTCATTATCTCAGTCTTTAATTTGTTATTGTTAACTGTAGTGTTTTCTTTCACCATTTTCACTTCGTATTATAAAAGACGCTTTTTCTTCAGCCGTTTGGACTGTTTCTAGTTCCCGGCCTTGCTCTGCCGGCCCTAGGATCCGAACGACAAAGATCTACTGACGTCAAGTACGTCAACCAAAATCTTGTGAAGGTCGAACTAGTGTGTAGTGGAGTCAACACGAGAAGCTCTAACATCTCACTACTCTACATGACCGCCGCGACGGATGCGTTACGACTAGTCTGCTTGTGCGCATCTGTGTTTTGAATATCAAAGTAAGCTTTTTACTATAATAATACTAGTCGAATCTCAAACTACACTTACATTAACTCGTCGACGCCCAATTACTTATATTACTTGTACATCAAGTTGCAATTTGTGTTGTTCTTACAGGTCTTTGTAGCATTTGCTCTAGAGGCAAAAAGTAACGAAAAGGAAGATAATGGATATGCATACGATAGAACTACACGAAATGGAACAAAATAATCCCATGAATGGGCCGAGAAGAAATCAACCAGTCTCCCATCATGCCGGATCAAGAAGTTCTCAACATCGTGACGCCAGCCAAGTTTCACGAACGTTCGTTGACGAACGATACTTGTCACGGCCGCCCCAACGTCCTGCCCAGGTGTGGGAACAGAGAGAAACAAAAGGCCATGCAAATGGAGAGATGCCTGTACGGTATAACTCAGAAGGAAGTTTCCGACAGTCAAGACATAATCCGTCAGCTCTTCCAGGTATGGATACACGAAAGAACCCGGATACATATGCCAGACCTCTGCAGAAAAGTTTCTCTGGAATCCCCAGTCCTTCCCTTGAGAGCATGATCAATCCTAACTCACCAGGAGGATCCACGTGCAGTGAGAAAGGATTACGGGAGGAAAAACTCGGAGCTAATGATTATCAGTATAACAATGTAAGTGAGAAAAAGCTATGGGTAATGTCAAGCTAATTTCTCTCAGAGTTCTATCGGCTTCATCATGACTGTTCTCGGCTGTTCATTTGCTCTAGCCGGATCTCAAATCGTTGGCCTCTTATATTTAACTCTCGGTACAAGGATTGCCGAAGATTTTAACCGCCCTTCTCTCACTATCTGGCTCCTCAGTGCTGGAATCATTGCTATGGGTGCTCTTTCTCCTTTCGTTGGACCGCTGGCGGATCTCTTCGGGCGTAAATCAATCTTCTTGTCCGGTGTCTTTTGCGGAATTATCGGATCTATCGTTTGTGCGGTCACTCCTTCTGCGCCTGGCTTTATCGCTGGGCAAATACTCCTGGGATTTGGTGCGGTGGTTGAGGAGCTTATGGCTATCACGGTGGTCTCAGAGATTGTTCCGACAGCAAAACGTGGCCTATATGCCGCCCTAATATTGGCTGCTATCGTTCCTTGGTCGCCGGGAACTCTCTACGCTGATTACATAGCTTCCTACTCTTGGCGATGGATTGGTCTTCCGCTGGGAGTTTGGCATTTGATTATCTTTATAATTATCGCATGCTTCTATTTCCCTCCTCCACTCGCTCAATACGAAGGGTTTTCTCGCCGTCAATTACTTCGACGTATCGACTGGTTTGGTGGATTTCTTCTGACTCTCGGTTTACTCCTCTTCCTCATTGCCTTGAATTGGGGAGGTCAACAATACAGTTGGACATCGACTCGTGTACTTTCCTTTATGCTAACCGGAATTTCCCTTGTAATTGCCTTTGGATGCTGGGAGAAGTTTGGTGCCGAGTATCCATTGTACCCGAGACGCATCATACAAGCTCCACGTCCATTTATTTGTATCATTAGTGTCATCTTTGCCGCCGGAATCAACTATATCCCGTTGGTTGTTTTCTGGCCGATTGAAACCATTTCTGTCTACGGATCAGACATGAAGCAAAGCGGTATCTACAATCTGCCCATCGGAACTTGTATTCTTGCAGGCGCCATCCTTTCGGCATTACTCATTGGATTATTTAAGTCTCATGTCACTTTAATCATGACTTTCTTCTGCATTTTACAGACATGCGGTAAGCTTCTGCCCGGTCAACGTTCTTTTCGTAACAAATTACTAATAACTGACAGGAGCCGCTGCCCTATCCGCCATCGATCCCCATTCAATCGCGTCTGCATGGGCACCTTTCTGCATCGCACTCATCGGCGTGGGTGGTGTACTTGTACCTAACCAAATAATCATTACTATCTTAACGCCCAACGATTTAATTGCTTCTGCCACTGCTCTCACGATCGGTATTCGCTCACAAGCTCAAGTGATAGGTCTCGCAATCTACTTCTCCCGATTTATGCACATTGTGGAGAAAAATGCTCTTCTCCATTACGCGGGACCTATCATTAACGCTGGTGTTCATGAGCTTCCCGTCATAATAAAATTCCTCGAAGGCTTAGCTTCACACCCGTTTGATGAACTCGCTCAGACGATCCCTCAACTGGCTGGACCAAATAACATTTTGGCATTCAATGCTGTCAAGGAGGGCGCTATACTAACCTTCAAAGGTGCATTTGACTACGTTTATTTGATGAGCATCTGCTTTGGTTTGATTGCCTGCATAGCCGCCGCTTGCATGGGAAATATAGAGCAGTACATGAATGAACATGTTGCTGTAGTTTTGTAATAGGGATACTTTGGATCGGCTCAGTTCATAGTTTGACTGCTTTAAACCAGGCGAAAACTCAAGCCCTGATGTTTTGTTACATATTGACTTCAGCGACATAAATGGATTAGGTGGCGTTTGGACTTGGGGGTAGAAAGGTTCGTCTCAGACATGATGAGCCTAATCGGCTACTCCAGATTCGAGATTTTTGATAGTTACCACATTTTTACATGTATTTATTTAGTTCACTCAGCGTCTGCTGGCGTTTTGTACATTAACGAGCTTACAAGCACGATGGCCTAGCTGCCACGAATATATCAGTAGTCTTAGCCCTAAAAGGTAGACTTATTTCTGCACGCACTTTGGCTGGAATTTTTCATCTTCCACATTAGGTGTCTTGTGAAGCGCCTTTATGAAAACTGTTGTGAGAGCGTGCCACTTGTTAACGAATTTTCTTGCAGCAGGATCTCTGCCAGAGTAAACACACACAGCGATTTTATCTGGCAGGGGGATAGCGTGTGCTGTTATGTGTGAATTTGACCTTGAAGTCATATACTGGGTAGCAGGGATAGAACTTATTGGCGACTGATGTTAATTTTGTACGTCATTGCCACTAAATACACGGCAACAACGTACAAAACTAATCTCAACCCATGTCGAGTTTTACCTCTGCTTCGCAGTACCATATTCACATATCCATGTACTCATCGTGCATGCTCTGGTTCCAAATTTTATACACTTCTTCGCTCAACATGTACATGAATAAGTGACTTTCCTGCAAGCTCTCAAGAGTACCAGAGTAGTTCCTGACGGGTAATTGTTCTCCCGACCACGGCAGCTGGTCAGTCCTCATCGCGTGTGATGATGGGTAGTCCGGGACACTGGCGGACGTGGTGAGAGATTACTGATCTCGAGGCCCGTCATCGACAGCCTTGCTTAGGCAAAGCGAGACGGACCTCATCCCGACTACTCAGGGGACCATCTTTCGTCCGACATTTTTCTTCCCTGGCGCGCCGTCGGACGTGTCCGTCGTTATGGACGAGCACGGTAACGATGACGACGGCAGGGGCGGCTGTGCAGGAGAATCCGGGCTCCTGTCGCCTTGGAGTCATGCACTTGCACCGCGGTCGACGAGAACTGTTGAAATGATTGCTATCATGAAACAAGTAACGTCCAACTTTGGATGTGATAGTCGTTTGCACTCACGTAGATCTGCACGTACTAATCTTTCCATAAAGTTGTGAGGCTGGTAAATACGCTAAACCGTATTAACACAAATCACTAGATTTCTGTTTCTTTAGATAGATATTATATGTATAGCGATCTGTTTTCCAAGCTGTAGTAATAAAGAACTCCACAGCTTACGATTAACAGCCTCTTACATTCCAAAATCTGCAAGATCGTGATAAGTGCCTAATCAGTCTTAACAGACTGTTGCTAATCCCTTCCAAATTTCTACAGGTTCTGAGCCCGGTGCACTAGCATAAGCACTTATTGTAAAGGTGAACCCTAAGCGCTAACATATCGTTTCTACAGATTCGATACCTCAAAGATGTCTAATTCATCTACTTCTCCGCTCCCTCAGACTAGCTCGTTGCAAAGTTCGGAAACTGTCGTTTCTAAAGATTTCTTCACGATAATCGCCAAAGAATACGGTGGTCGTTCCATGAACTTAACCCACGTCGTGCCCCTCGACGGGCAATCGAACTACGATTCATGGGCCTCGACCATGATTGCTGTGTGGAATACGCTTGGGTTACACGAATTAGTTATTGAAGGTTTAAAACCAGTGGATGACGCCGACACTGAAGAGAAAAGGTCGTATAAGTCATAATACACTTTGGCTGTAGGTGTCTACATTCAAGTTGTTAAATTTGAGATACAACATAGTATCCTCGACAAGATTGACCCTCACTTGATGTGGACGTACCTAAAGATGATGTACAGGAGAGATACTGCGTATTCTCTTGTTTATCAATTAGGGAACTTATATGAGCTTAAATCAGTGTATAATGCTTCTCAGACTCTCTCTTCTTTCATCGAGCAGTTTGAAACACAATGGTTTAAACTTCACAAATTGTCACGGGAATCTACAGATCCTGATCGTCGTGAGATTGCATCCTTTGAGAAAGATACTATTAAGCGTGATTTTCTTCTTGGATTCTTGGCCCGTCATAAAAAGAACGTCGTTGATAATCTCACGACTAAGAGTAATCTATCTTTTTCTGAGGTCAATCAAAGACTCGTTGATACGGATGAGGTGGAAACTCCTCATTCCGCGTTTTTAACTATCGTGGAAAAAAGGCCGAAACTTCTAACCAGGCCCGCAAATATCTCCAAGAGAAAGGAATGCAATTTTTGTCGGAAACATCATCCGAACAAGGCATCCGGTCACACGTGGAATAATTGTCGGATGTTGAAGGAGATGAAAAAGCATAAGGCGAAGGAAACTCCTCATGTTAGTAAAGAAGCTCTCATGACTCTCTCATCTACAGACAAGGTTAGTAAACAGAATTTCTATCTTGATACGTGCGCAACTTCTCACATGTGTCCACACTCAGATCGTTTCGAGCTCCTCTCAATATGTACCGGATTTGTGACGTCAAGTTCGGGGGAGGAGATGAAAATCTTGGGGAAAGGATCTATTGTGTTGAATTGTGTATTATCAGATAAATCTATTTCTTCATTTCGTCTCAGAGATGTTTTGTATGTGCCATCACTTAAACACCCTCTTTTTTCATGGAAAAAAGAAAGCTAAAGGCTATAAACTTTATGATGATGGTAACGTAATGCTTGTCATTAATAACAAAAGGTCTGGCTTGAAGCAATCTTCTGTGGCTCTCTACTGGTTATACCGGAGTTGAATCTACCAATTAAAGAAATTGCATATCTTACCTACTCTTTTTGGCACCAAGCATTATGCCACTCTGCCCCTTCAACTATATCAAAAACAGATAAGTCAATTCAGGATTCCAATATTATTCCTGATTGTCCTAAAGACTTTCACTGCGAGGCCTGTGCTCTGTCTGAATCAACTCACAGTAAACCTCATGTAGCTACTTCGAGATCAATTACACCAGGAGAATATCTGCATTCCGACCTTTGTGGTTCGTTCCCAATAGTATCTCTGTGTAATTCTCGTTATTATATTTCATTCATTGATGATGCAACTCGTTATTCTTGGGTCCATCTCTTAAAATCTAAATCTGATGCTGTTCAAGCAACAATTGATATGATCACCAAGATTGAAACCCAAAATAACTGTCGAGTAAAATCGTTGAGAGCCGATAATGGTGGTGAATATGTAAATGAAAAATTTTCAAAATACCTAGATCTGATGGGGATAAATCATGACTTGACTCCTCCCTATTCTCCTGAATCTAATGGCGTCGCCGAAAGGTTAAATCGTTCCATCGGCGAGAGTATATGCGCCATGCTAACAAGCACTACCAATAAACAGTTATGGGCTGAAGCGGTCGAAACTTTCATATACACCAAAAACCGAATAGCTCATAGTTCCGTTAGTGGGCGGACACCTTTTGAGGCCTTCAATGGCGTAAAACCCACTATTATACATCTTCAGCCATTTGGCAGAGCATGCTTTGTTCACATACCGGAAGCTAAGCGTACTTCAGGTTGTAAGCTGCTACCAAGGGCTGTAAGAGGTATATTCGTAGGATACACCAAGGTGCCACATTATTACCGTGTTTTCGTTCACGAATATGGTAGAGTAGTTGTCTCAGCTGATGTCAAATTTCCGCCACATGTGGATGAAAAAAAATAGCACTAATTCTGGTGTCAATTATTCAAACCAGCGACTTCCTATCACTACTTCGTTACCACCACAATCAGTTGTTCTGGATAAAGTGTTTACTTCAAATGAACGTCCAAATACAAATTGTGCAAGTAATATAATTCATACGGTCGAGCTTAATCCATACCAACAAGTGTCAGAAGCCGCACCTAAAAATGAAAATCCCTTAAATGTTGCGGAAATTACTCCACATTCCCATTCATCCGATTTTAACTGCAATGCTGAAACGCTCAGAAGATCCAACCGCACTGTACGACCTCGTGTGTTCGATGACACGATTACGGGGGAGTGGTGGAAAAGATCTCGTGTACATTCTTCACCTCGTCTACCTGAATCAATCAATATGGTTGATGGTATCAAAGAAGAAAGCGCATTGATTAGTATTTCAGATGTCAGAGAACCAAAGAGTTACAGTGAAGCAAAAAGCTCATCTCAATGGTCTGGTTGGGAGAAAGCCTTTCAAGATGAAATGGCATCTCTACAAGAGAACAATGTGTGGGATATAGTTCCAAGACCAAAAGGGCGGAAAGTTGTTAATGATAAATGGGTTTGCAAAGTCAAGGGAGATGCTGAAGGTGAAATCGAACGATTTAAAGCTAGATATGTTGCAAAAGGATTTTCCCAAGTTCAGGGACTCGATTATGATGAAACCTTTGCTCCAGTTGTTCGGCTTGAGTCTTTACGATCGCTCCTAGCTATATCCGCAAATAAAGGATGGAAACCTAGACAACTCGATATTAAAACCGCATTTTTATACGGTATATTAAAAGAAGAAATTTATATGGAACTTCCTGAAGGGTACAGGATAGATAACCATGTGGCTCGCCTTAATCGGTGTATCTACGGACTGAAGCAATCACCCCGAGAATGGTATTTCAGATTGGTTGATTTTATCAATCCGCACGGTTTTGTTTCTACCTTTTTTGACCCATGTGTCTTAATCCATAATACTGGCAAACTCATAATTGCTATATACGTGGATGATTTAGTACTATTTGGTGATCAAGGAAAACTCATGGATGACATTGTCAACCTTCTCAAATCTGAATTCAAGGTCAATGACATGGGCACACTTCATTGGATGCTTGGCATTCAATTTGAGTACTCAAATGTAGGTATCAACTTGTCTCAGACCGCATACATTGATAGAGTCCTGAATAGATTTTCTATGCAAGATTGCAACCCGGTCTCCACGCCCATGGAGTCAAACCAGAGACTCATGGTAGCGGCAAATGGAGAGCCTAGGGTCAATGCCACTCTGTATCAGCAAATAATCGGATCTATAATGTACATCGCGACTGGAACTCGCCCTGATCTTGCGTATACAGTCACTCATCTCTCACAATATAATTCGGACCCATCATCCACTCATCTAGGAGCAGCAAAACGAGTACTTCGATATTTAAAGGGAACCAGAGATCTTAAGCTAACATACAAGTTTCAATCTCCCCTGGTACTCAATGGGTTTTGTGATGCATCATACGGAAATTGTCTTGACACTCGACGAAGTTTTGCTGGCTATCTCTTTCAGCTGGGAAATTCTACGTTTAGCTGGAGGTCTAGAAAGCAGCGTACTGTAGCTCACTCAACTTGTGAAGCGGAGTATATGGCTATCTCTCTTGCTACTAAACAATTCATTTGGATTGTGCGTGGTCTTCATCAGCTTGTTGACAAAGATATACCAGCAGCTTTGTTTACGGACAACAATTCAGCTATTGATATTGCTCACAATCCAAGATTGAGTGATGCTACAAAGCACATTGACATTGCTTATCACTTTACTAGAGAACGGATCGATGATGCATCGCTTATCTTGTTACATGTTCCATCAGCTGAAAATTTGGCTGATAAATGTACAAAGGCATTACCGAAACCGAGATTTAATCACTTGTGCACCCATATTTTTGGTACAAAGTAAGGAGGAGTGTTGAAATGATTGCTATCATGAAACAAGTAACGTCCAACTTTGGATGTGATAGTCGTTTGCACTAACGTAGATCTGCACGTACTAATCTTTCCATAAAGTTGTGAGGCTAGTAAATACGCTAAACTGTATTAACACAAATCACTAGATTTCTGTTTCTTTAGATAGATATTATATATATAGCGATCTGTTTTCTGAGCTGGAGTAATAAAGAACTCCACAGCTTACGATTAACAGCCTCTTACATTCCAAAATCTGCAAGATCGTGATAAGTGCCTAATCAGTCTTAACAAACTGTTGCTAATCCCTTCCAAATTTCTACAAGAACAAAGGCGACCCACCGGTCGACGACAGCTATGACGCCGCGCTCCCTTGTTGCTGCTCCGGCGCCGTGGGCCTTTCCTGAGCCTGGCCTTTCTCCCAGACCTCACCCCGGACCCCACCCCTGGCTTGGGCCCCAGCTCCATCACTGTCTCCCCCGTGTCAACGTCAGCGACAGGTCAGGGACCAGAGATCGTCGCGTCGATCGGGGAGGGATGCGCACCATGATTCGTCACGCTCGGTCACGGCGTTGATGGGTGGGCCTTGCGCGTGAGTCGGGCGGTGAGGATGGGCAGCAAAGATGGCTGGTTCCGCGTCTGGATGTGTTCGGAGGTCTGGTCGGGAAGTTCGCAGCACGTTTCTCGGGATGTTGGGGTGTCATTTCAGTCATCGGCTCGTTAGAGACATGCTACATGTACAGGGTGTCAGGGGCCATTAGTTTGACTTGCATGTCGTATTGCAGCCCTTCATGTTGTTACTTATGCGACCAAAGTAGCGCTGTCTAATAACAATGTTAGGGTCTGCAATACTACATGTAAGTAAAACTAATAGTCCCTACTAGCCTGTACATGGATATGTCTGAGTGCGTCACACGAGCCATCTGCATCGATCGACGACGGACTATCGTTTCTCCCTTCACCCCTGGATTAGATTAGTCACGTTGTGTCGGGCGCAGGAAAAAAGTTCAAATCTCAAGAGACAAAGAAGATGATTGTTATTTCAATGGGAGTTTTCCCTGATCACTACTACACTAGAACCTCTCTTAGCTTATAGTGGGTCCCGGTATAATTACTGAAGAGATTCATAGAAATTTTCCCGTTTAGCTTTGCAATACTTACCCCTGCGCGCAAAATGACCTGTAAGGGTAAATGTTGCAAATATGAAAGTCCAATTTACAATGAATCTTTTCAACATTTATACCGGGACCCACTATTAGCTAAGAGAGGTTCTACTGTATGTCACTACGATAAAATTCGTCTCCCTGTCAATTAAAAGTGTATCATAGTATTTACATAAGGACTAAACTAGCGCGGCGCCCAAGCTCTCGTCTATGTCACGTGACTGGTATAAATCACTAACCAAACAGGCGCTGCCAGTTTACAGGGGCGGTCGGGACTGGGCTTGTGCAGGGTACATGTGTCCACACAACCATGCCCGGATGCTAGTATCTATAGAATGGGTGCCCTTGTTATGTAACCATTCAACTCCTGGGGTTAAGTTTGTCCCTCATTCTCTACAAATTTCGATGGAGCTTGAGATAAAGTACATCCCAGGAGGGGCTATAAACATACGCCCTCTGTGGGAGTGACTTTACCCCCAGTCTCACACAGATGTGTATGGAACGCGGGATAAAGTCATCCTAGAAGAGAGACATTCCATCTCAGGGTTCCTGATTGGATTCCGGTTCAAGGATGTACAGTCGTCCCTCTCTAACTCCATAGTGGGTCCCGGTATACGGAGGTACAGCCCAGAAGTATTATTCCATGTCGACCAGGGGGGGTGGGGCTTGGCCACCACAACGCTTTCCTTAATTAGGCAACATCGCGAGAATGCACATCGCACCCATTCCTACTGTGTTTTGTATGAGTTCTAATGATCAAAGCATTGATTCAATGATTCCAAACTCATAATATAAAATGCAAAATAATTCCTCTTCTTCTAATAACTAATACTTAGTAAACAATCCATTGCGTTGATGTTGTTGTCATCGGAATACATACAAAACACAGTAGGGATGGGTGCGAGGTGCATTCTCGCGATGTTGCCTAATTAAGGAAAGCGTTGTGGTGGCCAAGCCCCACCCCCTGGTCGACATGGAATAATACTTATGGGCTGTACCTCCGTAAGTGTTGAAAATGTTCATTGTCACTTGGACATTTATATTTGGAACACTTACCCTTAGAGGTCATTTTGCGTGCAGGGGTAAGTATTGCAAATGTAAATGGTTGAATCACAATGAATATTTTCAACACTTATATCGGGACCCACTATCGAGTTAGAGAGGGACGACGGTAATTGCAACGCTTAAAATTAGCATCGGCCACTAACAATCAAAGGGGCTAAGATTGTGTACGAGTTCGGCTGATTCTGTAACTCGGTCGGCATTCTCATCGGTTTGATTCGTTGACAGATTTCTACGCGAGCATTTGAGTCATCAATGTTGATCTGACGAGTCACAACCCTAATTGCCTATTGACGGGGATGCAGGATAAACTGAACTCGTCAAATATTACCGGTAACTACGCAGATGCTGGAGTGTGTCTTGAACTGCATTCCTGCGTCATCGACGGGCCGTCAATAACAGGACTTTCTCTCGCTGGGCACATTATTATACTGCAACTGCGTATTCTGAGCGAATCCTAATACATCTACCGGTACAAGTTCTAATTCTCGAGACAGTCTCATTCAATCAAAATTCTAGATGAGAGTCCAATGTCGAATATGAGCACCAACCCCACAAGTTCGCGATATCACTACTTCAGCGTAATTTGGTACGTGTTGTGGAAATGATATCTTCGTGCGCGTACGATCATCTATCAGACTCCAGGGTTCATCGTTCGTTGCCCGTTTTCGACGTCAAGGCAATTCGTGCACATGAAGTTTAGGCCTCAACTTGACATGATACTGCTAGTCAGCCACACGAACGGATCAAATTTAGTGACAGAAGTTACATTTAATCAGGTTGCGGAAGTGGATGTGTAGATGAGATCTTTGTACGTACATGAACTAGACGTACGAGACCCTGTACACACATGTTCCTGGTCACGGGTCGATGTCGTTTTTCTACGATTCCTGATCCAGACCAGTGTTGATGGGAAAGTAAGATACACTTCTCCGTGTGCAGTCGAAGCCGACAGCATGTCGAGCGCCGTACGGTTTGTCTGGTATGCACAACGTGAGATGAGAGCTGCTTTTGCACCACAGATTCCATGTACAGTCCAGCCTCATCTAAAGCTATGGTGGGTCCCGGTGTAAGTGTTGAAAATATTCATTGAAATTCAACCTTTTACATTTGCAATACTTACCTTTGCACCCAAAATATCGAGCAAGGGTAAGTATTGCAAATGTAAAAGGTTGAATTTCAATGAATATTTTCAACACTTACACCGGGACCCACCATAGCTTTAGATGAGGCTGGACTGTATGCCGCGGAGGTGTACGAAAAACGTCGCCCCGCGTTTTAGGTTATTTTTAGTCCATGCGTCCTCGTCGCGGCTGAAACATGGCCTCCCTTGCCTGCGCTCACTCGCTCCATCTGTCGTTAACTTTGTGCTCAAGTTCGCATGCTACGGCTCAGATATTGAAGGTAAATATTTGTTTAATGCTCATTGGGTCCCTGAGAGTACTCGTTCGTTAGCTCGAACCTCTCCGTGGGAGTAGTGGGTCCGATATTATTACTATTCAGATTTCTTCAGGTTTTATCAATTACCCTCATGTAAGGACAATAAAAGCACATGTGCAATAATTACCCCGGCAAACAAGTGTTATGTCGGGGTACGTATGGCAAGTATACTTGATAAAATTTTTGATAAATATGAATCCTGATGACACAGGGGCCCTGCATTCCTGCTGTAGATTGAGCTGGTCGTTGGAAGGGCAATGACATACAAAATTAATGTCAATTGGTCACATTCTTTAGGGTTGAGATACTGTATGTTACGTAATCTCGATTAATCCGATAGTACAACCTCTAGTTGACCGGTACGGCAGAGCGTCTATTAGTGCCATGGTACACTGTCCGGCCCGTTCTCCGTCGAGTATGGATAACTTGGTCACATGCCCCACGCAAGACAGGCGGACGCGATCCACCTCGGGCGCTTCGTGGTGTCTGTGGCGATATAGGGCATGGACACTGGAGAGTCCACGAACGTTGAAATGCGTCTCGGCGGTAGATAGTAACGGTGAAGGGTCAAAAGATCTCGCAGGCGCCTTTGATCCTTGGTGCTCGGTCACGACGAGTGAGATCTACAAATGATCGTTGAGTGTGGGTGCCCCGCAGAGCCAGTTGAGTCCGTGCTTTATGGACCGTACCATAGTCACGTTAGGTCATAGCCTCTCGACAGTAGCGACAAGAATGATTTCAGAATATCCTTGCTGGCACGGTCACCATCACTTCCAGAAGATCTTCTGCTGACACATTATCCCGAGCCTCGGCCATCGTTCGGCACGGATCATCGCGGTGACAGCTACCGCCGTGGACCCAAATGTGTAGATATTTATGAGCAAGTCTGTCTCACTTAGTCATCACCACGTGATTATATTATAGTATCAAAGTAGCACATCGGATCAATTTAGCGTTAAGATTTGGACACCTGGTATGAGCGTCATGAGAATTCGACGTTTCCATCTCATGTTTTAGCCAACCATATCCTCTTTGTGTGTATCTTGTCAGCGTGAGCGATCCAACGAGAAAATCATTTCCATCAGAAGAGAAACTGGTTCAATCGATCATCCACGATACCAAAAGATCCTTTACTCTGTCGTGTCCTGATCCATTGCCAATCTTCGTGATGGGCACATTCAAAATGCTCTTGGACGCCCGATCCCACTTCGTTTGGCTGACCTCGGCTCGAGATTAACCTGGCGGATGGACGGTCGCTTCTAGGTCCTTGGAATATTGCGTCGACAAGTACGTGAAGCTTCTTGGGCTATCTCGCCGTCATGACTCTGACTTTGGTGTTCATAGCACGTGAGTTTCGGTTTCTGGCAGGAGAGCTATAGGACGGTGTGGCGATAAAAATTGTATTGGCGTTGACGAATTGAAACTATTCAAGGTTCAGATCTTTTACTTGATTCTACTTCAATGCCTCTTCCGAATAGTGGTAAAAGTGGACTTGAGACACGGGAAGTGTTATCTGGTCTTTGGTCCAGTATTGGTAGCACAATGTTGTGTACAGGGACTCAGGATTGAGTGAACGAAGGCTAAATAATAAATTATGTGCACTATATATGCATGTTTATACTATCGGAAAAAACAGAACTTACTATCTAGGCTGCGTTCACTTAGCCCTATGGCCCCGTATAATACAGTAAAGCCTATCAAAACCCATAGTGGGTCCCGGGTTTAATTACTGTTACGATTTACCAAACTGTTGCTCGTTACTTTTGCAAGACTTACCCCAGCTTGACAATTTGCGGGCGTAGGTAAGTATTGCAAATATACGTGGTAAACTTTAAATATAACTTTTCAATAATTATACCGGGATCCACTATTGGTTTTGTCAGGTTTTACTGCACTGTTTTCTTGCCACCGATGAAAGCTGCACTGAAAATCTTTACTCGCATCTGACATCAACTTATACCTGTATACTGTTCGGATGTGGTATACTGATGTCAGCAAACAAGGGTGTCAACATCAATAGAAATCATTAAGCGAAAATAGTGGATTGTCAGTGATCTACATTATGGATAGCTACCTTGAGGACGCCCCGAACAAACCTATTACATTTCAATCGTAATTTACTTAACCGCCAGGCTGGATGGTGCAGTGGTATACAATCTGGGCCGCTTCCCCAAGTAGAGTCTGAGTAAATTGGATATATACCCCACGTGAGACTAGAGAGTGCTGGCGCATATTTAGCAAGACCCTCGAATCATAGTCTCTAAAAGTCATATTGATGTCTTCGAATGATGAAAGCATATTTAGATAACCATGGGCATCCCTCAGTTTTTTCTGTGGTTGGTAGACACGGAGGAAGATACATGTCGTGAGGGTCAACTCCGTAGTGGTATCTGCCAATGAAATGTGAGTATGAGTGTTTCAGAGTTCAGAGCGGAGTCATCCTATTAAAAATAGGTATCTCCCGAAATGCCTGCGTGAGCCAATAAGGCGCCGAGTAATAACTCAGCCGCCGTGGTGCAAATTAAAGCGAAGATATCGTTCGAACATCATTTATTCGGGTCGCGAGGTTTGCTGAATTTAATAGTGTAAATGTGTGGTAGACTAGTTATTCTCATGCAGCTGGGGAAATTTTGTGTCGCGACTAAGTGAGTGGCACCATAGGTTACTGCAGGATTAGAATTTGTTGAAAATTGATATTCTATTTGGACGTTATTCCCGTTCTTTAACTCGTAATGACGCACAAAATTAATATCAATTTGCAACAAGTTCTACTCGTGCAGTAGAGTACAGTGTTACCACCCTAAAGATTGTTAGTTTGCATAAACGACAGGCATTAAAGTGGGTTTTCTTGAAAATCTTTCGCTTATTAGGGAACGATCATACTTCTTTGCCGAGATATCCTGGAAACACTTTACCGTATTAGGGACAATATACCTTGCAAAAGCTCTACAGTAGAACCTCTCTTAGCTAATAGTGGGTCCCAGTATAATTACTGAAGAGATTCATAGAAATTTTCCCGTTTAGCTTTGCAATACTTACCCCTGCGCGCAAAATGACCTGTAAGGGTAAGTGTTGCAAATATGAAAGTCCAATTTAGAACGAATCTTTTCAACATTTATACCGGGACCCACTATTAGCTAAGAGAGGTTCTACTGTACTATGTCACTACGATAAGATTCATCTCCCTGCCAATTAAAAATAGATCCTTTATAGAGTATCCGGGTCACTAAGTTTTAATAGCATGTGGTATTGCTGCCATAAATATTGTTGCTAATCCGACGAAATCAGCGCTTACTAGTAACAATATCTAGGTCTGGGCATTTAACCGTACCGCAGTCGACTCTCCGAGTCCTCGGTATCCTCTTTGATCCTAAGCTCCATTGGGGGGCTCATATTAAGGTCCAAAAGAAATCGCACATCCGATTACAGTCAATTAGTAGACTGTTACAATCGACTTGGGGTGCCACATTTATGAAGAATAAGCTGTTGTACAGCACGATAGTGAGACCGGCCCTCACGTACGGGTCCTCAGTACGGGCTGAGGCTGAGCCAACGGGTAAAATTCCTGAAAGGATAGTGAAACTTCTGAAGTAATTTCAGAGAAAGTGCTTACTAAGAATCACAGGAGCTTACAAGTGAACCAGCACGAGACCTCCATCCTAGCGATGCAGATCTAAAGTATAGAGAGGTGCAGCACGCTTGGCTCACTCGCAATTCACCGGTCCAAGTGGCTATAGAAAAGACCTGCCAGATGGTCAGACAACAAGCGGGAGGTAAGGGCAGTCGAGAATCTCTATCCAAGGAAAGGGATAGAGAGTGGTCTAGGATCTCCTGCGGAGAAGCGTCTATTGAGAGACAGATAGAGCAGGGAAAGATGCCGGCATTCCGAGAGTGGAAATACTCCTGGCCACACCAGAATCGAAATGTGAACTTAAGACAAAGACCCACAGCCAATCCCGAAGTCTGGAACGCAGCAAAGATTTATACAGACTAGCCATGCAGGGAGAAATTATGCCTTATTGTAAAAATTCAAGTGGCAGATTCAAGATTTAATTAGTTATGGTGGAAACTTATACACTTACCAGCAAAAATGACTTTTAATGTATAAAAGTGTATAGGTGTTTAACCAAGAAATTTGATGGTGGATAAGTAGATATGTATATTGGGTCTCTTTTTCTTATTCTTTCTGTTGTTTTCCTTGATGGAAAACTTCCTCTACTTATACAGTAAAACTTCTCTAACACGATAGTGGGTCCCGGCATAAGTGTTGAAAATATTAATTGTAACTTGCACTTTTATATTTGCAACACTTACCCTTACAGATCATTTTGCGTGCAGGGATAAGTATTGCAAATATAAATTGATGAATTTCAATAAATATTTTCAACACTTATGCCGGGACCCACTATCGTGTTACAGAAGTTTTACTGTACATGAAGCCATTAACTATTCCCAAAATAATTTAGTTTCTAATCCCTCTAAAATGTTCTAAGATATTTTGACTAAGAGAGAAACTCTTTGACATAGGTGTTGCTATGACTGATGATCGTACCACTTGCAGGGGATAAATTATCTCTAATAATCTTTGAATGTGTGGGAATGGAGCTATCAAAAGTCACGCGTTATTACGTAATCCGACAATTGGCAATATCATGTGACTTCATATGTTTAAGTAGCAACACCAAACCCTAGATAGAAGCAACAAAAAACGACTTCACCACTTTACAAGTATTCTACTAATACGTAAGGAAGTGAGGGTACCCAGAGTAAGACTAACAGAATGTCAAAGCATTGGTATTAGTATCCCTGGAGAGTGAAGTTAGGTAGATCTTAAGATTGTAATACAGTAAAACTTCTCTAACACGATAGTGGGTCCCGGCATAAGTGTTGAAAATATTCATTGAAATTCATCAATTTATATTTGCAATACTTATCCCTGCACGCAAAATGACCTGTAAGGGTAAGTGTTGCAAATATAAAAGTGCAAGTTACAATGAATATTTTCAACACTTATGCCGGGACCCACTATCGTGTTAGAGAAGTTTTACTGTAGTCTTTAAGCTATGACCTAGGATCTAAATATCCAAGGGTTGTTGTGTTTGTGCACATCTGGGTAAAGTCTTAAAAATGTTGAGAAAGTCTGTGCTGTATTAATTCAGAACCCATGCACAGACTAGTGCTAGTACTTCTTGTACTATTATTTTCAATATTATTGATCTGCATTATAAGTTTGCAGATCTTAGTCTTGCTAACCCTTGTAATAATAATTTATTTATTTATAGCCAATTTATTCAATTGTATAATTTGTATATATATGTATCATTTGCGTATAAATATAATTAATGCATACTTTATGTATATACTCTATATTTGGGTTATTTGTGTATATTCATAATTTATGTATTATTTGTGTATATGTATACTTTATAGTATAACAGTGATTATCGTTTTTTATGTTGATTTATGTTCTTGAGTGTTATTCTTATTGTAGCTCTGTTTATAATGCTTTTAGGCTAGTATTATTCTATATTCTTACACTTAGGGAACCCCCTTCCGAATCCACAAAAGCCTGAAGAGGGCCCAGAGCAGCATAGCCATGCAGATAAGAAGCGAGCACATCGGGCTCAAACCTTATTTGTACCGAAGAAAAGTCCCTGGAGTAGACAGTCCAAACTGTCTGTGCGGATATGATTCGCAAAACGTCAAACATGCGATCATGGCCTGCCCCCAATGGGCCAGAGGAAGGGCGGAGGTATGGAGAAAGTCTAAGAGCCGATCATTCGAAGAAATGATGAACAACCCAGAAGATTTAGGAAGAATAACGCAGTGGATCTTAGACCAGGGATGGTTAGAGCAGTTTCGATTGGTTGGGGAAGTGGAAAGACAGGTGAAGGAGCGGGAGGAGAAAAGAACAAGGCGAGGGGTAGGAGTTTGACGTGAGGATATCCGTACTGGACAGAACAGTACATCGCACTTCCTGAAGGTTAACTTCCAAACCAGCAGATTCTTACCCGGTAGGTTTAGGGTGTTTCCACTGAAAGGTTTCCTCCTGTGTAAATAAAAGGCTAGATACCTGCATGGGCCCATTGGGTACCCAAACGGGTTAATTGAATCAAATCAAAATATCATGGTCTGCAATACTATATGCAAATAAAACTAACTGCTACCGATACCCTGTAGTTGGGCTGATACCCCTGAACAAGGTCTAGTCCCAATGTATGGATTATTTTTTGCTTGATATTACAGGTTCGCCTATGACGCCGCGCTTGCTTTTCTTATTCCTGGAAACCTGGACGTCCAAAAAGTTCCGCGATCGCATCCCATGGATTCCAACGACCTACAACGATGGACTCACTGATAGACTTCTCGCCACGCGTGAGCCATCAAGAAATTGGCTCTATGGTGGACTTAGCAATAGTTGCCGAGATTTACTCTGGGTAAAGTGACGAATTACACATCCGACTTCGACCTGTCCACAAATGAAAGTCGACGTGTCAATAGCCTTAAATTGAGATGCATGGAAGATCTACAACTGGCAACTCATCACGAGAGAAGGCAAGACAGAGCATCTCGTTTCCCATGACTTGCGTGCGCGTCATATCGAGAGCTCGGTGTGAATTGCTCAAGTATTCGTGAAAAATTCAAGATTCTGACTCGCGAATGATCGGATGAACGTGGATCGATGTCTTAATCCGGCGAAGTGGAAATGATCAGCCTCTGGATATTGGCCGAGAAGTATGCCGAGAAGAATACTCCTGATGTGGATGGGGTAGGTCTGGTTAGAGAAATTCTCTAAACAGAAGCTTCTGAAGATAGTCCCAGGTAGGTTAGGATTCCAAGATTTGTGTCTATACTCTATTTACAACGTCAAAAAATGCCGCTTGTATCGAAAATCTCTCTTGGAAAGTCAAGGCCAAAAAAAGGGAATGATTAATAGTTGAGTTTTTTAAAAGTGTGCATTCTCAGTATCAGATGCACTATCTAGTGGCAACGCTACTTTCAATCCAATACAGTCGAAGGGCCTATTATTTTAAATGAAGTTCATTGGAATAATTTTCTGACTATTTCTACAGCTGTCTCACAGCTTGTTGACTCTCCATCGACATTTCTACAGATTATTTCTATGCTTCGTGGGACGAAAATGGCGTTTCTACCTGTTCGTGGTGTCCCCTACGAACCCGGAGTTTATCTCCAGAGCCAACAGAAACGCGCATTACTTGGTGACGGAGGAAAAGTCACCCCGCTGGATTTCCGGAGCACACCCAGCTTCCGTTATGGTTGTGATGTATCAGACTAAATTGGCCTCTTTTACTTGGATGAATTCTCTCTGTTTACAGATCTTCTGGCCTTATACTGTCTCTCGAGGAAAAAGCACTGCTACCTGCGCGCTGGTGGTGTCGGTACAAGGAGGACATCTGAACGAAGGGATGTTAGAGAGATACAGATGGGGATACGCACCTCGTGCGGCTCTGACGTCTAGGCCTCGCCTGGCTGGGGTTGCAGGTTTGTGAGACTTTTTCCCGCGCACCGGATTCCACGGCTGCTCATTTTCTATATTGAGCAGAAAGTTCCATACAAAACGTGTTTGAATCTTAAGGGTAATTGTTGAGCTAAACGGCTACCCGTCATGGGTCAATATATCAATGATCTTAGGTACGAGGTAAAAGAGCATAAACTGCCTCCTATAGTTCCATCCTTATACAACAAGATATGTGTAATCGAAGGTCCCTGAAGACTCTTTAGATTATTACTTAAATCCCTAATTCAATGAAAATTTGTATGATACTAGGGACAAAATGATAATCTAAAGGGTCTTCAGGGGCCTTTGAGCACACATAGTCTATTGTATAAGGAACGAACTTTAGGGGAAGGCAGTGTACTCACTTACAGTAGAACCCGTCCAAACTCATATTGGGTCCCAATATAAATATTGAAAAGATTCATTATTAATTGACTGTTTATACTGGCAATATTTATCCCTGCATGCAAAATTGTCGTCTAAGGTTAAGTGGTGCAACCAGCAATTCGATATTTATAATAATTAAAAATCCGGGAACCTTATGGATTTGGACAGGTCCTACTGTAGTGGGTAGTATAGTGCTAATGGTAGACTTTTAGAACGTCTTGTGACCAGAGTGTGAGCGGCATGTACATTGTCTCAGCCCTAAAGATTGTTAGTAGCAGATGTTAGTTCTGTGTGTCTATGCCTTGCAGTTACTTTATCACACAAAAATAAAATTAGCCACTAACAATCTGTAGGGCTGAGATACTGTACACAGTGAATAAGAACTGGGCATGACGTGACATGATGCTAGGCAATGGACGCTGAACTATAAAATACACAGACTATCTACATTACTACTCGGCTAAGGGGATAGACAGGGTCGGATGGTGGTGTGGTACACCGTCCGGGCTGTTCTCACAAGTAGAGTCTGGGCACATGTCCCACTTGAAACAGGAGAAGGCTAGTTCGAATCAGACAAGACCCTCACACCGCATTCCTCGCGTGGTCGTGTATGTGACGATGATGAAGGCACGCTGGATAGTCGTGGGTGGCTGAAATGTGTTCCTGCGGCAAACACAAATGGTTGAGGGTTGAAGGCGCCTTAAGGCCCCTGACTTCGAGTAATGTCTTCAAATGATATTCGGGCGTGAGTGCCCCTCATGTCAAGTTGAGTCATCGCTCCATCTACCGCACCAGTGTCATTCGTGTCATAGCTTAAAGGTTGCATTCACAAAAATGAATTTAATAAAAAAAGGGGGGATAGTCTATTTGTCATAACTTTTGGCTCAATACAGTATAATTTCCTTTTTAAAAAAAAGGAGACAGACTGAAGTCAAAGAATATTACAGTAGAACCCCTCTTAGCTAATAGTGGGTCCCGGTATAAATGTCAGTGATACAACCCGCCCCCCTTGAAGAGTTGTCGTAACAGTTTTTTGATGCTGAATCCGTCGAGCGGTGAACGCAAATCGAATCTCTAATTAAACTGAGTTTGATATCCGCGTCGCTACAGCAGCAGACGTAATCTGGTCCAGTAGAAGTATGTGCAAATTTTAATCAACAACCGCATACATCGAAACCGGCGAAGGATTTCTGGCTATATTCAACTCTTTAAACGCTTGTCGTAACTTAGAGGCTGATTGCAAGATGAATCAAGAAACCTAAAATATTCACAACTCCCAAAACACATGTACTTCAGGCCATTAACTTGTTCCACAACCTCTCGATTTCAAAGGTTCTTTCTTGTAATCCTTCAATACTAATTCATCATCTAACTGTTTCCATAAACGTTGCTATCAATTTAAGCGTAATCGACGTCCAGCTCTTAAACTAACAATGGCAGAATTACTTCAAAATAGAATCTACCCGGATCTTACGTTTCTATTAAAACACTGTATGAGGCGGTCCAAAATCACGCGAGGTCTGCTGGATATGCCATCACTACCAGCGTCTCAGAATAGAGAACAGGGCGAAGAACGAAACTCCCAGCCTGTCAGCAAAGTATAATTTTTCACAACGAAGCCGACGAGACATGCAGGAAACGGCGTAGATTGACGCAAATTACCAGCTGTCCTTTTAGAAGCAAGGCCAGAGAGGAACCCGAGTCTCACGATAGTCTTAGACTCAAGATAGCACGATGACACACAACTATAAACATACTAGGGCGCATGATAGGCAGCTGGTCGAGCCTGTCTCAACACAAGACCATGTGTTATGATAATGATGTATTGTGTCGAGCTCGGATGCGGTAGAACAAGATGTCAAGGAGTAGGGCAACTGGCCATGCTCGTATTAGATGGCCTGGTAAGTAGGTATATTCCTCACATTAAATTGAAACCATGCTACGGAGCGAAATTTTTTTGTGTAATTGAATCAGACTTTGACCAGGAAATAGATGTAAATGATACTCAATACCCAAACAGTTCGTATGTGTAGTAGATTTACCAAGTTGATGGAGTATCTGATTTAATTTTATCACACATGAAATCAGGTCCGTTCATTGTCCAAAAACCCTGAGGTAAGAAATAGGCTGTACATTTTCGAGATGTTCAAAGATGTACAAAGATAATTAACCACACGTGTACTGGTACGTGCGTTCAGTATTTGTTTACAGTCTGTAATTAGACAGGTTTTTTCGTAAATGTTATGGGGCTAATCGATAAATCCATATTTCCAGGCAAAATAGGGTTTTCAAGGGGGGGGAGGGTTTGTATCACGACTCATAAATGTTGAAAAGATTCATTGTAACTTGGACCTTTATATTTGCAACACTTACCCTTACAGGCCATTTTGCGTGCAGGGGTAAGTATTGCAAATATACAGGGTAAATTCCTGTGAATCTCTTCAGTAATTATATCGGGCCCCACTAGTAGCTAAGAGGGGTTCTACTGTACTCCTGTAGTTATCTCAACGAATATCTACAGATGACACTCCTGATATTCATGGATCTGAGCCTATATTCATTATTCTCCACTTAGGGATTCATCTTCATAATTATGACCATGATACTCTTATCACGAAGCCGAAGAATCATGATTATTCATCATATCTTCAGCGTGCAGACCCTCCCAAAGCCTATCGCCTCAAAGATTCAAGTCCCTCGCGGCTTGCGGCTCTCGCATTTTGTGCAACGGAGCTCGGATCAAATTTTAGCCGTGTTGAATAGAAATCTTATTGTGATAGCTCTCTTTCCTGCCTTCGGAGTATCCATTAAAAGGAGGAGTGTCATCTATGACATTGAGTATGTTCCGAGTCACACGTTGCAGCACCTTCAGCCAGTCAACAATGACCATGATCTAGACAGATAGATACTGAGGCCCAATCGGTTTCGTGTAGGAGTGCCGGAAGGTGGAATGCCTTATAGATGTAGAGGACCGCTCGGCCGGCTTGGTTCATAACATTTTGGACTGGGTCCGTTGTCAGCTGGGAGATTTATGGATCGTATCATATGCTGCCCTGTAGAAAGGCGTAGCGAAGGTGCATCTTTGCACGGCTTGTAGTAAGCTGGAGTAGGTCCCTGGGAAGTGTTACAGAGTCGGCGCACAGAGTCAGGTATCGCTCGATACCGCTGGCAGGCAAGTCTTGTCGCAGTTTGGGAATGTAAACGATTACACTTGAGGGCTTCAATATAATCGATTTGATTGATCGAGGATAACTGAGGAGAGTATGCTGGCTGCGCTATCTGCTCTACGGATACAGGCTAACTTATGAACATCAGTTCTAGTTTCTCAATAATTCTAGACAACTTAATAGCGATGACAATCTAGTAACGTGTACACCATTCCAGAATATGCTATCCCTAAACATGATGATCGGCGGTCTAACTTCCCTTGCGCTAGTTGGATGTGATTAGCGCTTACTTCAACAAGTCTTACACGTCCCTGGAAGCAACATCATTATCGAAACATATTCTAAGCCATTTGATCAAGTCTTTAGCGCAAATTTCGGTATTTCCTGCGCGTGGGGCGACGTCGGTGAGCTTCTTTTTCTTGTAAAAAAAATCAATTCAGTTATGTCCATACAAGCAAAATACTACAACATCTAGCCCGTTTCCGGGAAACATTAACCTGATTCTGGGGTTTCATCTCGTAGTCTTTCAACGTATTATGTAAGGAAAAGAAAGCAGCGTCAAGGAAATGCCCGACTCGACCGCGAGAAAGTCTTCACGAGGATTCAACATGTTGGAGGAACAAGATAAGGGACACAGGTGACTCTTGCAAGAAGCCACACAGAGGAAGTAGCCGATCAAATTGGAGAGTCTTAGACATGTCGTTAAGTCACACCTTCTAGAGCGCATAAGATGTGGGCCTTGCTGTCTGTAGTACTTTTCTCCATGAATATGTGTTGTCGGTATGCATGTAACTGCACCGTGAACAATGTTATTGTGACAAGAAATTTTGCGGTGCCCAGCCGCGAAAATGAATTACCTGAAGCCCTCAGGTCAATTAATCACGTTTAATCATCATCTGTGCTTGGGGTATGAAATATCTGCTACGTGAGATGTTCGGAAAGTACTAATGACCCGTATGCATGTAGGCTTCTCACAAAAAACTGCTGTATCTCGCTCGTTAGCCAGCACCCTCGCAAATCAGTCGTCATGATACAAATTATTAATCATCATAAATATAGAATCCTTGGACGAAGTTGTGTTTAATGCGAGTGACTGTCTGTAGAACCACAGATGATATCTACAGCTAAAATCTTGAATGATGTCTAATGGATCTCTCCTGACATCTTTCCTGTCACTGCTAAGGATTTATAGTGATAAGTAAGAGATCCTTAATCATTCAACTTTCGGTGTCAGCTCCACTTTTCTTTGTTCCATTTTATCATTTGTCACCACTTAATAAAATGAAATACCTCTCCCTACTCATTGGCCCTTTACGTCTTCTCTGATCTGATTCCGCCGCCACTTCAGCCCATGACTAATTTGACATAGCATTGTTTTTCGAAAGATATAACCCTTACATAACGGGATTGAATTGCGAGAATCGAAAGTACTCTGAAGGTGATGTGACAAGTTGCTAAAATTTCAATATTGACCGTTGCAGTAGTTAGGGATGAACAGCCTTTCGGAACTGATGATCCGAGTCATTTCAAAGACGACGGGTCCGTAGGCAAAGAGGTCCGATATGTCTGTTGTTAGTCGTCGACTCCTATGAACAAGAGTGCAAAAAAAGACATCAGGCCTTATTCGTTGAACAACGATCTGATTGTACGCGGATTAGGAGTGATTAACAAGCAGATTCCCCGGTTCATATCCGAGAATTACTAATCCACGACCAGGCTTGGGAGATTTTGTTATCTTAACTGAATCTGATCAGGTAATTGCTGCCATTGCTGCCATTGCTGCCATTGCTGCCATTGCTGCTGTTATTCTAACTAAGCAAAATCCGTATCAAATTTGCCGCGTCTTTTCCATGTACCAAAAAGTGAAATTCATGTAGATTGTGATGCTAGACCCAGTGGCACTAAAATATCCCAAGATCCTGCAAGTAATTCTGTGGACTTGTTCGGTTTCCTCTAGAATTTGAACGGGTCTTAAATATTCATCACTGGTCAGAAGCTTTTTTTCATGATTTTCTTGTGAGTCTGGTCACTGAGCAAATCAGCGACTTCTGCAACGACATGTCCTATAAAAATCCCGTTCCTCAGCGGTAGAAGTTGTTGCATGGCAGATCTTACAGAGCTTAAAAGCACTTAAGCGCCAATCAAATTGTCTAGATCGGCATGATCCTTAGGCAAAAACGTATATTTATGTAGTGATGTTTCGGTTTCATTGAACGTGTTGAAAGCGTATGTGTGTGGCGAATAATTGAAATTTTGTAGCCATGGAAATAACATACTAGGACTCCTCGTTCAAGAGCATCTCTAGATCTAAGATTTGAAAAAAATTCATTAGCGAGTTGGCCCTCCTCACGCCTGGATCACTGCTTTATATCTAGATGGAATGATAACTATAAGCTATACTACATTTTCTGACATTATCGAAATCCAAGCTTATCGTATTGCCCGCTCAACCGTGTATTATGGTCATTGTTTATCAAATTCTAGCTCTGGATATCTTTCCCGGACATAGACTTTGATCATAATTCACACTGCCTTTATCAGGTTCAAATCCGGGGAGAGAGGAGGCTAGTACATGGGATCCGAACTAGCTTGCTGCGTCAAAATGTCACTCCTAAATGGCGGCCTGCAAATACAACTGACACAATAACTTATGTCGCTATTCTAGATTGTCGCGGGTGAGGACTAACTTTATTGATTGTTGGTTTAACGGAATCTGGCAAGCTTGCACTATTATAGTCAAGAAAGCCATGTATATATCTATATATATTTGTGGCTCTCTTGACTACAATTTACTCTGTTGATGCACCAGTCAATATTCATAATTTCATTACCTTGATTTTTATCTTTCGCCTTATTTCAAGTGGTCTAATCTCCTGGCTTATCTCCCCTGGCCCTTGGCCCTATCACTGCAGGCCACACCATATTCCGCAGTTGTTGGCGATGACAAAGGCTCTGGGTTGGGACCTGGCAGATCTTTGCATTGTGCCACGTATTTCTTGTACTTTTTGTGGCATGAGAAGTAGGGCAGTCTCGCATCAACTCTAGGAAGAGATACGCTCGCTTTTTCGGCATTATGAGGAATAATCCTATAAAAATGCCTCCCCGAATCTTTCGCCTCCAACTTTTTTCGCCAAAATAAATATGGACCGTTTTGAGTTCCAAAAAAGATCCCCAGATGATCCACTTGATATATCTTCTAAAGTGTGGTAAAACACAGTCCAGGAGGTATTACTTAGTAGGCTAGAGCAACTAATAACTAGAACAACAGTTTTGGTGCCCCAGGAGCGGGCCTTTCTAGTTATCCACAAGCGCATGTATAGGTCGCCAGTGGTTCAGGACTCGTCAGTCAAGAAAATTTGACTCTACTTCACGGTAATTTGGTAGAAATTGGTACGAGGGAACTCCAACCGCTTAAACTTATTGGTTTGGATATTGGTGGCATAGATTGACGTATGCACCGTTTACTTCCTCTTCTGATGAGTGCTTCCCAGATCACTTGCTCTTGGCGATTTCAATACGGAATTTATGGGTTGATAATTTTAGACAGATCCTGAATTGCCTCTACCGGAAGGAACGAAAGTATTCTTCGAGCTCATCAGCCTTGCTCCTGCTTACTTTGAACTGACGGCCTGGCTGGACTGGATCCTCCACATGTCCACCTTTACAGGCGTACTGAAACTACCTTTGGAGATTTCTAGTTTATCTGCGTTGGATTTTTGGGTCAGGCGATGATTCCGGAGGAGAGTTATCCTCAATCTATCATAGTACGATAGTTAATGGCGACGAGCCGCTCAGTAAGCTTCGATTATTTAACTTGTACTGTGGGCTGAGGTTTGTCGATAATTCAACTGTTAAACATGGATATATACCAGAGCCTGTAAGTTAGGCTTGATAGGATGAATCAAAAAAGGCTGAAGGTTGGAACAGCAAAATCGCTTAGCAATTCGAGCCTAAGGCTGATGATGATGATTTTATTTAACGTCTATGCTAAAGTCATGTGACTCAAAAGCACACGACCTTGTGTCAAGATCACATGACTTATGCCTGAGGCATCTATATCGCCTATGTATTTATATATCGCACATCTAGGATATCTCTAACGAATTACTTCATACGCTTACATATCTGTAACCATAACTTTCTATCCTGATATATTCTGTCACCTTGAATCCGTTTTTCAGGACAAAGGACGCTAGGGCCAGAGTCCTAGTTTACAAGACTTTTACAAGTTATATTTACAAAGCTACGCTGCGTTATTTGAAACTGCAGGTATAGAAGAAAAAAATAGAGAATGATAATAATGATAATAATAGTAAAAAATGCTGAGAAATTCAGATGACTTTTAAATAAAAATCGTGTACCTCTCATCGAGGACAAATGTCCTCAAAAAACCGTGAGCTTTCCAGCCATTTACTTAAAATGAATGCCCCTTCGGAAGTACCGAGAAGATAAGGGATAAGTTGTTGGATAGGCCCAGAAGGTCGACCCCCACGACGTCGGAGAATGCGACAAAATAAAAAGTGAGTGGGTGTTTTTGCGGACCCGCAGCGGCAGGTTGTTTTGGCTTCCTCGTGTTTGAAACGCGTATGGTAGGTAGCAAAATCTCCATGTCCTGTCCTGGCGGCAATAATTTTGCCCAGTGCTTTTCTTTCTAAGTAAAGCTCCTTGGGAAAGCTTGGAGCCTCTTTAATTTCAAGGTTTTCGTATGACTTCGGAATATGATCTTTCCACCAACTATCCCTGAGTTGAGTCGCCTTCTCGGCGTGCCATTTTCTTAGAGCTGCGAGCGAGAACTTTGACTCCTCCAAGAAGGGCATCCTTGCTCCTCTCCTTGCCTCAAGGTCTGCTAGGTCATTCCCCGAAATTCCTGAGTGGCTAGGGATCCATCTAACATTGACCTGGCCTGTGTGTGTGTGTGGAAGCCTAGGACGGTTCTTCCATTTTTCTGCTATCTCTAGGAAACTAAGAAATGAGGACTGGGATGACGTGAATGATGGCTTTGTTAGTAACTTTTTTGCAACCTCAATATTATCAACAAATATCCAAAGATTATTTGCAAAACGTGCTGTAGGAAGGACAATGGCAGCTTGTATGCCTCTGAGGGCCGCATGGACCTCCGTATCATAAGCTTCTTGGTGAGTTCCCAGAGGGAACGCCCCTGAACTGATTTGACGGTCAAGTTGGTAAATGACAAAACCTCCGCCTGATTTACCATCTGGAAGTTTTGACCCATCTGTATAAACCAAAATATCATTTTTTGGGAGATTATCGATGAAGTTACGAATATTATTTGCACTTGCCCTAGACGATCCGGTGGTTACCCTTATACGTAGGAGGGATTCTTGGACTGTTTCCTTATGCTCCCATGGCGCATTCAGTAAAGGGTCAAGCTGCTCTGAAAGCGGGACACTCCTGCAAGAGCGAGCAAATCTAGTCTTTGGGGTAGATAGTAAGGAAGATTGAGTGCGCAGATACAAGGGGTGTCGCGGATCTAACCTTCGTGTGCGTATAACTGCTCTTCTGATATACTTGAGAGAGTATGTGAGAATTGTAATGAATATCCCATTTATCACGTGACTCGGTGTACATATACCTAGCTAGATCGCATCAATAATACATTACTAGTCCACCTTAACAGGTTATGAACCTCTATCACTTCCGCTACGCGACCACTCATCCAGTCATTGACATACCTCGTATGCTCTCGTGATGATACCATATCGTAAAAGATTAGCATCGCCAACTTTCGCAATATCACTATGCCAAACGACGATGAGAAGCCCTCTCCTGAGGCACCTCAAGATCTAGTAATACTAGACATTACTTTCGCCACAGCAGATGAAATTGCTGACTCTATCAAAGAGTCTAACAAGAAAACTGAAGTATGGACTCTATCGGATCGTTTGAAAAGTATCGCAGAAATGTCACCAATACCAAAGCTGAAAAGTTCGAATTGGCGTCACTATTATGAATCCGTCCAAACCCTACTTTCTCTTTCACAAACATCCGCGGTATTCCTGGAAAACCCACCATCTAACAGAGCCATCAAAATGTGGTCTCTCTGGTGGTCATCGAAACTGAAAGAAACTGCACCGCACATTCAGACTGCACCGCACATTCAGACTGCACCCAGCGACACAGCAAGAAACATACTTAATGAAATTACTATAGCATCACAAGCTCATGCCTGTACTTCTGTTCTCAATTTCACCGCTCGGTTCTGGAACTTTAAACCAAGTAGCAACATGACCTCCCATGCCTACATAAAAGAATTCCAAAGTGACTACACGAACTTCGAGAACATTCAACAGTTAGTCCTGACGTACAGGCACAAATTAGGAACCTTTTATTATTTCACATCAACACAACACGGCCAGACCTCGTGTCCCGCTGTAAAAATCTAACTCTAGAAAATACGCTCTCTGAATGCCTGGCAAGTACATCCGGTGACAGACAGTCAAGTAGGACCAAAAATGACTCTGGAGTAAAATGTAGCTATTGTCAAATCCTTTGCCACTTCGTTGATGAATGCAGGAAAAAGAAAAGAGCAGAAAAGGAACATAAGAAAAACATGGGAGGATCAAAAATTTTATCTGTAAATAAACCCTCTCATTCATCGTATTACCAACTAGATACCGCAGCAGACGTACACGTCTCTGGTAACAAAGAAGATTTCTCCTCCTACTCTAAATCCTCACAGCTAATCGGTGTGGCCGGAGGCGGCCAAGTAACCACTGATGGACACGGTGACATCTTCCTGCCCACCGCCGATGGTAAACTTGAGATACTCAGCGGTGCCATCCATCTCCCAGGTGAAACTACTCGTATACTCTCTACATCACAGCTCGAAAAACAAGGATTCTCTATTCATTGGCCGGAAAATTACCGAGATATTGAACTTCTAAGACCAGATGACTCAATCTGTGCATACTTTCGACGAGAAGCTGGAAAACTGATCTGGAAGCCTCGATCAACAGACTCAGTGAAATCCGTAAGCAATTCCACAAAACGTAATTGGCACATTATACTTGGTCATCCCGGCAAGAAAGCTCTCACTGCAGCATTAGTAGACGCCAAAATCACGGGATACAAACCTCCAGAAAACTGTGAAACATGCATCAAGACTAAAATTACAGTGTCCAAAGGTAAGAGCTCTCTCAGATCTGCAACGTGTTTCGCCGAAATAATACACATGGACTTAGTAGGTGGCCAAAAATCACTTTCACCTGTAGCGACAGACTCATCCGTCCCCAACGCTACATGGTTCCTCCTCGCTGTCGATGAGTACACATCATGGAAATGGGCCTGGCCCATTTACTCTAAGAAAACAGTTC
Source organism: Podosphaera xanthii (assembly GCA_028751805.1). Classification (NCBI taxonomy): domain Eukaryota; kingdom Fungi; phylum Ascomycota; class Leotiomycetes; order Helotiales; family Erysiphaceae; genus Podosphaera; species Podosphaera xanthii. The sequence goes on from JAPWIX010000002.1 coordinate 2,179,438, forward strand.
CCACCAAAATTCGACAATTTCTAGAATACCTAAAAACAAATCACAGTCAAACACCAAAGATACTCCACACAGACAGTGGCACTGAGTTCTCCAACGCAGAGCTACAAGAAATTCTTCTCAATCGCGGGATTATGTGGCACAAATCTTCATCACGTGCACCAGAACAAAACGGCATAGCAGAAAGAGCGTTGCGTACAGTAACAGAAAAAATGAGAGCACTTCACTTGCAATCAGGCATAACAGTACAACTGTGGCCACTAATACTCAATGCTGCCATAAATATTCTCAATGCCACGCCCAATAAAATAGCTCCTAAATCACCATATTATGCCGCTTATCACCGATTGCCAGACATCAAACGATTTTATCCCTTTGGCTGTCGCGCCTACTGGCTAGACCCTGATCGTAATAAACTCAATTCAAAAGCCAAGGAAGGCATTTACGTCGGCACAGAATTCTCCACAGGATATATTATTCTCAACCCACAATCCAACAAGACCATTGTTCGACGAGACATTCGAGTTCACGAAAGCGTCTTCCCACTTCAACAAAAAGTTTTATCTCTTCACGCTTCAAACCGTAGAATAATTCAAACTGCCTTGAACGGACCCAACGTTGAACGCTGGAATCAAGCCATGGACCTTGAAATAGAAAACATGGCCAGAAATAAAGTCTGGACATTAGTACCTCGCTCTGAAGCAAACGGAAACGTAATGACCGGAAGATGGATACTCAAAGAAAAACATGACGGACAACTCAAAGCAAGATGGTGTGCTAGAGGGTTTTCGGAACCATTTGCCGAAAACACATATGCCGACGTACTGCCACCAACAACACTACGAATGTTACTGGCCTTTGCATCCCTAAAACACCTCCACATACGTCATGTGGACATAACTGCAGCTTTTTTACACGCTGATCTAGATACTCCTATATATATTGAACAACCACATGGCAAAGAAAAGTCGGGAAACTTAGTCTGCAAACTTCAAAAGGCAATATATGGACTCAAAACAGCACCAAGAAGATGGCAGGAAAAACTCCGCAATGTACTCCGTCATAATAACTTCGAACCATTTAAAAACGATCCAAACGTCTTCCGCAATGATGATACAATAATATCCACGTATGTCGATGATTTTATGATTATTTCCCCATCCCTAACAAAAATTCGTCAATCCATCGAAACCCTAGCAAATGCTTTTCAAGTTAAAGACTTGAGAAACCTAACGAAATTCCTGGGCATCAATGTAGATAGAAAACCGGACGGCATTCGAATTAACCAAGAGGATAAAATAACTACACTTTGCGAAGATATGGGCATGCTTTACTGTAAAGGTGCTGTCAGGCGCTATTCTTGGGAGCGCGGGGCGAAGTCTAACAATAACGATGCGGGGTATAGGAACACAATGAGGAACGCGACGGGCGTTCAGGACTGAAGGCGAATAGGGGATATGGAGGAGCACGAGGGGCACTCAGAGGATACAAATAGCAAGAGGTGACGGAAAGTCAATAGAGAGACAGGAGGACGAAAGTCGGGTTTGCCAAGATTACAACTAATCCTAAAGACAGAAAACAAAGCATGAAGCTTCCAGAGCTAAGGGGGCGAATTACTTAAATACATACTTGAGAATCCGAAGCGAAATGAGGTGACACTAATATCTACGTCTGAGCCTGAGCCTGAGGCATCCAGTCTAGTCAGGAGAATCCTGACAGGTGCTTTCACACCGATAGCGGATGATAACATCATTGATGCCAACCCATCCCAACTATGTACTGAAGAAGAGGCAACCAAGTACCGTTCGGCTGTAGGCACATTACTACACATCGCTAACATGACTAGACCTGACATACAGTATGCTGTTAATCGGCTATCTTGCTATGTTCACAATCCCTTACAGAATTGCATGTTGGCCCTTAAACATCTAATACGCTATACCTCACGAACAAAATCCGCATCACTTCTATTTCCCAGTTATGGAACCATACAACTCACAGCCTCCTCTGACAGCAGCTGGGGAAATATCACTTCATCCAAAGGTACATCAGGTATTCTATTTCTGATTAACGATACACCAATCGCTTGGTGGTCCAATAAACAAACAGTTACTGCACAAAGTACTTGCGAAGCAGAGTATGCAGCACTGGCAAAGCTAGCAGTGGCAGCACAATGGATACGACTACTATATGAAGAACTGTTCCTCACAAACAGCACCCCGATTATCACAGAAATTGACAACATCGCAGCTCTTATCACAGCTAATTCCACTAAAATTCCAGCCCGAAACCGACACTTTCTTAAGAGGCAAGAAACAGTGCGCGAAACCGTCAAGAATAATCTAATAAAACTAAAATACACTCCCATTGATGATTGCAAAGCCGACGGACTGACGAAAGCACTCCAATGACTAAAACATAACACCTTTTGCTCGCACATTAAACTAGACTTAAAGCATACAGCTTTTGGGGGGGTGTAATGAATATCCCATTTATCACGTGACTCAGTGTATATATACCTAGCTAGATCGCATCAATAATACATTACTAGTCCACCTTAACAAGAATGTATAATATTGTATGGTGTACAGCATAAATAAACATAATTAGAAGTGTTAAGGTTGCTTAGACCTTCTGTTTGTGCCAAGTCTAGGTAGATGACTCAGCAATTCTTGACAGAAACATGCAGTAGAACCTGTCATAACCCATAGCTTTTTTGGTCCACCGCAGTGGTTCTTACCAAAAAAAGCCATAACCTGTCATCCCCCATGACCCATAGCTTTTTTGGGAACCATGGGGTTTTTTCCCGTGACCTCTACGTAATACCAGTACTGTTGCTATGGCAACCAATGTGTATCTGATAGCCAACCTATCGAAGTGAAGTTTAGTATGTGCCTCGAGACTGAAATACGTTTTGTCCCCAGTCACATACTAAATTATATGGGACTAGTGACAAAACTTATCCTGGTGTAAGTATACATGTACCGGTACTGGGACAAGTATGTACAAAAATCTACTAGTTTCCTATATTATCCTTGGTGTGCCAACCATTCGGATTCAGCTACTCATTCCATTTTGATTCAAGCATCCATTCTTTGTCGTCACAACTGTGGCGGGACCTCACGTTAGCTGTTCGCAGTTGTGGGCTCAAAATATGTTTATATTTTATCTAGTCAAGGGAATCTACGGATGCACGACCGCGCATAGTTTTGTTGTTCTCTAGCGTGTCACAAATGTAAGCAGATCTATAGGAGCCGGATAATTCCGGATCCGATAACTAGGGTAACAGCCCGTAACAACAAAAGTTATTTCTCTCATGCTATTCAACATCAAGTCTCCACATCCCTCGACGATTGCCATTTCAGTAATTTATTCCCTCAAAGTAGCAGGTAAAAATGCAAATATGTAAAATTTAGAACAACCAAATGAACTTCGAGCCTTGCAGATAATTTAATTACAATTACAGGCATTCGTTTTTGTACATGCACGTATATATTTTCTTGTAAGTGAATGTAGCTCACGGAAGATATGTATTTCTCGCCGAATGAGTCAGTTTGACGTGTGGAACGCTCATTCTCAGATTTCATTTGCAGATACTACTACAAGAATGACGCCTGACGGCATGTACCTTCTTTCGTGAATACCCACCACAGGGAAAAGCGAGAAAAGCCTGTGTTTATCTGAGCATGCTTTCGTCATCCTACGAATATAATAACACCGCGAGAGAAGTTGTTTGAGGGTCTTGCCGGGATTCGAACCAGCTTTCTCCTGTCTCAAGTGGGGCATGTGTCCAAGCTACCCAGACCTTGACCATAACGCAACTCCTACTCAACTAATCCCTCATTAAAAAAAATACGCAAAACAAAAAAATGTCCATACGGAAGATGTCTTTTTTGGACCGGAGCCCGCACTCCTCGTCCGTTTCTCTTCCCACCACCTCTTCTAATTGACAAATTTCTCCATCTTTGGCGAGAGCAAGGAATGGGCCCGCAAGTTACCTTTGACGGCACCCAATTTCGGTATTCTATTCTTGAAGTCGCTTGTAGTAACCCCGTCTCGAGACGCTCCGTCCTTTAAACCTCCTCTTCAGAATTTAAGACACCAAAGCCGGTTTTCTCTGCAATTGGGACGTCCTTCAAAGCTGCGTCGGGTGTCGTTTCTAATATTTTTAGCAGCAGCTTTCGCGCGGGCCACTGCAGCGTACTCGCGCTGTGCATAATTACGGATTGTGGCAAGCTGTTCTTTTGTAAATAGGCCGGTCCTCGAGGGTCGAACCAGACAGTGCCGGCTTTCCGATCGATGTGGTCCTCCACAGTTTCGAAATCTCGTAGATGCCTTACACTTTCTTTCAGAGTGCATCCTGGATCCGCAATTCCAGCAAGCTGGGACGCGGGAACATCCACGCGTGGCATGGTAGTTTAGGCATTGTTTACATTGCTCGATAAATCGGTATAGTCGAAAAAAATTTCGTCCTTCCGGATTCGGAAAAAAGCTTAAAGCCGGGCCGTAGAGCGAATTCGCGTGGAAAGAGCGCTATCAAGTTTTGGTGAGTTGCTCCATGTTTGCTGATCCCGTGGGGCCGAACCAGAGAGGGAACCGCGTCGGAAACTCGTATTATTTCCCGTGTGACCGTTTCAACTATCATTGGAAAGCTGGCAGTTGGTGAGTAGCCCTTCACTGGTACGCTGGGAATGAGGTAGGCTACTAAAGTTGCGGCGGGGTCAATCTTACAATCCTCTTGGAGAAGAAGATCAAGTATCTTTCCTCTACTTGTCTCATTTGTCGCTGTGATGGCAAAGCCGGGTTTGACACGCTAGACCAGAGAGATATTTGCCAAGGGGACTGCGGCCATGGTGAATATTTTTTGTTGTAAGAATGATGGTTATGCGTGCCACCATGCGTCTTCTTTAGTTAGTCGTAAGAATATTCGCTTATCGAATTTCATCTTGGAGATGCTTTCGTTTGACTTTTGAGCAACAGGTGCTTCACTTGTTGTGGCCGGTGCGGCGCTTTGGCCTAGGCCGTTACGAGCAACCCTAACCCAGGTGCTTTTTGTGCCCTATTCTTGAGGTTTCACCAAGGTTGGAGCCTTTTTTTCCGGGGCCCTCGATGGAAGAGGGTAACAGGGACGGGCGGGCTGACTAGGTGGTATCAAGCCTAAGCCGGTGTGTACAAGCTGCGCCATAGCCACTCGTAAGTAGATTTTGATACCATTTACGAAAGATGTGTTCTCTGTCATGAAACGGACTGCTAGTCATTATCTGCCCACGTGCTCGCTTAACTCGCACATATAAATACCTTTGTGTAGATAGATTTTGACTCTTTAGCTTTACTAAACCTTTAAACCACGAGTTCTTGCCTGCCTTGTGATGGCCACCTCATTTCATGACATTCTCACCAGTCTAAAGTGGCGAGAGGGCTGCCTCAACACTCTTTAATGCTGTTGAGCAGATAGAAAGGTGGGCAGTTATTCGCGCTTCTCGTCGCTTTTCGCATTCTAGCACGGCATGTAGCTTCGGGGAGGTGAGGGGTGTAAACCGATGCTTCCGTGGCGGCTGAGCGTTGAGAAACTGGCACAGCTTATTTTCTAGCAGGTGGGTCTGTGGGCTGGGATGTCTTGTCTTGGATGACTTCTTTTCCTTTACTTGAGCCCACGACCTCTGTGGCCCGTTCCGAGCTTCGTTTGATCTCTAGACCGTAGTTGATTGAACTGAGAGATTCAGCATCAATCATTTCAGCATCGGGAAGGATTGGGGACTTCTCTTGGAGACAGGCCTCTAACGCACTTACGCTTTTTAAATTTTGCGCGAGACTTGATATTTTGGATAAGTATGTGCCCGTTCTTTGCCAATGGCAGTTGACGTTGGCGGTATATTTTTCCTCACTGGAGGCATTCTGGATACTGCCGATGGAGAACAACAGTAAAATTGAAGCGCGACAGGTATCTTCCAGATGATTGAGGGATGAAATGAGCACAAGAGAATTTCTAGTTGTGTTTTTATTTATTTATTTATTTTTCTACTCTAAAGTCCTAGGCTAGAGCCCCTTGTCCGTTTATGGTGCAGGACCGGTGGAGCCGGCAGAGATCACACCCGAAAGCATATCCTACTCGTTCGCACCAACTATTAATGCAGCTCACGATGACAATATAAAACAATAGTTGTTGTGTTTTGGTGCAGCTAAATGGATGATTACATTTTCCCCGGTAGGTTTCCATCTCATGCAAATAATAAAGTTATGGTCGCCTGCATGGGCCCATTGGGCACCTGATCGGATTAAGTGAATTTGAAATCAAGTTGTAATCAGCCTACGAGGTATGACAAAAAATTGAAGCCTGAGTCTTGGTATGGAAATGCAAAACGAAAAGTGCTTCTAGATGACTAATCAAATTACAGCAACGGTAGCTACTCGGATAGGTGAGCGACTGATCAACAATCCAGTTTATTCGTTTAAACAAAGTTGAGCATCAACGTACTGATCTAACAATTAAAATTGGGTCGGATGGTGAAGTGGTACGCCATCTAGGCCGTTCTCCCAAGTAGAGTCTGGGCAGCGTGGACACATGAGACAGGAGAAAGCTGGTTCGAATCCTGAAAGACCCTCACACCACTTCTCTCGCGGTGATATTGTATTCATAGGATAATGAAAGCATGCTCAGATGACCACAGGTTTTTCTCGCTTTTCCCTGTGGTGGGTATTCACGGAAGATGGTACATGTCGTAAGGCGTTATTCTCGTAGCGGTATCTGCAAATGAAATCTGAGTAAGAGTGTTCCAAACGTCAAACAGAGTCATTCTGCGTCACATACATATCTTCCGTAATCATTCGCGTCATAGCCTCAGGCTGCATACTCTAAAATGATTTAAAAAAAAAAACAATTAAAATTACCAATATCAATTCAGTCCACCAATATTGACGCCTCAATTGATACTCGTGACGAAGTTGATAGCTTACTTCAAGGCCAAGAGATTAAATCAATTTATTATCAGATGGAAGATTTGTAGTTTCTATCGATGGATGACGTGAATCAGCACCGGAAAGATATTGATCAAACTGATAACATACATATTAGGGAAGAGAATTTCATACTCAAATCTCTTTCTTCTATTTAATGCCTTAATTACTGTGATTTCGCTACCTACACTGGACTATATTTTTCCCTGATAACTCCCTGCTACTGGTCTTCGCCGTAGCCTACAACTTTTCCTGGAACTATCCGTTCACATTTAACATCTTCCGCCGTGAAAGATGGCCAAGACAACATTGAAGAACGTTTTGATCTAATTCCAAATCCTCCGAATTATATCTACGCCTCATATCATGTGACTGAGAGTGCCCGGCACGGCCTTAGTTGGAAGAAAGGCCTTGAGGTTACTCATGGTGGTGGTATCGAAAAGAAGTAGCACGAAGTAATTTATCAGAAAAGATTAATATGCGCTAAGGGTAATAAATAGACTCTTGGAAAGAGTACAGTCATCCCTATGATAAATTAAATGATCGGTCTCAGGGAATTTGTTAATTTAGCAGAGGTTTTTAGTTACCGGGAGTTGATTTGATTTGATTTCAATTTACCCGATCAGGCACCCAAAGGGTCCATGCAGGTGTCTATCAACTATAATATGTACATGAAAGGGAAACCTTTATGGTGAAAACCCTCTCCATCTGTAAAATTTGGTCTGTAGTTCTTCTGTTTACCTACAGGAAGTGCAAATACCACTGTTCTTTTCCAATTTAGCTTTCTCTCCCCTTTTTCATACCTCTGCTCGTTATAATATTCCTTTTGTCGCCCTGATAAAACCCCTTCTATCGTTCGACTGGAGTTTTCCGCGGTCTTCCGGGTCTCCTTGGTTCCTGAGACTTGTCATTGCAAGCCGTAGGTTTGGTAGCCACTGTGGTTATCTTCTTCTTTGAGCTACCAACTATCTGCCAATCGTTGGCATGTTCTCTAGATTCACCCTCAGAAGCAAGGTATCTGCCGGAATCGTGTACCCGGATCGCTGCTGTTCTTGCCTTTGCTGCTATTCGTTGTGGGCAGCTCATTTCCCACGCTCGATGTTTTCGGCCGCAGTTGCAGCATCGTTCTTCTGGTTTTCCGGTACATCCCCGGGTGTTGTGTGGTCCTGCACAGTTACCACATCTGGCGGTTGCTGTACAGTTCCTGGCAATGTGGCCATAATTTTGGCAGTTGAAACATTGTATAAGTCGGAATCCCGACCTATATATTTCAGCTGCTTTGAGCTCGTATTTCCACATCACCCCCTTTGCTATTGCCGTGTCTGCTTGCTCTGCTGTATCGAACCATAGTATAAGAGATCCGGACGTTTTCCCTGGGATTTGGTTCCTCTTCAACCAAGCTGCCTTGTGGATTTTTGTGCCCTGTATATATCTACTATTCGTCTGCTGCAACTCCTTTATCTGCTCAGGATTGTCGGGATTAAAGGTATGAGGCATGTCATGGATCAGGACTTGGTAACTTGGCATCGCTACATGTGCTGTTGAAGAGAGCTTATGAGCCCACTCCCTTTTTTCCATCATGTTCCGTTGGGTGTCCTGCCCGGAGAATTATACTTTGACTTGGCCATTCCCCATCTGCCTTGCTCCTATGACTTCCTCTCTCCCTATCCTCTTCACCAGCTGTTCACTAGATAATTCTGCAATCTCTTGCTTTTCCATCTCGTCTTCTATTCTGACTTTAGCCGCAGATATACCCTTCCCTGCAACCTTTGCCCACGTCGGTGCCAGGATGTTCTTCGGACTTTGGATTTGGGCGACTGTTGCCTTTATCTCCTTGATCTCTTGTAATATCACCTTCATTGACGGTGGATCCTCTGCTGGATTGGGCTGGGGGGGTTGGGCTGGGGGGTTGGCGTTTTCTTCGATTTGTTTCTGCAGGCTTGTAATTGTATCAAACGCTTCCTTGAACATATCTTGGTAATTTTCAACAGGCCAAAGAAAAGAGGACTCGCTGTAAACCTTCAACATCGATAAAGTTTCTTCGACGGCTGTAAAAATTTTTTCCGTTCCATCGTCGCTCTCATAAGAGTCGCAAACGTCCATATCTTCGCGACTGCGGCCTTCAACTGCTTTTCCTTTCGGATTCTGAACTCTGTTCATCGTCTGATTCTATCAATATTACTGACCGGGAGTTGAGTTATTATTATTATTATTATTATTATTTGAATTTGAATTTGATTTCAATTAACCCGTTCAGGTACCCAATGGGCCCATGCAGGTGACTATAACTTTAATATTTACATGACGGGAAACCTTACCGGTGAAAACCCCTCGCTTCTGCCTGGCTGTAAGTCTATCTTTTATGTATAACCTTTAGGAAGTGCAATTCACTGTAAAATTTTTCCTCTCTTTCTTTTATCCAAAACCTTCGACAATTTCTCATACCTCCTACTTATGAAGACCTTATACCGGTATTTTCCGCGGTCTTCCAGGCTTTCTTGGTTCAACGCTCTGAGCGCCGGTGCTGGGTATACTTGCTGCAGCTGGGTTCGACTTCGATTTCAATTATTATTATTATTATTATTATTATTATTATTATTATTATTATTATTATTATTATTATTATTATTATTATTATTATTATTATTATTATTATTATTATTATTATTATTATTATTATTATTATTATTATTATTATTATTATTATTATTATTATTATTATTATTATTATTATTATTATTATTATTATTATTATTATTATTATTATTATTATTATTATTATTATTATTATTATTATTATTATTATTATTATTATTATTATTATTATTATTATTATTATTATTATTATTATTATTATTATTATTATTATTATTATTATTATTATTATTATTATTATTATTATTATTATTATTATTATTATTATTATTATTATTATTATTATTATTATTATTATTATTATTATTATTATTATTATTATTATTATTATTATTATTATTATTATTATTATTATTATTATTATTATTATTATTATTATTATTATTATTATTATTATTATTATTATTATTATTATTATTATTATTATTATTATTATTATTATTATTATTATTATTATTATTATTATTATTATTATTATTATTATTATTATTATTATTATTTGAATTTGATTTCATTACCCTGATATGGAGCTCTTGTGGCCCATGCAGGTACTATCGACTATATTATGTACATGAGGGGAAACCTTACCGGTGAAAACCCCTCCATTCTACCTGGTTTTTTTTTTTTTTTTTCTTTAATTCTTTACCTAGTTTCCCAGGAAACCTTCAGGAAGTGCATTAACACTGTTGAGCCCAGTGTGATTACCATCTCGCGAATTATTTCTTTATTTTTTTCCTTTCTTTTGCGAGTCTTCCCTCTGCTTTATTTGTGCCTCCACCTCTCCAGCCAATCGGAATTGTTCGATCCATCCCTGGTCTAGGATCCACTGCGTGATTCTTCCGATATCTTCTGGGCTATTCAACATTGCTTCGAAGGATCGATTCTTGGCCTTACGCCAGATATCTGTTCTCCCTTCTGACCATAAGGGGCAGGCCATTATCATATGTTTGACATTTTGAGATAGGTATCCACATGGGCAACTTGGGTTCTCAACTCCAGGGACGTTTCTTCGGTACAGATAAGATTTGAGTCCCATATGTTCGCTTCTTATCTGCATTGCTATACTGCTTTGGGCCCTTTTAAGGGTTTTGTGCATCGAGTAGGGTGTTCCTCTAAAACTTACCTTTCTTTTGCCTGTCGTTTTATCCGTGATGAACTCGGCTGCTTTCCAAGTTTCTGGATCGGCTACAGGTCTATGTCGTAGGGTTCCACTGCGATGTCGACGGGGCCAAGTATCAGCCCATTCTTGATACGCTGCTAGCTTTCCCTTCTCTTTCTGTCCTCTGATTGACTCTTCTCCTCCGCTAATCCTAGACCACTCTTCTCTATCTCTTTCTTTCGAGAGAGAGTGATTGCTGGTTTCGCGTCCGTCGACTCGTCGTCTGATCTTCTGGCAGGATTTTTCTATAGTTCTCCGGATCGGTAGGTTCTGGGTGAGTCCGGCGTGTTGCACTCTACTGTTTTTTAGGTAGATCTCCACCGGCAGGGTTGAGGTCTCGTGTTCTAGCACCCTCGTACTGGTGGACTTGTATGCCCCTGTGACTTTTTGTAAGCATTTACTCTGTATGGATCTCAGAGGTTTGACTATCCTATCGGGGATGTTTCCTGATGTCCCAGTCTCGGCCCAAATAGGGGACCCATACATAAGGGCCGGCCTCACTAGTGTATTGTACAGAATCCTTGCTTTGTGGAAGGTAGCTCCCCATGTCGACTGTGTTAGTCTACCCAGTGCCAGAATTTGGGATTCAGCTTTTATCTGTATATTTTTCACATGAGCGCCCCAATTTAGCTTCGGATCTAGGTGGATCCCAAGAATCCGTAGGGAGACTTTAGGGTTAGTAAGCTGACTTTGGATTAGTACAGGTTCTTGGAGGTTGTGTCTCTTCCTAGCTCTTGAAAAGTGCATCAATTGGTATTTTTCTGGTGCGAATTTGACTCCGTGACTTTTTGCCCAGAGTTCACACTTCTCGTGTAGTTCTTCTAGTCTTTTGCAATTTTCTTCTGTTGTATCTGACCATGTCAATATATTTGTGTCGTCTACGAATCCAACAGCGGTGGAGTTTGGTGACTGTAGAATTGGGAGCAGTGTGCTTGCGAAGAAGAGAAAGAGGATCGGAGAGAGAGAGGAGCCTTGGGGAATTCCAGTGATTGTCGGAATCTGACTACCTTTAAACGAACCTAAAACAATTGAAGTGGTTCTCCCTTCGAGAAAAGATTTAATGAATTGGGTAATCCATAAGGGGATACCCTTTTGCCTCAAGTTATGGATGAGCCTTTCATGAGACACGTTATCGAAGGCTCCTGAGATGTCAAGGCTGAGGAGGGATGCCACTCGTTTTTTGCTCTTTCCCCAAATGGTATGAATTTGCTCTGTGAGAAGTTCAATCGCCGAGATAGTGGATCTCTTCGGTCGAGCTCCCATCTGTTCGTCCGGGAGGAGGTTGTAATTTTCGGCTGCATCTGAGATTCTATTTGCAACCAATTTTTCTAGAAGTTTGCCCATTGTGTTTAGGAGGGCTATGGGCCGATAGGATTTAGGCGTATCATAGCTGGGTTTCTGGGGTTTCCTGATGACTATGGTAGTGGATTCTTTAAATTTGTTTGGGTGGTATCCTAGACGAAGGCATGCGTTAAAGAGTTCAGCCAAAACTTTGCTGAGTGTTTTGCTACAATTTTTAAGAAGTCTATTTGGAATACCATCGGGGCCTGGGGCTTTGTCGTTAGGCAGTTTTTGGAGAGCTTTTTCGATTTCCTGTTGAGTAATAACCTTTGGAATCGTTTTTAGCTCTTCAGGATAGGTGAATCCCTCGATATCCTGGATATCCGCGATTACTGGGAGAGGGAAGAAGTGTTGTGCCATGACTTTGACCTTATCTGGAGATTCAGTGTGTATTTTGCCCTCTGCATCCTTAATATCTGGGATTTGGGGAAGTCTCCGTTTCTCATCTTCGTCTTTCTTTGCCCATTTGGCTAGTTTCCACACCTTCGTTGGATCCTTTGCTGCCTCGGATATTGTTGTTCTCCAACCTATCATTTTGTCTTTTCTAATCTGGCTTTTTTTCCTGTTAGTGGCCTTGTTGTATTCTATCCAGCTTTCCAACGTGTTTTCTTGGGTCCACTTCCTTCTCGCTCTTCGGGCCTCTTGGACGTGACGTGAACACTCTGTTGTCCAATACGGTTTAGCGAATTGAGAAGGCTTGGCTTTTGGAATTAGTTGTTCTACAGTTTCATTGATGATCGCAGTGATATTTGACACCATTTGGTCTATGGCCTCTTTGCTGGAGAGCGGGTCGTTATTCCTTGCAAGTTGTTCAAGCTTTACCGTTAGTCTCATATTCACGATATCCCATTTTGCTTTCTTCCACTGTGGACGGGGCTCTTCCTCTGCTTTTCGTGGTATCTCTATTAGAAGTTCTGTTTGGACCGGTATATGATCCGATGAAGCTTCTAGTTCGGTTGAAGTTTGGCACTTGACTACCATCTCTTCTAGAGGTTTTGATACAAAAATAAGGTCCAGTGTGCTCTGGCTGCCTCTGCTTTTCCACGTGATTATACCTTTGGGAAGTATGAGCTCCATATTTCGTTCACTTACTATATCTATCAGGGTTTCGGCTAGTTTGTGATGGCTCAAGACTGTTTTTCCTCCCCATCTTGGGTGGTGGAGGTTGAAATCCCCGATGAGGACGTGTTTTCCTTCTTGGGCCAAGATTTGAGGGATCCACCGAAGCGTTCCTTGCTCTTGGCTGCTGTGGGAGAGGGGGGGAGGGTTATATATATTGTGAATCCAAACCTTACCTGCATGTGTCTGAACACTAATGGATGTTATATCGCCTCCTGCTTCCTCTGTTGCTGTTTCCTTTTTCCACTTTCCTATCGCAAGAACTTTGCTTACATAGATGCACGTTCGCCCTTTGTTTCCATCAGGAAAGATTAAGTGATAAGCCGGGTGTTTTATTGTCGTATTCTCTGAGAGATTTCGCCATGGTTCTTGAATAGCTATGATGTGGTGTTCAAGTGGATCTAGTGCTTGAAGGAAGTGGTTTTGGACCCTATCTTTGCTCTTGTTGACGTTGTACTGTATGATGTTGAGAGTATTTGCGCCCTTCATGACTGCATTTCACACTCCTGTGTCCCGTGTTTCTCTGCTTGGTTGTCCATTGTCGCAGGCCGGGAGTTTTCTTGCGTTAATGGATTTGCAGTGAAGACCACTTTCGCTGTTTTCGCCGCCGCTTTTGTCATGTTGAAGAATTTTGTGGATCCTTTGGGTCTTCCTGGGCCACGACGTTCGGTGTTTTCGCCATATTCCCCAATTACTTGAGCTGCAGCTGTACCCGCTCTTCTCTTTCTTGACCCAACGATTTGCCAATCGTCGTCTTGAATTGCCTCCCGGGTCACGAATCTCCCTGGGTCTTGAGTTCGATTCTGGGTTGCTCTGGCTTTGGCCGCTATTCTAATTGGACAGCTTTGGTGCCATGAGGTGTGTTTTCTTCCGCAGTTGCTGCATCTAGCTTCCTGTTTCCCTGGACATTCTCTGGTATTGTGTTTATCGGCACATTTTCCACACTTGGCCTCGGCTGTGCAGTTTTTTGCGATGTGGCCGTATCTTTGGCAATTGAAACATTGCATAGTTCGAAATCCTGATCTAAAAATTTCAGCTGCTTTGATCTCGTATCCCCAGAATATCCCTTTGGATATTGCTTTATCAGCCTGCTCCGGCTTTTCGAACCAGATGATCATGGAACCAGCTGTCTTTTCTGCCCCTCTATTTTTCTTGAGCCAAGCAGCTCTTCGGATGTTTATTCCCGGGATATGTGTTTCATTTGCCGTCATGAGTTCTTTGAGGTGATCGGGATCTTCTGGTTGGAAAGAGAATGGCATATTGTGTATTAACACCTGATAGTTGTCTCTAGCTACCTGTGCCGTGGTGGCCAGGTTTTGAGTCCAGTCTTTTTGTCGCTCCATGACCTGCTTTGTGACTGCTTCGGCGTAATAGACTTTGATTTGTCCATTTACCATCTTGCGAGCTCCGATTATTTCTTTCCTACCTATTTTTTTAACCAGTTCTTCGCTGGAAAGCTTAGCTATTTCTTCCTTCTCTTTTTCGTCTTGGATTCGGATAGTGGTTCCTGCTAGCCCTGGCTTATTTGCTATTTTAGCCCATGTCTGGCCCTGCGTACGGGAAAGCCCTTGGGTCTGGGTGATGGTAGCTTTTATAACCTTGATTTCCTGTAGAATTTCAGCGATTGCAGATTTTTCTCCCTTGTGGCCTCGTTGTGGTGTAGCTGGGGGCGGAACTTTCAGCTTTAGGAGGTTTTCAATCAGTTGAACAGCATCTGCCAACATCTTCTTTTGTGCTCTCGGGGGAAGCTCTTCATTTTTTAGACCTTCCTTAAATCTTTTAACTTCTTCGTAGGCGTTCGACGGTGCCTTCCTGGCGCCACCAACAATTGCAACTCCACCAGCACCACGTATCGACGCGTTTCCCGTTTTTTCGCTGTTGACTTCTGCAAAAGGATCGATGTCCATTGCATTAGACGCGTTAATTTCACTCATATCAAAGGGGTCGATTTTTCCGTTTGTTGATGTTATTTATTATTATTATTATTATTATTATTATTATTATTATTATTATTATTATTATTATTATTATTATTATTATTATTATTATTATTATTATTATTATTATTATTATTATTATTATTATTATTATTATTATTATTATTATTATTATTATTATTATTATTATTATTATTATTATTATTATTATTATTATTATTATTATTATTATTATTATTATTATTATTATTATTATTATTATTATTATTATTATTATTATTATTATTATTATTATTATTATTATTATTATTATTATTATTATTATTATTATTATTATTATTATTATTATTATTATTATTATTATTATTATTATTATTATTATTATTATTATTATTATTATTATTATTATTATTATTATTATTATTATTATTATTATTATTATTATTATTATTATTATTATTATTATTATTATTATTATTATTATTATTATTATTATTATTATTATTATTATTATTATTATTATTATTATTATTATTATTATTATTATTATTATTATTATTATTATTATTATTATTATTATTATTATTATTATTATTATTATTATTATTATTATTATTATTATTATTATTATTATTATTATTATTATTATTATTATTATTATTATTATTATTATTATTATTATTATTATTATTATTATTATTATTATTATTATTATTATTATTATTATTATTATTATTATTATTATTATTATTATTATTATTATTATTATTATTATTATTATTATTATTATTATTATTATTATTATTATTATTATTATTATTATTATTATTATTATTATTATTATTATTATTATTATTATTATTATTATTATTATTATTATTATTATTATTATTATTATTATTATTATTATTATTATCAACGGTTAACGCCAAGTAGGCTCGCGGGATTGACCGGCCACTTGTCTCCCATGAGACGATTGGCGTGCTTGCGCGGCTGTAAGCCACCAAGCGTGTCAAGATGTCTAATTACATCGAAATTATCTACACAAGCAACCCAAGTAGGTCTAGAGCTGCTGGGGAATGTTTAATTCCCGGCCAAGTGTGCGCAAATGCACAATATAAAGTATATCTGGCCGCGGCTACAAAATGTACGACCGCATTATGTTCGCTCCCCAAACCACCAATAAAAAATTAATCTTTGTTTTTTTTTTCCCCTAAACAATATACCAAGTATCTTGAATTTTTATAAGAATCATAAGGGTCATAGTTCATAAGGCCTGGCTGCTAGCATCCAATTATGAAAGGCTTGAGCTCCGTCCTTCGTGCTGAGAGTCCATTTCACGTGATCTTCTAAGCAGCGCTCAGTCGGATTTTTTGGTCGGCTGCCCTCTCGCATTGAAAGCGGACAGGAGAATGGGTGTTCTGGAGACTTTTCATAGCCGCAGGAGCAGTACAAATTAGCCTCACTATGGTTGAATCGACGATGGTACTCTGCAAAATCGCCATGTCCAGAGCGTGCAGAGAGAAGTGACCCTAAACTGCGCCTTGGGATTATGAATAATTCTACCGGGATACGCGAGCTGATCCCAATTTGGAGGTCCTTGTATCGCTTAGGCGCGTTCAGGTCCCAGTATGAGGCTAAGACTTCATTATATCTTTCTTCTAGTAGCCTATATGCACTTGCGATTGAAGCCTCAGACCTAGTTGTCACCGAGTTGCTAGCCTGATTAGCTAGGGTATCCGCACGTGTATTCCCAGCAATTCCTTTGTGGCCTGGGATCCACCTTATTTGAACATTTCCGATGTTGGCGGCCGCAGCTCTTTCTCTGCGTGCACAGGTTTCACGGAGATTCTGAAATTCCATAATTTGATGGGAGCTTGAAGGGGTGAGCCAACCGCTGTGAAGGCGGATAGCAGCTTCTTCATTATCTAGACACACCGCTACGTTAGTCGCGAAGCGGGCCATGAAGTGAGAGCAGGCAGCCCGGAGGCCAGCGACTGCCCCAATAATCTCTGTGTCGTAGATTTGTGCGGTATGTCCAAGCGGCACTTTTCCACAGAGAATTTCTTGCGAGCCCCGGTAGACACAGTACCCAGCTCCTGCTTTGCCAGCCTTGTTTACTGAGCCATCTGAGAAGACCGTCAGGTCGAGTGGGTTACGTTCCCGTGCCCACTTTTCGTAATATTCAAGGCCGCTAAGGCGTCCTGATGCACCAACTTGTAGTGCCAGAGATTCACGATCGAATTGCATCCATGGTGGTTTGTAAGTGTCATTAGATAACTCTAGCTTCTGGCGTTGACGAATCCAGGCTAAGTGGGAAGAGTTCCATCTATGGCGAAGGGGATGCCCAGGGTCAGATGCGGCAATTCTCACGGCTAGACGATCATGGATGCGATCTAGCCAAGCATTCACTGGCCCCCAACCTGTTTCCCGTAGGAGCGCCGGAATAGGAAATGTCTTATAGACTGGAAGTACTGCCCGGGCGGCCCGGTTAATGGCGGTTTGCACTTGGTTTAGAGCCCACTGCGAGGTTTGGGGACTGTATCAAGTTTCCGCCCCGTACAATAGAGTTGCAAACGCACAGCCTTGAACAGCCTGCCGAAGCAGGCCGGGAGACGCACCACGGTTGGTGTTGCTAATTCGACGCACATGATCTATTACTACTCGGGATCGTTGACAGGCGAGTCGTATGTGTTCCCGGAACGAAAGCTTTCTGTCAGAATAAATCCCGAGCCACTTAATAAGTTCCTTCGCAGTGATTTCAATGTTTCCTGCCTGTAAAGGAGGCTCTATGAATTTCCGTTTTTTATGGAAGTATATCAGATCAGTCTTTTGCATATCGAATAGAACCCCATTCTCTCTTGCCCAGACCAGCGAGAGATCCAACTGTTTCTGCAGCTTTGTCTGGCATTCTTTTAATGTTTTACCTGATGAGAGGAATGCAGCATCATCGGCGTAGCCAAAGCGTCCACGCGACAGTCTTAGAAGTGGTTCCATATAGAGAAGAAATATGATTGGCGAAACAGGAGATCCTTGTGGGAGTCCGCACAGGATAGGTAACGGTTCAGTTGTAATGTGGTCCAAGCGGATACGTACCTGCCGCTCGGATAAAAAAGAGAAGACCCATTGGATGAGACTATTGGGCCAGCCTTGGGAGCGTAGTCTGGATATCAGACGGTTTCGAAGAACTCCATCAAATGCTCCCTTCACATCGACTGTGAGCAAGCCAGCCGCCCTATTTTTTCTCCACGCTTCACGCACATCACAGAGAAGTACAGTGGTAAGGTCAACGGCTGAACGTTTCCTGACTGCACTACATTGATCGCGGGCAAGAATCTTATGTTTAAGTGCCAAGTAGGAAACACGGCGGGCGACAAGTCGCTCAAGGCCTTTTCCTAGATAAGATAACAGATCTATTGGTCGATACGACTTCGGAAGAGTTCGATCTCTTTTCCCGGATTTGGGGAGAATAATCACCGTGGCTGTTTTGAACGCACATGGATGGGTCCCAAGGTTGATGCAGTGATTAAATAAATTGGTGATGCGATCACCTAAGACCGGCCAGGCTAGACGCAGTACAGAAGTGGTTAGTTCATCTTCACCGGGGGTTGTTTGAGTGACTTGGCATGTTGCTTTAAACGCCTCCAGATTAGAAATTGCTACCCAATGGATACTACGGCATGGGACCGTAGGAGTATCCTGCGGTATATCTTCGGCCTCGAGGTGCCTACATAGTAAGGCCTCGTGTAGTAGTCGAGCTTTGGCATATGGGTCGAATACCGGATTTCTCGAGCTATCGCTACGGAGAGGTGGGGACTGATATCTAGGGGCGGCATTATGCTAACGGACAACCTTGTAGACATCAGTAAGTGTCTTTGAGTCTTCAATGCGTGATTCCCAGTAATTTTTCTTTGCCTGACGAACGACCCTCTGGAGTTCAAACTTTTCGAAAGATGCAGGGCCTACTCGACGAGCTCTATGGGAGTCATGAGCCGCCCGTCGGCATTCATAATTCCACCACGGAGTACCAAAGTTTCTCACTTTTTTCCTAGGACAGGCGCCATGTAGTGCAGTATGAATCAAATTTATAATATTATTGGCTTCCGTTTCTAGTTCCTCCAAGGACGTGACCGCAGTAAAACTTTGGTTGTTGCCCAAAAGTTTTAGAAAAAGTTCACTATCCAACGCCTTGTACTGCAACTTGGAGTCAGATGTAGTTCGGCGGTCCCAACATAAGGTCGAGACCAGGGTCTCGTGGTCGGATGTGGTGTGTAGATCTGTTCGAATTTCGCATGTTGCGCTCTCATCTGTACAGAAGGCCAGGTCGAGCGTGCCTCCGCGGTTATGTGTGGGTGTGTTGGTAGGATTGAGAAGCCTGAGGCCTTTGCAACCATACCAATCAATAAGTTTTGTACAGGAGGATCGTGATTCGGTGACTTTTGAATCCCAAAGTGGGTGTCTGAGGTTGAAGTCACCACCTGCAAAGTCGGGAGAATTTGTACCACTGAGAAGTACGGACAGACCCTCTCCTGCTCCCTCTGACCCCGTAGGGGCATTGTAGATATTCCATATTGGTAATTTTGCGTTATTTCCGAGAGTCACAAAGATCTGCACTATGTCTCGGGATGAGTCCGCAGCAACCTGAAATGGTCTTAGTTTGGCTCCCTTTCGGATATAGGTGAAAACCCTGGGTCGGGAGTGCCAGGTCGAAAGTGGGGAGAACGATTCGAATGCTTTGTGGGCCTTGGATATCTGCTTGGAGAGATCATGGAAGATCCAGGGCTCCTGTATAAGTATGATGTCTAATTGATTTTCGTTTGCTATTGAAAGTGCAATATCATGTGCTGAAGAAGATCTACCAACATTCACCTGCATAATGCGGAGAGGTGCGGCTCTCCGCTGATTTTTTCTCCTGACCATTCTTATTGTGATGAAGGGATAGATTCGGGCTCAGAGCTTGATGTATGCGTCTGGTCGGCGGTGGCAGCTTTTTGCTTCAACGACTTAACGAACTCTCTACCACATGCGGCGCGGATCTGCTTAAGTTGCATCCCCGTCGGACGGCCTAAAACCCCATTCCTGCGACGTGGACGGGCGGGGCAGGAGATATCTGTAGATGGGTGAGGACCCTTACAAGTTAAGCACCTGGGAGGTTTTGTGCAAGGGCCCTCATGTGCATCAGCCCCGCACACACCGCATTTGTTCGCCCTAGCACACGTTCTGGAAGCGTAAAACCCGTAACATTTGGTGCATGTTAAGACCTCCTATCGCTTACGAATTCTTTGTACAGATACTGCTGCACCAAAGACGCGGAGTCTGGAGGGAAATCTACTAGCTCTGCATTCCGGAACGCAGATTCGAATATAGCCAGTTGGCTCCTCACTCTGTTGAGAACGTAAGGTCCAGTTCATGTATCTGATGGGAACTGATTCATGGACAGTGGCGAGTTCCTCTTGTAGGAGACCTTCGAGGGGGTCGCAGAGTCTGTCAGACTAACCATCGTGACATCGAACTTTCTTCTTGATGGGCCCTATTACAAATTTCGTCCAGGATTCTTGTCGTTCAACAAGAGCATCCCCAAAGCGGTTCTCAATTGCGCTTTTTGCCTGTAGAATAGTAGCAGCTTTCGCTGGGGTCGGTGCGAGTATAGTAACGCCTGAGGGCACTGACCACACATCAGAAACTAAAGTATTGTCCGGAACAAGTTTCTGTATAGCTTGTCGAAGATTGTACGAATCTGCCTTCCTAGCTTCATGATTGGGGCCTAGCCGTATCATGATACGACGGTCCTCACTACCTTGTCCTTGGGGAGGGGATGCTCTTATTGTGAGTTTCTTCAAGGAGAAGACTTTCTGTTCCGAGTTTTGGCAGGCAGCTCTTTTCGCCCACGATTTCGTTTGATGTCCAGTAGAAAGTGACTTGTTTCGGTTCGGCATGGGAGCATACACGCGCTGGTCACGCATGGCTCGGGATGCGCCATCTGCTAGCAGCGCGAGGAAGTCAGCACCAATACCAGGATGCTTGTTTTCAAGTTTTCGTAAGTAATCATTTGTCAGGTCCAAAAGCCCCTTGATGGCATCCATAAGAGACGCAGAGTTGTGTGGAGTGCTGGTAGTGTCCCAGTTTTCACTCGAGGATATGTCATTGTCCGTTGTATTGAAATCAATATTGGCACATACGCTATCGGTGGTATCACTCGATGGGACGTCCTGAAATTCATCCATTGATTCATTCATTGTTTCGCCAGCATCGGGGGAGAGCTTCGACATACTGAGCGCTCTCTCGATTGCCTTGGCCTTACGGTTGGCTTCAGCGGATTTCATTGTCGAGCGAGCTAGTAAGCTATTGATGCAATTCTTACTTGACGTAGACTTTGGTTTCGAGACGCGATTCCTGGCGTCTGGTGGGTCAGGGGGAAGCGCACGCTTAGGGACCAGAGGCGGCGCCATACTCTCGCCAGATAAAGTAGCGAGACTGCAGATTAAATACGGAATCAATTGAAGTCGGGGCTGGTTAACTGCTAAAAGGCGTTGCGAGAAAGCGAGATGGAGTTGTTCATCGTCCAAATGAATAGATATTGGGGCGTGTATTACGAGCTGCGCCTTAGCCTCAATTATTATTATTATTATTATTTAACGTCCGCGGGTAACGTGATATCCACGTGACCCTATTGTACCCTGTCGGGACATAGGACGCCGGGGGTAAGCCCCGGGCTTCTGTAAGTGAAAATATGTACAGGACTAGGGCGCTTCCTCGTTGCTGCCACTAGGTGATATAGCTGATGACTCTCCGATATTTATGGAGGTGAAAAGGGTAAAAATGGGCCCAGCCCTCTGATTCTCCATCCAATTATTCCCCCAACACATTCCCCTTAATCTCTCAGCAAACAATGTGTGACTTTTTTTTTTCTCTCCCCCCTTTCATAGACAAATTTCAGTGTAAAAGTGCGATTTAAGGAGCCACTCGTGTGTAACGGTCGGTAGACCGGTGTTTCGCCTGTAGACTAGATTAGCCAACCTAGCCGACTTGCGCCTACATAGATCCCGGGTCACGTGGGAATGTTTGTATTATTTGCACTTTCAACCTCTCTCGCTTGTTGGACCCACTGTCCTCAAATAATGTATAAATAGACGCCCACAAACTCCGATTTTCTACATCTTCAATTTTGTAAAATAGTAAGAATATTAAATATACAACCCCAGACTCCCTGGTGACATCCCAGACCTCTGATTGTGACAATATTCTTACTATTTTACAAAATTGCCCTTCAAATATCTTTTTCTGAACCTCCTTCTTTGAGAGAGAGAACTCTACATTATGTCGTACCAAAACCCAATAGAGGACTCTGATTCTGACGAGGAGAGGCTAACGAGTCTCCAGACACAGATAGACGAGCTACGCAGGCGCCTTACTCTGAACGATGACACCACTACGGGTGTCGTGATAGAGAAAGACCCAGCTCCAGCTGAGGGACTGAGATTTCGGCCTACGGAGCTACCCGAATTTAATGGTAGGCGTGACAATTACCCAGCTTGGAGAAGCGCAGTGCTGTTGATCTTTCGGATGGATTGGCACGCGTTTAACTATACTGACACCAGAGCCTTCTTGTCTATCTATACGGCTCTCAAAGGCGACGCCCAAACGAAAGCCGGAGCGTTTTTCGAAGCTGGCGGCATCGACGGGACTCGGTGGCCCGAAGATTTTCTTGAATTCCTCGATCGTTCTAACCTCGACACTACAAGAACCGACAAAGCCTGTGACCAGCTATACGGCCTTAAGATGGGGGAGACTCAGATATGGGCCTCCTTTTATCCTACGTGGGCATCCAAGCTGACCGAGTCTGAAGGTGATCTCTGGAATGATCGAACGAAGACCACGATGCTTAAAAATGCAATGAACAGCAGGTTACGACACGCTCTCCGAGGAAACCACTTACTGCCTCGATCTAATTTCTCTGAGTGGGTCCGCATAGTAGGTCAAGTAGCCCAGCAAGTGGAAGATGACGATTCCAGGCAGCAAAGGAATGAGCAGCGACCGGAGGAGAGGCGGGGTGGTGATGTCAACCTCAGACTTCACGGAGGTAGGAGAAATGATTACTTTGATATAAGGAATAACGAAGGCAACGTTGACGGGGCTGGCGATGTTATTATGGGTGGCGTGAACACGGCTCTGGTACAACGTGGGCATTTCAACGAACCTAATAACATCCATCATCACCCAGCAGGTCGACAATCACGATGGAAGTCACCTGAGCAAATTGCTCGCTTAAAACGAGAGAAGAAGTGTTACCGTTGCGAAAGACGAGGATGTAATACGAGAATTTGCCCATTGCTTCCTGCCATTAATCCAGTCACGGGCAGTGTACGGGCCAATGCGACGGCATTACCGGCTATTGATCCAAGCATGTATGAAGAAATAGACGAAACGCTGGCGGAAAACTAGATACTCTTGTGGACAGTTGCCTTCAAGAGTGTAATGTTAGTACTAGTCTAGAAATACAAATGCAATCTTCTCCCTTTCTCGTAAATGCTCTTATAAATGACGAGATAATGGTCCAAGGACTCGTTGACAACGGTTGCTTATGTACAGGCATCATCAGCGATGAATTGGCCTCTAGACTAAAACTAACGCGCATTCCAATTCCCCCACGTCCATTAGAGACAGCTGAAAAAGCGACTCTTGATAAACCAATGGTGGAATATTTGACACAGATTAATCTTGATTTAGACGGATATGTAATTTACGACTTATCGTTATACGTAGTACCAGGGAGCACACACCCTCTTATCCTAGGGAAAAAATGGCTCGAAGACCAAGACGCGGTTATCATCTCCAAGGACCAACGCCTTCACTTACGCAAGTTAGGCGGGTCCATTTATAGCACCAAACGGTGGCGTCACAATCTCAGACAAGTACGGAAGCCTATAGCTACATCGATTGGAGATCTAAAGAAATTGTTAACCTCAGTACCTATTTTCAAGGCTTCGGTTGAGGACATTAGCGAAGCATTGAGAACCAAGCCACGGCTCACTGAAGAAGGAGCTCGTCTCCAACTCCCAAATGAGATTAAAGACTTCGCGCACATTTTCGCAGACGACGTCGGAGCGGATGATCTCCCCCCACATCGAGGAAGGCTGGACCACGCCATCAACCTCAGTCTCGACAATGGTAAGCCCTCACAACCGCCCTGGGGCCCTCTTTATAGCATGTCTCGAGAAGAGTTGTTGGTGCTACGCAAAACGTTGACAAACCTCACAGCGAAGGGGTGGATACGTCCGAGCAGTTCTCCGGCCGCCGCACCCGTCCTATTTGCAAAGAAACCGAACGGAGGGCTGCGATTTTGTGTAGACTATCGAGGCCTAAACGCGATCACAATCCCGGACCGGTATCCCCTTCCACTATTTAACGAAACCCTTAGACAGTTGTCTAAGGCGAAGTGGTTCAGCAAGCTAGATGTCAAATCGGCGTTTCATCGAATACGAATCCGGGAAGGCGACGAATGGATGACTGCCTTTAGATGCCGACTCGGCCTCTTCGAGTGGCTGGTCACCCCCTTTGGCTTGTCAAACGCGCCAGCTACGTTCCAGCGGTACATAAACAAGCATCTGAAAGAACATCTGGACTGCGACGCAACCGCGTATATGGATGACGTACTAGCCTATACAAGTGGGACCAAAGAGGAACATTGGAAAACGGTCCGAAGTATCTTATCCAAACTAAGCAACGCAGGACTGTACCTGGATATTGATAAATGCGAATTTCTATGCCAAGAGGTGAAATATTTGGGATTTATCATACGTGCCGGAAGGGGAATAACTGTCGATCCATCAAAGGTAAAGGCCATTCAGAACTGGCAGGCGCCAACATCAGTCAAAGGAGTTAGATCATTTCTTGGGTTCGCAAATTTTTACCGGTGCTTCATCGACAAGTTTTCCGAAGTAGCTAGCCCATTAATTAACCTAACAAAAAAAGATACACAATGGAGATGGGGCCCAGAAGAAAACGATGCTTTCAAGCGGCTAAAGAACGCCTTCGCCTCAGAACCAGCACTAGCCCAATGGGATCCAGATAAGGACACTATTCTCGAGGCGGACTGTTCTGGGTACGCCATGGGAGGGTGCCTATCTCAAAAAGACGACGAAGGCAGGCTCCGCCCTGTAGCCTATTTTTCTAAGCGGCTGAACAGTTCGGAGGTTAACTATCCCATCCATGATAAGGAAATGCACGCTATCGTTGCGTGCCTAAAGGAATGGAAGGCGGAACTCACCTCAGTTTCAAAACCTTTTACTATATTAACTGACCACAAAAACTTGAGTTACTTTACAACAAAGCAACTTCTAAACGAAAGACAAATCAGATATAGCGAGACACTTCAGCAGTTTAATTTCAATCTAGAATGGCGACCACGACGCGCGTGTGACCGACCGGACGCACTCTCCCGACGAGATCAAGATAAGCCAGCGGGATTAGACGACGAACGGAATATGGGACGGATAAAGCAGTTAATTTGTGGTCCAAAGCTAAATTCTTTGAATCCGGGTGGTGTCAAAAAATCTGTCAATTTCAAAAAAAAGTTCAAGGACGATGCTTCAAATGCAAAACTCTTCGAGGACGAAATACTCCAAACATTGTGGAGTATTGGGGTGGAGGAAGACGCGACGTGGAGACGAGCTCGTGATGCAGTCAAGTCGGGTGAAAGAAGCTTCCCGGCCGACATAGCCCAGATTATGACAGCAAATATTTCAGAATGTACAGTAGCGTCGGACAGTGTATTACGTGGAAGGGAGGACCGTGTCTGGGTCCCAAATTACGAGCCACTAAGAACAGCTATTATGCAACGTACTCATGACAGTCACCTCTCAGGGCACCCGGGGAGAGACACCATGTTAAGCATCCTCTTGCAGCGTTGGTTTTGGCCAAAAATGCGATCATCGGTACGCCAATTCGTAAGGAATTGTGACACGTGTGGCCGAACATCGGTCTGGAGGGAGGCCAAAGCTGGATTCTTGAAATCACTCCCAATCCCCGAACGGCTGGGTAGCGATTTAACCATCGATTTTGTAACTGATCTTCCCGAATCTGACGGTTGCACCAACGTAATGGTTATTACGGACCGCCTGGGAAAAGACGTTTTCCTCTTCGCTGCAAAAAGTATGGACGCGGCGTCGTGCGCTCGGATTTTCATCGACAGATACTATCGGTACCACGGGTTCCCCTATAACCTTACGAGTGACCGGGGTAGCGACTGGCTAAGCAACTTTTGGCAATATTTTTGTAAATCGGTGGGTATCTCCCAACGCCTTACGACTGCCTACCATCCACAGTCGAACGCGAGCGAAAGAGCCAACCAGGAAATGTATAAGTATCTACGTACATTTACATGTTATGCCCAAAACGACTGGGCCGAATTGCTCCCAATGGCTCAGCTGGCCATAAACTTGCGTCCAAACTCAGCAATTGGAGGTATGAGTCCTTTTTTTTTTGAGACACGGGTATAATATAAATCCTATTCAAGAACCAGTAAGAGAAGTTGGACGTCATCACCCAGGACAGACCTCCGCCGAAACCCTGATTAATCGTCTTAGAGAAGCTCAAGATTTCGCACAGGCGGCTATCGCCACCGCTCAACAACGCTATGAGGAAAATGCAAATCGGCTGCGGAGGCAACCGGAGAAATTCAAGGTTGGGGACAAGGTTTGGCTCAACCTCCAAAATATCAGCACTCCTCAATTGTCCAAGAAACTCTCTTGGCTGCACGCAAAATACGAAGTAACAGCGGTCCCGGATCCATTGACAGTGGAATTAAACGTCCCGGGGAAATTACACAAACGATTCCATGTCGAGCTGGTCAAAAGAGCTAGCAATGATCCCCTACCATCCCAACTATGTGACGACACGCAAAATCCAGCGTTGATAGACGAAGGTAACAAACTGGAGTATGAAATCGATAAAATTATTCGAGCAAGGACAGTACGACGCGGGAGGGGTCTCATGCGGCAAGCCCTAGTGAAATATTCCAATTGGGCCGAGCCATCCTGGGAACCAATCGAATATATCAAGGACACCAAAGCACTTGACGTGTTCGAACACGACTACGGTCCCATCGAATCCAACGACGGACCCTCAATTGACGAATCAGGTGCCTTTGTGGGGCCTGCAGAAGAACACACGAAAGCTAAACGTCGACAGCGTAAGAAAAAAAGATCCTAAGAGGGGGGATTGTTACGATCAGTAGACCGGTGTTTCGCCTGTAGACTAGATTAGCCAACCTAGCCGACTTGCGCCTACATAGATCCCGGGTCACGTGGGAATGTTTGTATTATTTGCACTTTCAACCTCTCTCGCTTGTTGGACCCACTGTCCTCAAATAATGTATAAATAGACGCCCACAAACTCCGATTTTCTACATCTTCAATTTTGTAAAATAGTAAGAATATTAAATATACAACCCCAGACTCCCTGGTGACATCCCAGACCTCTGATTGTGACATCGTGGAACACTTCGCCTCCTTTTTTTGTGCCAAGGAGAAAGGGAAGTACTTCTGAGGCTGGCCCTGCTGGGAGTCTGACCCGTCTTTTTGCAATGTAACAGAAATAGAAGTGGACTGGGTCTTTGCGTCGTCCACATTGACAGTATAGGTTTGCGTCGGGGTGCTTGAAGGCTTCGTGGTATTTCGCAAAGTCACCATGGCCCGAGCGGGAGGCTAGAATGCGACCTAGAGTTGCCCGAGGGAGCTCCAATTCCTTGGGACGAGGGGGACAGGAGCTGATTGAGAGCCTCTCGTAGCTTCCTGTGCACGGCATTGGTAGACTCCATAGATTTTCTGATGCTTGAAGCGAAGAACGCTTTCCCCATTTCTTTAACCCAGCAAGTGAAAAAGGGACGTCTGTTGGTGCCGTAAGGAGCGCGCCTTGGTGTGCAGCTGTCAGATTTCGTCTGACCTTGTAATGTCTGTCCTTTATTTGTTTGACACGTCCTAATAAGACTACCTTGGTTGTCTCGGGTTGCATTTTGGTTCGCTTCGTTTCGTCTAGCTTCGGATAATTTTCCATCTCGGCGTATCTCCTTTGGGGGTTTGACATGGGTCTTATTTCATCCATATTGCCGACTCGCGCTTTGCCATGGATCCATACGCTTCACGATACTAATATATTTTATTTTGTTTGATTTGGTTTGATATGATCTCTGGTCAAATAATGTATATAAGTACCTTCGGCCTTCAGAGGATAGCTCTTTACGCTTTGTCTTTTGTCTCTTCTAGAACCCTAGAATCCCAGAACCTAGTTACCCTAGACCCTCCAGTTCACCTAGTTCCTTATTTCAGTTATTCCTAGTCCCAGTCCTTTATCCTTACTTCCTTCTTCGCCTTGTTACTCCCTGCTACAGACCCAATCTCACGCCGCCTCTTGCTTTCTTAGTAATTCTCGAAAATATCATTCTCCAAGCTACCAAGCCGACATCGATTGTGACAGCAGCTTTATCTGCGGCTTCATTTCCCGGTATTGAGGCGTGTCCTGGAACCCACCGGACTTTGACCTCACCCTGAGAAGTATGTGCAAGGCGATATCTTGCTTGCCAACTTGCATTTATGTTTAGGAACTCGTCAAAAATGGATTGTGAAGAGCCGGTAAAAGGATTCAAGAGCCGGACTGCAACCTCCAGGTTATCCAGACATACCCAAAGGTTTGTGGCAAGCTTTGTTGTTGGAAATTCTCACACAGCTTTGGCCCCCGCGAGAGCTCCTTTAGCTTCCGCATCAAAAACTTCATCTCCAAGCCCCAATGCAAGACTCTGACTCAGAATTTGGACTCCGCCTTGATACACCACAAATCCTGCCCCTGTCAAGCCATTCGCCTGTTTGGATCCGTCTGAGTACAGGACAATATATTGAGTCGGGATGGTGAGAAGAAACGCAAGAAATTTTTCTTTGGCCTGGTCTCTGGATTCTCCGTTGAGGCCCCCGACACGTACAAGTGCTGCTTCTCGACTCTCATGCAATATCCAGGGTGGGTATGCGATGGGGTTTGTTTGCTTGGAGTTGGGGAGGGCTAGTACTTGTCAGGCAAAGCGAGAAGATGCTTGTTGTAAAGACTCTATCCGATTGGCCCGTCGTAGGAGAGGATAGCCGGGGTCCAGTCGTCGCAAACGTATCACTCCCGCTGGTGCGCGCTGGTGCGCGCTTATTCAGCGCGATCTCCGGAGGAGCTAGGCCTGATTCACGGTGTAAGGCTGCAGTCGGGGTAGTCCTATATACAGGAAGGATAGCCCGCGATGAAGTTAGAATGACCTTAGAAAGCTGTTGTAACAGCCCATTGACCCGATTTGAGATGCGCCCTCGCGGCCCGTCCCGTGATCTACCTGGCCACCAGGTCTCGGCACCGTAGTATGCTACAGGAAGAACACACGAAATGACAGCTTGACGTACCAGATGCGGAGAGCCTTAGCCTCAATTGTTGATCATGTGTTATGATTACTAGTCACAAGTCATGTGATCTTAATTGTTGCTATAATCGGTTTGATGATGGTTACAAGAGCTACTCTGACTAAGTACACCTACCCCTAGTTTTAAAGACTATGACTTACGTCAATCTTCGAGTTGTACCCGTTACAGAAGTTATCAAGAAAAAGAGCTGAAGATCGGGAAGTAAGTCGTGTGGTGTAGTAGTAGCAGTAGTAGTAGTAGTTTTGCTTATTCGTGCTATGTAGAGTTGTTACAGTTATGAGACTTGGGAGGTATCATCATGATGCTGACCTTTACAAAGATGTCACTGTTGTGAACTGGATGAATGTGGTATAGGTTGATATTGTGTAATAAATAAGAAATGGATGATAATATATATCTAAATACATTGTGCAAAGAGTCCACTATTTATACACGAATATTCTCGCTTAGTGTTTGACCCACTGTATCAAACACAGCAAACATATTATGAACGGCCTATCACCTGAGCTCACACGTGCGGTATAGTGCACATGATGCAATTCATATCACGGTGATGTATATCGCCGATGTCAATAATACAACAAGAGTCCAAGACTATTATAGCACTAGGGCTCCTCTCTGACCCAGGCCACACCTTTTACAGTGCTCCTATCCCCTTTTACCTTTTACCTCGAACCTAAGATCATTGATACATTGACCCATGACGGGTAGCCATTTAGCTCAGTAATTACCTGTAGAATTCAACCACCTTTTCTACGGAACCTTCTGCTCAAAAAAAGTTGAAAAAGAGCAGCCATGGAAACCGGTACGCGGGGAAAAGTCTCAAAAAACCTGCAACTCCAGCCAGGCGAGGCCTAGACACCAGAGCCACACGAGGTGCGTATCCCCATCTGTATCTTCCTAATATCCCATAGTCCAGATATCCTCCTTATACCGACACCACCAGCGCTCAGGTAGCGGTGCTCTTCCCTCGGGAGACAGTATAATGCCAGAATATCTGTAATCAGTGAGAATTCATCTTTGTAAAAAGGGCCAACTTAGTCTGATCCATCACCACCATAACGGGAGCTGGGTACGCCCCGGAAACTCGTTTGGATGACTTTTCCTCCGTGACCAAGTAATGCGTGTTACTGTTGGCTCTGAAGATAAACTCCAGGTTCGTAGGGGACACCACGTACAGGTAGAAACGCCGTCTTCGTCCCCCTGTGTGGTGTAGGATTACTTGTATATTATGGTTCTCCCTCTAGACTCATTTAGAAATCTATATAGAAAATAGATTGCATTACGGCCAGCTTACTTTGTTTCATTGTTTTGGTGATAGCCCATCACAGCTTGAGAGACTTAAGGTTAGTCTCACGGATATAAGGAGCAGTTGTTCCACGGGGTACGAAGCGGGACTAGAAAGCTCGTTTAATGAGGGGTGAGATGAGGGTGTATTAGATAAGAGGTGAGATGGTGGTATGGATGTGGTTGAGGGGCGAGAAGCGAGAAGTACTCTTCACAGTAGAAGAGAAATGGGCGGTGGGAGTGGTCTTACGGGGCGGAAGAGAAGGGCAATTAGACAGCGGTCTTCACAGAGGAAGAGGATCATCGAAGAATAAAACTATATTCAGAAGATGTTGAAGTTCCGGTAAATCAAGGGACATTGTTGCAAAATATTGTGTATTGATAGTTGGTGATATCTTAAGCGATATCAAGGAAGTCTTTCCATCCTCAATAGAAAGTGTTAAATGTGGAGGGAATATGCGAGTACATTTTTACGTCATGAAAACATGGTCTTGTGTATATAAGTAATACCTTATTCAGATAGGATCAATAATCAAGCAAACAATAACAGCCGTTTTTAATCCTCAAGATCACAGTTAAGGAGAGAAGCGGGGCGTAAGACTCACTAAGTGTCGGTAATAGAATGACCAGCGTCTAGTCACATGATGTTCAGACGCGTGTATTTAATACTTTCGTAAACTGTAAACAACAATACAAGTTAATGTTTATATATCGTCAGATACCGGTAATTTCGACCAACATTGATCAACTAGGTCAAAGTCCCGAATTACAAGACTACCGTTTACAAGCCGTGGTCTGATTGTGAAGATTCTACGTCGTAGAGGTAGAATAAATTACGCCGTAGGTGTAATTCGATCAGATTTAATACCGTAGGTGTTGGATCATTCTGGTTCCACAGTCCCAGAAGAACGACAATAACACGTCACGCTACTGAACCAGACGTCTAAAAGACCAAAAACTAATATCCTTACGCGTCATTCCGTGGTATCTAAACGTTGAAACCGACAATTAAAGATGTCCTCAAGCAACAACAATCAAGATCTCAAGGATCTCTTGTATAATGAAGGAGAAATAATGTCGCATGAAGATGTTCTTAAGGCAACAAAAACAAATATTATTTCCTATATAGAGAAAAGAACTAGAGAATACCAAGAACATAACCTCAAAGGCCTCGACTTGTTTACCTTCTGGCAGGCTGATTTCGAAAATTTTGATGTAGCAGCATACAAGAAAACGACGGAAGGCACCAGGATACTTCGTGATTTCTTATACTTAAACGGAGTATTTATACCTAAGAATCGTAAATCAATCGCCGAAAATCTGATCGCAAGTGCTAAGGCTTGGGTACCATGGCCTGTAGAGTCACCTAGCTACTATCACCAAAAAGAACAAAACACAATGATCAACTCTCCATCAAACCGCCAAATCAAAACAGAAGAAAATCAGCATCCTAATAATAATAAAGATGCATCCAATAAATCAAAGACCAAAGATCAGGCTACCTCTGACTGTAATATGGACTATCCGCATTCAAAAAATGCACCATATAATTTAATCAATCTCTCAAAAATATACACCGATGACCTCAAATATAGTGGAGACGATGACAGTTTTGATTATAAATATGGGATCTTCATCGATTTGTGTGAAAAAGTCGAAGTTCCAAGCGATGTATACTTTAAGGCATTTTCAACAATGCTGAAAGGAGCAGCACTGAACCATTTTTACACTTCTATTAAAACAAACCCCCGTATCACACAACTATTCGAAATTTGCGAGGATATACGGAATACTTTCGAAGGCAGCGAGTTCAAAAGAAGCAATCTAACAAAATGGAACAACATGACACTAAAAACAATTTTGGAAAATCATCCCGAAAAAAACGTCGAATCTTGCTTCCAATTGCTTGTTAATGAGCTGCGAAGTACTCAAATGATGTTACAAAGCAATTTTCAAGATGACGCAACCCTCCAAAACAAGCTGATTCTTGCTTGTCAAGCTCACCCAGCATGCTCCATTGGATGTTCTATTCCTGCTTCATCTTCTATCGGCCTGATTAACAATCTGCGACTGAGCATAAGCAACTACTTAGCTGTCCATAAGAATCCGGAGCAGAACCAATTTTTACTTCAATCAGACATTAGCTCTGGTTTAAACAATGAACAATATATCATCGATCGTAAGTATCATTCAAATCGTCAATCTGGAAATAGTACATCCCACTCCAGTCAAAAATTTCAACAGGATGGACAGACAAAAAGATGCTTTATCTGCAAGAAAAACGGCTGTTGGTCAACCCGACATTCCAAAGAAGAAAGGGAACGGGCAAAATCTAACTTCAAAGAAAAGTATAACAGAGCTGCCGACCGCCGTTATACCCAATACGTCGCTGAGTTTGAAGGAACTGATGAAGAGGAATTTAATGAAGAAGAAATTGAGGCTTTAATTTCAGACCTCGAAAGAGCTGAGCCAAACGACAATGATACTTTCCTGACAGAAGTAGGCGAAATCGACCATGTAGTCGCACATTCTTTAGTTTCCAAATTAGCAGATAGATCAGCAAGTCACGCTCTTCTCAAAAGTAATGATAATATTGAATATTTAAGCTCTGAAGAATCATTAGTAGCAGAGCCTCAACAAATAAAATGCCGATATGGTCCGGAAAAATTCCACGGCATCATGATTGATACTGGAGCCGCTGGTAAATCAACGGCCGGGTACAACCAATTTCTGGCGTACAATCAACTTTTTACAGACACCCGAATCAATACAGATTATCAAGGAGCCGTTAACGTCACATTTGGTATCGGCTCTACCACATCAATCGGCAGCGTCTCTATTCCTACACCAATTGGAATATGTGTATTTCACGTTGTCAAAGCTGACACGCCATTTCTATTAAGTCTTGAAGAAATGGATAGAAAGGGCGTTATATTCAACAATGTTAATAATCAACTAATAAATAATAATAATAAAAAGCATACACCTATCATTAGGCGGTTTGGTCACCCATTCATGGTGTGGGGGCCGATGATTACAACACCATGCTACCTGACGGAGACTGAACTTCGGACGCTCCACCGTCGATTCGGACACCCCTCTGCAAATCGACTGGTTCATTTGTTGGAAAAAGCCGGGCATGATGAGTCACATCATAGACAGATACTTGAGCGGATCGCGAAACACTGCCTTAAATGCCAAAGATTTGCAGGAGCTCCAATGCGATTCAAATTCACACTTCGTGATGATGTCGATTTTAACCATTCGATATACATCGATGTTATGCACATCTCCGGCTCGCCTCTACTACACGTTGTTGACGAGGCAACAAGATTTCAAGCCGCAAAATGGTTAAAGAACATGTCATCTCAACATGTTTGGAATACCCTACGATTATGTTGGATTGATGTCTACTTAGGGCCCCCCGACATAATTAATCACGACGCAGGTACAAATTTTGTTTCATCGGAGTTTCAACAGTACGCGAAATCTCTCGCTATCAATACGAAGGAAGCACCTGTCGAGTCGGCAAACACTATTGGTATTGTCGAAAGATATCACAAACCCCTCCGTAGAGCGTATGAGATAATCAAAGAAGAAATCAACGCAGGTAATACACAAGATCAAAAAGAATTGGTTCTACAAATGGCAGTAAAAGCTGTCAACGATACTGCTGGGTATGATGGCATCGTCCCGACGCTTCTAGTTTTCGGGGCAGTTCCTAGAATCTCTGAACAAGATCCACCAAGTCCTTCAATCGTTAAAAGGGCTGCTGCACTTAAAAAGGCAATGGCTGAAGTATCAAAATTACGGGCAACTAGACAAGTTACAGACGCACTCAGAACCAGAAATGGCCCCATTACACCAAACATACCCCTAGGATCAAGTATCCTCGTATGGAGAAGTCATGAAAAGAACTGGACCGGACCTTATACTTTAATAGCTATCAATGGAGAGACAGCCACTGTCCAAATGCCACACGGCCCCTCTAATTTTCGAACAACATGCATTAAACATTACAACGATCAAAATGCTCAACAGAATGAAATTCCGAATCAAAACCTTGGACCGCAAACAGAGAACACAGCTATACGACGCCAACCGGCAAGAAACGCTGGACTACCGGCACGATACCGAGACAATATTTTTATGAATAATGATGTACAACCTAATTTCGTTGATTCACGGCGCAAGGAGTTAGATGGGTTACTGAATAGAGGAGTTTTTGCTTTTATAAAAGTTAATGAGATTCCACCAAAAGCACGCATTTTCAACAGTCGTTTCGTAGACCGAGTGAAAAATGAAGGAACAGCAAACGCAATGGAAAAGTCGAGACTGGTAATACAAGCATACAAAGATGATGAAAAGAAAACTGTCCTTACATACTCCCCAACAATCCAGAGAATGAGTCAACGACTCATAATAAGCCTATCTTTGTATAAAGGCTTCAATATCTTCACCCGCGACATTTCACAAGCTTATACGCAGTCAAAGAGCCAGCTTACTCGGGAATTTTACGTCAGACCACCTAAAGAGCTTGCTTTGCCTCAAGATACACTCTTAAAGGTTCTTCGTCCATTATATGGCGTTCCAGAGGCAGGAACACATTGGTTTCGAACATATCATGATCATCATGTACAAAAATTAGGTCTTAAATCCTCTTCGTATGACCCATGCCTATTATTCAG
This sequence comes from Podosphaera xanthii, assembly GCA_028751805.1. Classification (NCBI taxonomy): domain Eukaryota; kingdom Fungi; phylum Ascomycota; class Leotiomycetes; order Helotiales; family Erysiphaceae; genus Podosphaera; species Podosphaera xanthii. The sequence continues at coordinate 2,215,019 of JAPWIX010000002.1, forward strand.
CTGTGAAGCCATGTTAGGCCTACAGACAGATGACACCTTTGCTGCGAGCACCACCCAGTTCAAACTAAAAGAGGAATTAGAACTCCAAAAAGCTCAATTCGACGCAAAACCGATTCAAGAGTTAACAGAGAACAACCCAATCATTTTTAATGGTGCTCATATATCAATTTCTAATACCACAATCTCAGTCACACAGCACGATCAAGTGAGCAAGATCGCTCTCTTAAAAGATACTTGTAAACACGAGTACTTTCTCAAAGAGCTAGAGGATCATACATCGCATCGGTCTGTCAACCTCAAGTCGCATTCGGACTATCACATGCCGCACAGATTACAAATCCAACCTCCCTCGATGTGACAAGACTTAATAAGTCTTTAAATTGGCAACTACAGAATCCATCCAAGGGCTTAAATTTCGTCAAACTCTTCGGCAAGCTGCGAATAATAGTTTTTACAGATTCATCTTTCGCTAACAACCCCGATTTTTCCTCTCAGCTAGGATACTTAATAGTCTTAGCCGATGAACACAACAACTGTAACATCATTCACTGGTCAAGCATAAAATGCAAACGCATTACAAGAAGCGTAATTGCTTCAGAACTCTACGCCATGTGTCATGGCTTCGACATTGCCTGTGTCATTAAAGATACAATTGACAGTTTCCTCGGGTACAAGGTACCCATCATTCTCTGTATTGACTCTTTTTCCCTTTTTGAATGTCTTGTAAAGCTAGGGACCACCCGTGAAAAACGTCTAATGATCGATATAACTGCCCTCAGACAGGCTTACGAACGACGAGAAATTACAGAAATTATTTGGATTAAGGGAGAGTCAAACCCAGCAGACGCCCTTACGAAATCCACGGGAAACCAAGCACTACAACGAATTGTGGACTTGAATAAAGTCAACCTAGAGGCTGGGGCATGGGTGGAAAGATGATACATACAATTTACTTAATTTCATTTCGTTCGTTTAGAAAGAGTCCGCAGTGTCGGTAATAGAATGACTAGCGTCTAGTCACATGATGTTCAGACGCGTGTATTTAATACTTTCGTAAACTGTAAACAACAATACAAGTTAATGTTTATATATCGTCAGATACCGGTAATTTCAACCAACACTAAGTGTAACCCTGTAGTGGTCCTGACGAATGCTTAGTATAAGTGTTCATCGTCAAGGATTTTTTATCTTAGTTTTAGCGACTGAAGATAGCGTACGCTGTCCGAGGTCCTGCGTCCCAATTGGGAACTATAGGGTGCGTGGCTGCACTTTATCTGTAGACCTAATAAACATTACAATAACACTTATTGTCAAGGGGGAAGGTACAACAAGTGAGCAAACTTAGCAAATTGGAATAAGAGAACGGAGGTGGTGGAGTCTAAGTAGAAGCGACTGAGGTGTCAGAAAGGAACAAGATCTATACTCAAGCGAAGATTTGAGGTGCCATTTAATTCCTAATATCTGAAATTGAGTTTAGACGGAAAGCCAGGCGTGAAAGGTAACCATATCTAGGGCCAGGCAGCTATCAAGTTCCAGGCTGGTTCCTAGAATGTCAACAAGCGACTAACGTGCCTGTACGTTACCTCGGAGACGGGCTCGGGTCACGCGAAATTAAGTAAAGCCTCAGGCTCCAAGCCCCAGCTCCACGTACAGGGTGTCAGTCATAAAACTTGTTAAGGCGCATTAGTGGATGGGTTTAAAGTGGGCTTTTACGTAAATCTTTGCCTACTCTAGCCAAGTTCGACCTAGCATGTATAATTACCCCTGACACGCCTTACCAGATTTGGGCATGACCTACATTGAAATTGCTTTTCCAATGGTGAAAAACCCTTGGCAACATAACTTTGTTAAACTCTAAAGGACTCTATTACAGTCATCCCTCTCTAACTCAATAGTGGGTCTTGGTATAAGTGTTGAAAATATTCATTGAAATTCAACCATTTACATTTGCAATACTTACCCCTGCACGCAAAATGACCTGTAAGGGTAAGTGTTGCAAATATAAAAGTCCAAAATACAATGAATATTTTCAACACTTGTACCAGGACCCACTATCAAGTTAGAGAGGGAAAACTGTATTTCTACTTTCCATCATCCTAATGATTACTCTAAAATCTATTATTTACAAGATCTAGTACCCTACCCTTAGGGTAGTAATTTTGTAGTGGGTCAAAGACAGGGGTTTTGTGGGGGTCAGCTAGGCCTAATTTGGTATGGTCTTTAAACAAATTTAGTTTAGCCCCTGTATTTATGAAAGTTTATGAAATTTCCTCAAACTTTTTGTATGACAATTTTCTCTGACAGAAGAATTTTGCAGTGGGTCTTCCTTGCCGCTAAGCTCAATTTGTATAATGATTGACTGCATAAGATTGTGCATTGATGCTAAACTTATCTAGCTAACTACCAAATCCACGAATAAGGAAATTTGACTCCAAATTTACATGAAGACAACAAGCAAAAGCAGACATCAAGGACCACTTTAGAAATTACTGAGAATCAATATTTAGTTGGTTCTCCATCAGCTTTCAACACTGCTCGACACCTTTTCGGCATACTTTCTATCAGATCATCAAGATGTTCATCAGGCACAAAATTCAATGCTTCTTGTGCGAAAGCCCGCAACTCGTCGTGGGTACGCTGCTTCCCCCGACCCAGGCTCGGATATCTCTGTTGGACATAATCTTTCACTTTATCCCAAACTGCTTCATTCGGATTCAGATATGGCGAATAAGATGGCCAGTCGATAGGATCTATGTCTCTCCTGGACCTCTTTTATTGTTCTTTCAGAAGCGTGAGCAGGAGCATTATCCTGCATCACAAAAAGCCAAGGTCTCATCGAGACCATACCGTCAATTAAAGGTACTATCTTAGAGCAGTACTTTTCGGAGTCGATAGTCTTCCACCCTTTTTCCTAAAACAAGCTAGGATCTTTCTCTGACCCTGCAAAGGATCCCCAGAACATCTTTTATTATTTTATTTTATTTAAGTGTTTTTTATGTCTACCGGGCGCCAGTTATACTAAAGCCCCATCCCTGAGGGGACATGAGGACTGCGATACATGATACGGAAAAAGGTGTGCTCTGGCAGCGAGGCCATTAAATTAGGTATGGGTACAACGGGTGCTATGCAGCAAATTCCTCACATAAATACATCATCTGTTGCGGATGGGACAGATTTCTGACAGGAAACTGGCCTTCTCCAAAATAGTGGCGAAACGATTGGCTCCGTGAGAGGTGCCGAGGAGAACGTCAAGTGGGCCCAGGCTTCGTCGAAAACCAGCCGAAGCCAGTCTTTCTCGCACGAGGGGGCAAAATACTAAGTGGGTGATTGACTTATTAGCCCCGCAGCAACAAGTCAGAAGGGCATCATTATGGTGAAACCTTTCGTGATAAGCACGAAAGTCACCATGTCCAGTACGACATTGGATTAAATACCCCAAATAGCGGCGAGGAAGACGTAGTTCCTTTGTGTCACAGTCTAGACAAGAGCGCTTGCGCAGCTAAATGAATAGAGGTAGTTTATATTCTATCTGAAGAGAAAGCAATCTATCTCGTAGTCCTACAAAAATATACAAAGCTCTGCTCCTCGTAGATAATACCATAGCCCTAACATCAATGAGGATTCCTGAAATAGAAGTTAGCCACGGAGTAGAAGGTTGCCGCATGCCAGGAAGCTCTTATGTTTCAGCTCCATGATCCATCTATTTTGGGAATTCTGATATACAGTGTCTCAGCCAAAATTAACATTAGCCACTATATCTGCCAGTGCACAATGCACTACCCCTGTTAAGCCTGTGCACGCCTATGTATAACATAGGCTACAGGAATTATCCAGCTTACCAGCTGTTACAATTTGGGGGTTTCTTGGGAAATGGCATACCCAGTTCAGAATAGGTGGGGGAAGCATGAGATTGCCACCATGCTGAGGTCATGTCCCATATCTGCCTTTGTATCCTTGCGCGGACTCCGGCAAGGGAAGCGCCAGAGGGGGCTGGTTGTCGAGCAGCCTCTCCTGCCAACTTGTCGGCCAACTCATTACCTGGAATGCCCATGTGGCCGGGAGACCACATTACTTGGACCTTGCCAGGAGATGCGATGGGAAGAATCCTCCTCGCAGGCCAGCGAGAAGCGAGATCCCGAAATTCCAAAATCTCCATTTGCGAGGACTTGGAGGGTGAGGAATCGAGAAGGCGATGTGCGGCCTCTTGGTTGTCGAGGATTATATTAATATTGGTTGCAAGATGTGTTGAAGGAGCTGCTATAGCAGCCCTAAGGCCTGCGAGAGCGCCGATGATCTCGGAGTCGTAGACCTCAAAGTCGGGACCAAGGGGCACTTTCACTTCAGCCACAGTGATATCTCTGTGCAGAACTACGGCACCTGCCCCCGCGGAACCATTTGCCTGCTTTGAGCCATCCGAGAAGACAAGAATATCCCATGGTGGCAGCTCTCCAATACGCTTAGCAAATTCTTGGGCAGAGAAGTCTGCTCGAGACTGATTGCGAGGAGATTTATAGGAAGGGGGTAAAAGCTGGGGTCGAGAGATGGGGGGAATGAGCTTTAGTTTTTCGGTAAGGCGGGTGTGTGGACGGGAGACAATCGATCTTCGAGCCACAGGGCGAAAACTGTCCGCGGCGGCCAGTCTAACAGCAGAGAGGAGGCGGGTCTCCTCAAGTAATATATGCGCAGGCTTGAGTCAAACCTCCCTTAGGAGTGAAGGAGAGGGCGTGGTCTTGTACACTGGTAGAATCGCTCGGGCCAGGTTAATTAGCGCTCGAGAGATCATATGTACAAGATGTTCAGATCGGGTGGAGGTTGGACATCCTTGACAAAGATAGGAGTGACCGCGCCACCAGACCTCAGCACCGTATAAGAGGACAGGTAGAGCCGCTGCCAGTGCTGCGTTGCGGAGGAAGGCAGTGGGTACGCCACGATTGGTGTTGCCAAGCTGCCGAATATGGGCACTGATCCGTTGTGTCTTAGAACTCCATTCCTGGACAAACTGCTTATGACAGAAAGCTTGGTATCAAGGAGAACACCAAGCCACTTTATGGATGGGCTAGCATTCCTTAAAACGCTGTTAATGGTCAGGGAAGGGGGGAGCTGACGGGATCTATGAAGATGCAGGATCTCTATCTTGTTCTCAGCTAACGAGAGGCCATTTTTATTGCACCAGTGGGTGACGGTAACAATCCTGACAGCAGTCAGACGCGAAGATTAGACCAGAGACTTGGCCACCGAAAGAATTGCCACGTCATCAACGTAGCCATATGTGGGAAAGCCTTGTTTAAATAAAGGCTCAAGAAAAAGGAGGAATAGAATGGGTGAGGCAGGAGATCCTTGGGGCAAACCATGTGGTATCTCCAAGAACTCTCCAACAAAATCGTCTACTCGAAGGCGAGCTCTCCTGCTAGAAGCAAAAGAAGTAGCCCAATTTACATAAGGAATAGGCCATCCCTGTTTGCGCAAGCGGGCAGAGAGACAACCAGGCTAGATGCTGTCAAAAGCGCTTTCTACGTAGAGGGTAGCGAGAATGCACACTTGCTTCGCGTCCCACGCTTTCTCAACATCATGGACAAGACTCTCTACGAGGTCAATGGCCGATCTTCCAGGCAGTGCCCCCAGTTGCGTTTGGGAGATAATCCGGCTTGACAAGGCCCAAAAGGCGAAGCGTCTAGCAAATAAGCGTTCCAGCCCTTTCCCTAGGACCAGAAGAAGTGAAATTGGTCGCCAGTTCGAAGGGTTAGTAAGATCATTCTTACGAGGTTTAGGTATTACCACAACTTCAGCACGGCGGAAAATACTTGGGTGTTGACCATATATCAGACATAGACTATATAAGTGTACGATCCATGTGCGCCATGCTTCCACTCCCCAGATGAGGCGGAGAGCAGAAACCGAAATATGGTCGTGGCCTGAAGTAGTGGACGATGTACTGAGTAGACAATGTCGTACTTTGTCTTCGTCTACGGAAAGAGGTGCTGGGATCGCTCGGGATGGACATGTAGGGGAGTACATGGATACATCAGGATCCCTGCTTACGCGAGCGAGCTTTGTGCGGAAAAAGATGTCGGCGCGCTCAGTTGGGGTACTTTACGTGACGCCTTTACATTGAATTAGAGGGGGACCAAAGCAACTGGAGAACTTTCGCCATCCAAACACTTTATGGGCCTCCGTTATTGAAGACACGCTATCCAAAATTGCGCGCTTATGCTTAAGTTTGGCTCGCTTAATAGTTTTGCGGAAGCTTCAGTGCGCCTCACTGATGAGATAAGGATCACCACTTCTCCGCGCATCAGCATACTGTCGGCGTTGGTCAGAGCATTCCTGACTCCAATAATCCTTACACGGCACACATGAGGGTCTCGGGGGGTTGGCTGTAAGTAGAATAGCTGATAGGGTAGAAATACCAGAGGATTTCACCGCATCTATGAGTTGGGAGGTGGGTTCCTCAAAGTGCAGGCTAGGAGGAGCGGTAGTTGTTAGGGCTTGATGGAATATCTCTGAAGTATCTGCATCAAACTTGGACAACTTCATTGACGGAAGGCGCCTTTGGACTGGAGAGAGCTACACTACGCCAGATGTCGTTTCATGATCGGACATTGTGTGAGCCATTGGATCTACCTGTGCCAAAAGTCCTTCCATGTTAGTCAGAACAAGGTCGAGGACGTGGCCAGCGCGATGAGTAGGAACTCCATAAGGTAAAGCCGACCTTAACGAATGGTCATCAATCCAGTTGACAAAGTGTCTGACTCCAGTCGAACGAGACAGATTAGGCTCCCATAGTTCATGTTGAAGATTAAAATCTCCCAAAATATGGAGTTGGGCTTCACTGGCCAATTAAGAAGAGGGCTGATACAATCAGGCATAGGCGCTCCAGGTTGCTGGTAAAAGTCAATGGCCTCTATAAACGGAGAGCACTGAAGGAGGAGCGCGACGATATCAGGTGACGAACCACTGTCTAACTGAATCGGACAGAGGTTATAACGTATGCGTACGTACGTGAGAGCGCGAGGGCGGGCTAGCTTCCAATCACGATTGGGAGGAGTGAAGATAACGTAGGCCGGGTGGGACTTTGTTACATTCTTGAAATTAATAATTTTAGTCCAGGGCTCCTGAACAAAGATCACATCAAAGTTGCCTTGGAAAGCGGCTTGCAAAAGTATGAGGTGAGAGGATCCACCACGTCTGATGTTAGCCTGGAGGAGACAAAGACGAGGCGGGGGGTGGCTCCTAAAATAAGCTCTATCATTCATAGAGGTTTGGAGTGTTATTGGACGCTTGCCTGTCTGAATCTATTTCCATAGATCCATGCGAGGCGTTCTTAAGGGCGGTAAACCTATTTTGGGTAGCGGAAGGAGCGTGTGTAGAAGGATTGCTGGAGTTCCCGGAGGGAGGCGACTGATTATTTGAGTTGTCGGAGTTGGAGGTAGTAGTAGCAGCACCAGCGGCGGTAGCAGCAGCAGCCCGACGGGACTTGCGAAGCTTGTTACGGTTGCCTGAACGAATTTCAGTAACCTCTTTCATCGAGAGTTGAATAAGTTTGCCCTTGTGAGGGCGAGGACGGAGGGGGCAATTAAGGTCGTCTGCAGGGTGAGGGGCCAAGCAGTTGATGCACCGTCGAAGATGAGAACATTCTCCTTGGTGGCGGAGGGTGCCGCAAGAGGCGCACAAAGCTTGGATCCGGCAGCGAGAGGATTGATGGAACCCGAAACAAGCTTCGCACTGAACTACCTTCGGGTTAGGGATGTAGCGCCGGGATGGGGCACTGTCAACTATCCGAAAGGTCGGAACCTCCTTTGGGAAGAATATAACTGCAGTACGGAAGGGGTCATGACCATTCTCATGCTGTGACCAGCGGGCGCTAGATGGGGCCACACCTGTCTGCGCTTGAGCGATGCTCTTGACGTCATCCAGCGTAGAGGAAGCCAGACTTGATACCAGAGTCCAAATGGTGCGTGGAATGCGTTTGACGGCGTATCCAATACGCTCCTCCACTTGATCTAAAGCTCCTGAAAGAGAGGCCTTGATGGAGTCGGCGTGTTCCAATGCAAGATTCAGCAATTCCTCGGACGAGAAGGTTATGCTGAATCCGGTTGAGTTGCGGGAAACGGAGGCAATACCCTCCTTGAGGCCAGGGACGATTTTAATAAGAGCGACTTTAACTGATGTCGCATCTGCCCTAAAGAGAGGAGCGTCTTCAGTAAGGCGAAAGATGGCTTTAGGGCCCCTGCATATTACGGTAGGTTTTTGCGCAGTTGCGCGAGGAGGTCGATTTTTGGAGCTGGGCTGAGCGGCAGCCGGGGGAAGAGAGGCAGATGGGCATGCGGCGGTTGCTGCCCAACTTTGGGGTTGATAAGCTTGAGGAACGAAAGGTCGGGAGGGAATGTTTTGGCTGGGCTTGGGTAGGGAGCTCGCCGGCTTGGGCTGTCTCGGAGAGTCATGTTGCATAGGATGCCCTGAAGCAACCGCGAAAAGAAACGCGTCCATTTGTTCGCGCACGAAGGTTTTAATGAGAGGGTCTGCCTCTTCAACAGATGTCCAAAACTTGTTGTGGAAGTTCTGAACCCAAGTAGCCTGGCCTTTTGCAACGCGCTGTACAAGCTCGAGTTCATCAGCGACGCGCTGGGCCAAGGGAGGAGGTTGCTGTGATTTGGCCATCACTGGCTGGATGACCAAGTAGTAAGAGGCAATGTAGATTGATTTAGGAGGGACAGTCTGTGAAGAACAGGGTCGGGGCGATTGTGAAAAAGGTGAAAGTTTGACTTGATCCCCAGAACCTACAACCGTTTTTCTTTCTTATCTTATCACCAACACACGTGATATGAAATTCCTGGTTGGTCTATGTCAACTTATTAGAGAGAGAAAGTCTTTCGAAACAAAAAGCATTGTACTAACCGTCCTTGTGATCCAGTCTCTATTGTGTTGACCGTCTTTAACCCAGGTTTCTTCCGTCCAAAGAATCGATCTCCAGTCTTCTACGGTCCAGTCAATATGAGCTGAAGCCCATTCTCTGCGCTTCCTCCTAGTTAGTTCGGAGACTGGAGGCTTGTTGTGAGCAGGATGACGCCTGTAACCCCTCTTCGATGATTCGCTTATGATGACGCGCTCGCTGACATCCAGGTGACTGAATGGCCCCAATGCAAGTTCCATGTAACTCATCCTTCGATTTTCATAAGATTCATTAATGAACTTCTCGATTCCGTCGACAGCGTCAGTTGAGAGTTTCGGTAGACGACCTTTCCTCTTTTTCGGTGTGACAGAGCCGCGGCGTAGCAAATGATAAATCTGTCCCCTAGAAATCCAAAGTTGTGCCGCAATTTGGGATCGGTTTTTACCGCCTTTATATAGAGCCATTATCTAAAGTATTAGCTAAATATGAGTCAAATTCTCCCCTAATTTTACACTTACTTGCAGGCATTGGTCTCTTGACAAGTGTTTTCGTCTAGGTGTCGAAGGTGAAGATTGAGGCGGCCGTGATAATTCCATGTCTGGTGTAAATTTAGTAGCTATTTGAGTCACTGTCTTCCGAATTAAATAACTTGGCTGAGGTAAGGAGAAAGTTTATTTAATAAAGCTGAGGATACCTAATACCCAATGGCTAATTATGATAATATGATGTAATATGAAATAGATTAAAGCATCAAGTCTCTCAATTGATGATGACAGTATCAATAATAATGATAATAGTTAAACAAGCCATTGAGTGTGTGAAGAAAAGAGATGTGTGTAGGAAGAGATTTATGATTCTGAGGAGAAATCGAGTTATGCAGATAATAGCCCGATAACTAAGGCCAAAATAATAGACATTTGCAGATCATGAGACTAGTAGGGGTATAACCCCTGAAGCGACATGCAGACCCATATTTCCCCACTACAAAATTACTAACCTAAGGAGAGGGTAATGAAATGCCCAATTAATACAGTAGAACCCCTCTTAGCTAATAGTGGGTCCCGATATAAATGTTGAAAAGATTCATTGTTACTTGGACTTTTTTATTTGCAACACTTACCCTTACAGGTCATTTTGCGTGCAGGGGTAAGTATTACAAATATAAACAGTAAAATTTCCATGAATCTCTTTAGTAATTGTACCGGGACCCACTATTAGCTAAGAGGGGTTCTACTGTATCTAGTTGATCCACCATTTGCTTCGATTACTGCCTGACACCTTGATGACATACTTGCGATAAGCCTCAGAAGTTCTGCCGATGAGATTGATTCCCATGATTCTAAAATCGCTTCATTTAGCCTGGCTTAGGAAATTTGCCTTCCCACTTCCACATCTGGATGCTGAGATTGTATTTAATCCTTCATCGTATTCTACAAACACTCAATAGGATTAAGGTCAGGAGAGTATGGTGGCCAGACAATCGGGCGTGTACCTACCTCCTGCAATTTTTCCATGGTATTCAGTGCGGCATGACAAGGTGCACCATCCTGCATCAACGACAAATTTGGGTGTGCTTCCCTTGCTGATACTAAGAGAGGCAAAATCCGTTCACAGTATGATTTCGTTGTGAGTGAGCCCCATCTCTTATTCCATACAAGAAAGGGACTTTTTTCTGAGCCAATGAAGGAATCCCAAAACATCCACCCATTCCTGCACGCAAATCGGGAAGATACACAAGTTTCATCAAACTGTTCTCCAGGCCGATATCCTTCATTAGTACAACATAACAGTGGGATATAGTAATAAAATCTTGCCATCCTCGTTACAAACACATGTGTGTGCTGACCACCAGTAATCCAAGACTCGTCCGTCCAGAGAATCTAGTTCCACTGCTCGGTATTCCATTTTAGATGTTCTCGGGCAAACTGTAATCGTTTCATCTTATTTTCTTCTGTGAGCGGAGGCTTCAAACGGGAGATACAACGTCTGTATCCTCTTTTATGGAGGTCTCTCCTGATTACATGTTCTCCAGTGTTCCATTGAGAGAATGGGTATATATATAATTCTAAGTAGGTCATGAATCGACCATTTAGAGAGCTACGAATATAATGCTCAAGCTCATCCACTTGACTAACACTCAATTTAGATGGACAGCCTGGTCTTTGGGGATCCAAGATATCAGCATGTTCGGAGGCATATTGAGCCTGCCGGTGGGAGATTCCTAATTGGGTTGCGATTGCTTGAAGAGAAAGACCGTACCTCCGAAGTGTTTGAACAGCGACCTTTTGGTCTCGCGATAGTTGGGGTCGATAGGTTCTAGCAGTTGAATTTTCTGGAGAGCTCATGATTATTGTTCCTATTATATTTATAATCAAAAGTATTTAATATGTTTGTTTTTGTCGTTGAAATATCGCGATTGCTAGAGTGTGAGTGGGAAATCAGGAAAAGGTGACATTCCAGTGCAGGAATCAATCCAGAGCGACATTTGAAAAGCGGAGAAATTGGAGTTTAGATCTAGCCTATTTAGTAGTACTAAGCGATATTTTGCTGAGCATACCCTTGTACCTTTGGGAATATGGGTTTAAAAAGTTTTATGGCTGACACCCTGTACTGCATTGCTGACACTGAATAGCATCTAATTCTACGCTTAATGCTTTATCGTTGATATCGCACGATTGTGTACTTGAAATATTCGATTACTTATCGCTTAACTTACTAGTATAGTTAACTTATTAGTATAGTTAACTTGTTTTTTTTTTTTTTTTTCCTATTTAAGTCTCGGGCCGAGCCCTACGTATCCGAAGATCTGAGACCGGTGGAGCCGGCTAGGTTCAAGTCTAGGACCTGCCCAACTCGTTCGCACCGCGTGAACCGCTACACAAGTAGTAGCTAGTTAAAGTACATTTATTAAACTCCTTTAAGTAAATTCCCAACACCCAAGCCGAAAACTCCAAGTTCCAGAAAAGTTAAAGAAACAAAGGAAAATATATGGTCTAGTCCCTGCACTCCTCGCACTGGTTCCTTTCCTATCATGATCTATGTCATGTTCAAATTTCTTCTTGGTCAACGCTGAGGGTTGTAGACAGAGTCACAGGTTGACTTTCAAAGCAGCCAGTTTTTTGCGCAAATAATTTAAAACTTTCAAGACAATTATGCCCGAGGATATTTTTGATAAATTTTTGGTAGGGCATAGCCCCCCGCAGACGACGAACGTAGTGAGCGTGTCGTTGACAGTGTATGAAGTGGTTAGGAGTAGTCTCCTCCCCGCAAGAACATTCCATTGTCGCACCAAGGTTGTTAAAGCGACGGTGGTGTGCTGCAAAGTTTCCGTGTCCCGTGCGAGCCGCAATAAGTTCAAGCAACAACCGTCGAGGAAGGGCCAGTTCTGGTGGTTTGCGTCTTCGCATCTGGAGATCCAGTTCGCGATACCGCGGTGGACAGGATTCGTCCCAGAAAATATCGAGTAGCGCCTGTCGTTTCTGGTTCATCAAGTGATGAAGGTAAGCTAAGGTGATCGTTTCTGGCTTTACGGCCCGATTAGGTAGCCCACGTAGGGCGGCTCGCGCTGCTGCGTCAGCCTCTTCGTTTCCCTGGATCCCTGAATGTCCCGGCACCCATTTCACCTCCACTACTAAATGTGCCTCTTGTATAAGTGACCGGAATGCGCGGACATCTTTAATGCTTGAGGATGTGTTTCCTGTCAAGACTGCATTTCTGGCTTGTTGGCTATCCATCATCACATTTACTTGTTGTGGCCTTCCCCTGACCTCCAACGTTCGGCTTCCAAGATCCTCAGCGTCGCCTCTAGAGCCTTCCTCGCCCCAACTATCTCCGCGTCCAGGACCTCTCCCCCGTGGATGATGCCACTTTCCCTTGAGAGAGTCATTCCTCCTCTTTTTAGGACAAACGCCCATGCGGAGCGCCCGTGTCCATCCGAAGATCCATCCGTGTAGGCGCAGATTTCGGAGCTGGGCAGTTTTTCGATCCAACGTTTGCTAGCTTCGAGGTCTGTGTCTTTTGTGCCAAGCTTCGCAAGGTTTATCGGCCCGGGCAAGGGTTCGGCTGGCTCGGCCTCGGGAAGTTCTCGGTAAGCCCGCTGGAGACGAGACATCTGGAGCTCGGGCCGTGCGGATTTCTTGTTCCTTTTCTTGAACTTTTTGTTCCGTCGTTAGGACAGATCGCAGCGCGGCTTCTCAGCGGATGTCGGTCGTCAAGTGTGTTAAGTCTGGCGGCAAGTCGAAGTCGGTTACCCTCAAGGATGTACTTTGATGGTGGAATTCCTCCTTCTCGATGTATCACTACATTCGGTGTTGTCCGTACTACCGGGAGAGCGGCTCTTAGCCCCATTAAGATGGCCTTATCTATCATCTCGCAGGTGCCGGCGATTTGAGGCGTGACTGTTCTTCTTATGGTCGGACGACTCAGTCCAGGCCACCATACTTCTGATCCGAAGGTGGCGACAGGAACGATGCATGTGTCCACTGCTCTCACCAACGCTTTGGGTGCAGCTCCACGATATGTCGAGTTCAAGCGGCGCATGTGCTGGGCTGCTCTGAGCGCTTTTTCGCACCACGTTGTGACGTGGTGTTTGAGGTTGAGACGGGGGTCTAAATGTACTCCCAGCCAGCGAATGTGCTCAGCTGGCTCAATTAGCGTGCCGTTAACCCGGACGCCCACTGCTGTCTCACGACGTCTGCCAGGGAATTGGATGAACTCCGACTTCGCGGTATCAAAGGCGACCGCGTTGTTTTGCGCCCAGTTGAGGAGATGGTCTACCTCGCGCTGCGCTGCGGCGGCCGACTCGGCGGCGGTGGGGCCATACCCAAGGATTCCAACGTCATCAGCGTAGCTGAACCTCAGATTAGCGTTTCCACTGCGCATTGGCTCTGCCATGTATAAAAGGAAGAGGAGAGGTGATATTGGCAATCCCTGAGGAACCCCGCATGTCAACTCCCTCTCGGTGGTGACTCTCCCGTTGTATCGGACTTGTACCCTTCGGTTAGCCAGAAAAGAGCACGTCCAACGCAGAATCGAATCTGGCCACCCTTGTGATTGCATTCTCTTCACCAGGCGGTTGTGGAGTACTGCATCAAATGCACCTTGAACGTCTAGGGTCACAAATGTCGCAGCCCACCCTTGGGAGCTAGCCTCTTCAACATCGTGGACTACGCAGGAGACGAGGTCTGTAGCGGATCGTTTGGGAAGTGCGCCGAATTGTTGGTGGCCGACCACGTCACAGGTAACTGCCAGATGCGCCATACGTTTGGCTAGAAGCCTTTCCAGCCCTTTGCCTAAGCATGATAGTAAAGCGATGGGCCTCCAGCCTTTCACTGTCGTCGGGTCCCGATTTGGTTTCGGGAGCAGTACTACTTCCGCCAGCTTGAAACAGGTTGGGTGTGTACCTAGCTGCATGCATGCCCTAAAGAGTTGTGTCACATGTGGGCCGATCGTCTTCCAACATGCTTCGAGTAACTCGACTGAGACTCCATCTGCTCCAGGTGCTGTGTTTCCGCAGCCAATGGTGTATTTGCGGACATCCTCCTCTGAAATATCGTTGTCCCATGGAATCCGATTGTCGCTGGCCGTAGTACATGGCGGGAGATCGTCTGTTGCCTGGTGTCGTGCGAGAAGAGCATCGCGGAGAATTGTTGCTCGCTCAGCCGGATTCGTAATAAGGGATCCTTCGTGATTGAGTGGTGGGGGAATTTTGGCCTGCCGGGGGCTAGCTGAACGCATGAGCTTAAAGATATCTGCCGCTGTATTCATTGCCTCGATTCGTTGTGTGCAATGCTCTTTCTTGGCTGCTGAGATCGTCTCTCGTAGTTTCTGTGCGGAGGCGGCGCGTAGGCTGGGTGATGTCGCTTCTCGGTACTCAACGCGTGCTGTTTTGCACTTGGAAGTCCACCAAGGGGCAGATTTTCCACGGCCTTTTCCGACTTTGACTCCTGTTGCCTGAATACCGTTTGAAAGTTGCATGCAGAGCTCCTGGGCGTACACTTCCACTTTCTCTATAGTGTCCAGTGTTTGAGGCGGATGGACCCATCTTGCAATAGCTCGAGCAAAATTTGGCAGATTTCCTCGTGGAACTCTAACCTTCAGCGGTTCGGTATCCATGGTAGCTGCTGTTATCGGGACTTGACCTCGGATCGGTAGGTGGTCACTGGTTACGCACTCGCTTCGGTCCACCCATGCCATAGTGTCGCTGATGTTAGTCCACACGAGATCCAGTGTATTCCCTCGTCGCTGTGTCGGTTCGCCGATAATGAGACAAGACAGGTTGTGTCTTTCAGCCCACTTCTCGATTTCTTCGCCCTCTCCATGCCTGTTAGAAGCCCCTGGCTGCCAGGCCTCATGAACGGCGTTAAAATCTCCTGCGGCAACCGATTTTGGGGGTGGGTTCCAGTTTACAATCGGTAAGTATGCCGTAGAGTCCTTGGGTGCCTTGTATACGTTGAAGAAGGTGATTCCGTTGACCACTACCCAGCAGTAGTCTCCCGTTGGCGTAGTGCACGGAAATATCTGAGTCGCTGTTATTACCCTATCACTTTTCCTTGTATAGGTCACGGCTCTTGGTCTTACATCCACGCCACCGTATGGTGTGTGGCACGTGTACCCTGGGTGTGACCTAGTTGACTTTTTTCTTTTGTTCCAGCATGGTTCCTGGATGAGAATGACATCGACGCCTAGCTCGTAAGCTCGAGAAAGTGCAATGTCGTGTGTTGATCCTCCTCTGCCTACATTAATTGACATAAAACTGAGAGTAGGAGGGAGACGTGAAAGGGCCCGTGGGGTGCCCTTCACAAGTTGTGCTTGGGGTTAGTGTCTATGACCATAGCTTCGGATGAAGTAGCTTCGGTCGAGAGAACCTCAAATCTGTTATGGGACTTGGCAGCGGACTGGGAAGATTGACTTTGTCCTGCAGAAGCTAATGAGATAGCATCTGCGTGTCTTACGGCTGCTTTAGCTCGAGCTACCGCTGCAAATTCGCGTTGGCTTTGTTTTCTGATGGTCAGAAGCTGCTCTTTAGTGGGTGGGCCGATCCTGGTCGGGCGTGCCAGACAGTCTCGGCTGTCAGATCGGTGTGGGCCTCCGCAGTTACGGCATTTAGTGTGCGCTTTACACTCGGCAGAAGAGTGCATGGTGGAGGAGCAATTCCAACAGGCAGGAGCACGAGAGCATCCACGGGTGCCATGAAATTGTAGGCAACGTTTGCACTGTTGCACGGTTTGACGAGGTTGATGTCGCACTGCGATGCCAGACTCGTCGAATAATCGGAATCCTGGTCGTGGAGCGGACGTTCTATCAAATTGGGCCAGCCATGACTGGTAGGGTGCTCCCTCTTTACTTTTTCCGTGTGGACGAACCTTGACCGGAACTGTATTGGTTACTCTTGTGATTTCATTTTTAACCATCTCTTCCGTGATATGAACCTCTGCCAAGAATGGATATTATGGCCACTGGAACTGTGTAAATTCGGAATACGACCAGGTCGGATGCCTTTTCCAGCTTGGCTCCAATGGGGGCAAAAGATTCAGCCAAATCTATCAAGATTTGACGAGTTTCTTCATCTTTTGCTCTGAGTGCAAAGCCAGTTGGGACACGATAGACGTGGTCGATTGTGGTTGGCGGGAGGCTAAGGAGTTGCCCTACAGCTTCTCGAACGCCAGTCGGAGAGAGTTTGCGCCAGTCATGGTCTTTCCCGAGTCGGAGGAAGAGCCTTTCGTCTTGCGTGGAGGGAGCTACTAGTTTTGCCGGTATTTGGGGTGCGTTTATCTGCTTGAGTGGCGTGCGTCCAACGTTTACCGGTGTGGAGTATTGTTTTTGACCCCTGCCGGTGACTGTGGCCCATGTCGCTTTGGCAGCAGGCTTTGGAACCACTGGGTTGACTACTTGCGTGGGGAGTCTGCTTCTTGGACCAACTGGGGGGCTTTCTGGGGAGATGGCATCCGCTGGGCGAGGGGGTAGGATTGGTGGGGATGATCCTGGTCCCGTTGTCAAAAATTGAGCTATTGCTGCTCGGATATAGGATACCATAGAGTTTATGTATTGTTCATTCTGATCAATGGTCAAAGGCGAGAGGGCAGTTTCAGCACCGGTGGTAGCCATAGAGCATAAGAAGAAGTTTGCAGCATATTGCGCCTGTCGACGCTCTTCTGCTTCCATTGCTCTTCTTAGTTCTAAGGGGAGTTGGGTGCCACTAGTCACATGGCGGGACTCTGGGGCCACCCTCTTGCCGTCCGATGTGGGTTTTCGGGGCATTTTTGTACTTGAGGAGGAGTTTGACGCTCCTGTCGCGTTTTACTGGTATTTCCAGGCTCTTGTAAGGACCCGTTTATGACTGGCCGCCTTGGTGCAGGCACAGCAATTCTTCTTTCCGAGGTTCCAGCAACTTTGGCAGTCCTCTCGCCTGCTAAAGTCTTTTCTTTCTCCAGACTTTTATCTGCTGGGACTTTTTCTTCATCTCCTTTGGTGGAGGCAGCCCATTTTGAGTCGGATAGACCCTTTTGTATAAAGGCGTCAATGACACAATCTTGCATTTCTGTGTCCTGAGATCCTTTCTCGAATTCTTCGATCTTTTTACGGATGTCGATTTCCATCTTATTCTGGTCGATCATGTTTTCTGTCATCCCCCTAGTCTTCAGGCGGTTTCTCATAACCCAGTGGGCTCTGTCAATTGTTGCTTTGTGACGCGCTACACGCGACACCTTTGTCGGCCCCGACGCCATTTTTAATAACGGGGAGTACCGCACGATATCAAGTGAGTGTTAGATGAAGTGTGAATCAAGGGATTGGAAGGGCTTGGGGTAAGTTCTCATCGATACGGAATTGTTTGTTTGTTTGTTTGTCTGTTTGGTCATTATTTTACGTCTAAACTAGCCGAGCCTTGGCCGACCTAAATCTAATCCCAATTGGGATACAAGACGCCAAGGCTTACTGCCTCAGAAACCAGATGCTACATCGTGCTTCTCAGAAGAAGATGAAACTTGAAATAATACACGCAGAAAGCAGAGGGATAAAAGGTCCGCCCAGCAACAAAGAAACTTGATAAAGGAGACAAAAACTACCGATAGGAAATTTCCTGCGATTTGAGCGTTTGGATGCGCGAATTGCAGAGAACAGAGGTTTTTACGGCACCAGCTGGGGTTCTGACAAAGAAACTGGGCTAAATTTAGGGCAAATTTCACTGTAAAATTTGGTGTTTTCGAGCCATGTGATCAGCTTACGCATGCCGATTTTAGAGGCGATTAAGAACTGAAAATATTAGGGATGTTGCGAGGAGGTTGAGGGACAGGTTTGCTGGGTAGTCGGCAGTAAATAAAATGACTTGGGGATTTAGGGTATCCGCAGCTACACTCGTTTGTCGTATCCACATGGCCGAACCGGAGGTGATAAGAGGAGAAATCGCCATGTCCTGAACGGGCGGCATAAATATGAGCCACCAAGGGCCTTGGGAGAGAGAGCTCTTTCGGGCAGCGTTCGAAGTTGTTGATTTGAAGGTCCCGGTATGATTTAGGGGCATACGAATTCCAGAATTCCTTGAGCGCTGACTCGGTCTTCGTTATAGCCCATAGTTTGGCTGCATCGTAGGAATAAGTTGAAGGCGAAGAGCTAGAGGGCAAACCTGACCTGGCAAGGTTGTCCGCATGATCATTGCCGGGTATGCCCGAGTGGCCTGGGATCCAAGCAACCTGCACTTGGCCAGGACGAGTGTGAGGTAGGCGGGGTCTGTTGCCCCAGGATTTTGCCTTATCTGCAAATTGGAGGAACGCAGTTTTAGAAGAACAAACCGGGGAGCTGAAAAGCCGCCTCGCGACGTCTTGATTATCCGGGAGGATCCAAAAGTCATTGGCAAAGCGCGCTGAAGGGAGCTGTAGAGCAGCTGACATAGCCACAGCAGCAGCTTTGACTTCGGTATCGAAAGACGTGAAAGAGCGATTGATAGATTTGCTCTCTACATAAACGATACGACCGGCTTGGTGAATTACTACTCCGAGACCAGCACTTGTATTTGGGCCTAGCCGGCTGCCATCTGTATACGCCACCAGGTCGTTAAACGGGATCGATGTCGGGAGTTGGGTTGAATTTTGTGTGACGCGCCTTATGCTAGCGTACCAGCCTTCAATTGAAGCCCACGGAGGTAGGACTAAGGGATCAATATACTCTGTTGTGGGAAGACTAAGAATCCACCCTGATAAGCGTGAGACACGGCGGTTGTAAGTATCAACCCACTGGGCACGGCGTCTAAGTGGGTGGCGAGGATCCAGTTTGTGTATACGTAGAGCAGCCGCGCGAGCCCTTCTGTCAAGTTCGATAAGCGGAGGGTAGAGACCTGCCTCGCGGAAAAGCGCGGCTGAGGGAGTTGTACGATAGACAGGGAGTATAGCCCTTGCACTGGTTAAGACGACTTTGAATATCAAAGAAAGATGGGTCTCAACCCAGTTTGACACAATTAGGCCCTTGGGTGTAGTTCTATTGCGGCCAGGCCACCAGACTTCGGATCCAAAATACGCAATGGAGAGTACGCAGGCTATTGTGGCCTGACGGAGTAGCCGAGGTGGCGCGCCCCTCGATTTATTACCAAGAAATTTTAAAGCGTTGGCGACCTTTAATGCTTTCCCGATTAGAAGCTGAACATGCCATTTGAAGGTGAGATTTTTGTCCAAGTAAATCCCAAGCCATTTAGTGTAGGGGCGAGTTGTGTTTTCTGATACGGAGAAAATTCCGTTTGATACGGATGGAGTCTGCCCTGGGTCTTTATCATCCCGGCGTCTAGAGAAGTGCTGAAGCTCCGATTTTGCAGGGTCGAATGTGATGCCTTCGGCTTGACCCCAATCGAGTGCTTCCTTGAGTGACATTGAAAGTTTTTCGCAGTTCGCACTGAGCGAACACTGAGTTTCCAATAGAGCAACGTCATCAACGTACCCGAATCTGCTAGAAGCCCTGCCCATTTTCATAAGGGGCGCCACATAGAGCATGAATAAAATTGGAGATACGGGAGAGCCCTGAGGTAGGCCACAGGAGATATCCTGTAGTGGGCCCATCTCACCATCAAGCCTGATTTGGGCTGAACGGCCGGTGGTGAATGACTTGATCCAACTGATTAAGTTATGAGGCCATCCTTGCTCACGTAACCGGCGGATGAGTCTACCTGGCAGAACTGCGTCGAACGCACCTTTAATATCGAGAGTGAGCATACTTGCTGTGCGTCCTTCATTCAAGGCCCGCTCGACATCATGGGTAAGACATGCGACTAAATCGATTGCTGACCTACAGGGCACGGCGCCGAACTGCTGGCTGGCGAGAACCTTCTCACGGATCGCAATCCAAGAGATGCGCTTTGCTAAAGTTCGTTCCAGTCCTTTTCCGAGCAAAGATAGGAGAGCAATTAGTCGGTAAGACCTTGGAGAGGATAAGTCGACTTTGTTAGGTTTTTGTAAGACAATTAGTATAGCTCTGCGAAAGCACATTGGATGATGGCCAGTGGATAGGCAGCCAGTAAAGAGATTAAGAAAGTGGGATTCAATCAGAGGCCAGGCTAGCCTTAATATTGCAGTTGGGACCTCGTCTGCACCTGGGGATGTGTTGCCAGCGTTAAGAACCGACCTTCTAATTTCCTCAAGGGTGAGGGGAGGGAAAGGGAGTGCGGTCTGAGCAACTGTAGGGCAATCCATTTCTATGTCGCCAACCTCCGCCGAGTTTACGAGTAAATTATCTACCAGCACTTTAATCTTTTCAGTTAATGTGACCGCAGGGAGGGATTCCGGGGATCTGGGGTCCTTGAGAGGGCTCGAGCGAAATGTTCCTGTGGATTTATGCCACTTTGTCGCAGAAAATATCTCTTTTGGCGAGTTGGCCTTCTCGATCTTTGAGCGAAAAAAACTTTCTTTGGCCCTTTTAATGGTTTTCTGATATGCCTTACGTACTTCTTTTACTGAGTCTTCAGAGAGGTTTGCTCTCAAGCTTTGCTTAAACTGGCGACGGGCATCTTTGCAAGTTTTATCCCACCAGGGGTTCCCTTTCCCGTAACCCAGTGAGCGCTGGGCTGATGCTGCATATGCATCGCGTACTGTTTCTATTATCTGTTCGGCATAACTATCAAGTGCTTGGGGTGGAGGAGAAGGAGAGAGCGCGGAAGTTCTACTAATAGCTACAGTGAGTAACCGGGTGAATAGAGTTTCATCGAGAGTGTCCAAGCGCAGCCTTCGCATTGTGTCTTGGGACCGCTCCCAAGGAACTATAGTCGCGAGAGGCAGATGATCTGAAGTTGAATTGATATGAGGGGGGATCCTGCAGGTTGCGTCCACCAGAAGAGGGCCTACGCCAAAGGCGAGATCGAGGACGTTGCCGCGATTGTGTGTCGGCTTATCTGGGGGTGAAAGGAGAGAAAAGTTTCACGAATTTATCCAGTCTACGAAGGGCTGTGCACCTGGAGATGGGCTGCGAGGCCACGACGGCTGCCACCATGTATGATGCAAATTAAAGTCCCCTTGTAGCAGACAATTGTTGCGGAATGTTGCCGTGGCAAGGGTGCGCAGGGACTGTAAAATGTTTGTACCCAGTGACCCGGGTGGGGCGTTGTAAATTTTCCAGATATCAATTGATTGACCGTCAGTTTATGACAAGCGTAGAACCATAAGGTCATGCGATGACAACGGGTAGACTTGTTGCGAATGTAGGCCTACACCTTTGCGGACGTATGACATGACACGAGGGCGAGCAATGGCCCAGTCGTCACTTGGGGAGAATGCTTCATAGGAAGGGTGTTTTTTGGTGATACGACGGGAGCGGTCGCGAAAGATATATGGCTCTTGTATAAGCAAAATATCCACGGAATTCATGTGTGCTTCGTTTAAAGCGATTTCATGTACCTGAGCGCCACGGCCTACATTTAGCGAGAGAATTATGAGTTGCTTGGATGATTTGTTTTTCCGGTGTGGGTTGGGCATTAAAGTGGGATTTCGCCGTTGCTCGGAGTCACTTCGTTGTTGAGAACAGTGAAGGGATTGTTGGACTGAGATGAGCTGGTAGCTGGAGTGGACTTTGAATTCTTTGCCGGGGGTGTTACGCGAATAGGGTGAGCCTTGTCTGTTACCTCCCCCTGGGTGTTGGTTGTGTAGCTGTGTGTGGTGGAATTCTTTTTGACAGGCATGTTACACCCGGCCACAATTTGGCATTGCAAGCGAGCCTCTGCAAAGATCTTATGGGTAGCTGTGACTTTTGTCTTGGACTTTGCTGGACCTGAGGGTATAGGGCGGAGCTCGCAGTTGGGATCATCTGCAGGATGAGGGCCATGGCAATGAATGCATCGCGGAGGGCATATATGTTCCAATGAGCCTGCACACTGGTTGCCGTGATCCTTCTCCGAATGCGAGCAGGACCCGCAAAGTCGGCATCTAAGGGGAGACGCGCAGGTCCGGGTGTTGTGCCAAAGCCAACACCGAGAACACTGCACAGTTGTGAACCGCCTAGGAAGGGCTCTAGTGAGCGTCCTACAACCAAACAGAAAAAGAACAGGCTGGAGACGTCTGTGTTCCTCTGGGAAGCGTACAATCCAAGACGTAGAAGGAGAGTTCGGGTCTAACTCATTATCGCGTGATGGTTGAATGGCCACTGGGGCAACACCTGCCGCCTCACTCAGCGCTTGGTGCATTGCATCTGTAGTTACTGGATTATGACAATACTTCATATCATCGTTAATTGTGCCATATGTACGGGGAACGTGCTTAATCCTGTAGGATGTCCAAGGCGAGGCATTGTCGATAGTTGCGTTACCAAAGATTCCAGTGGCAGAGACCTTTTCCCTGAGCTTAGCCGTATCCCCGTCCTTTGGACATAGGGCAAAACCAGTTTTTGTTGCCTGAACGTTGGAGAGTAGCTGACCGTCGATTCCTAGTTTGGTTCTAATATGAGATTGAAGCGCGTACGCGGAAAGCTCCCTAAGGTTATCTCCTTCTGGTAACCGTATGAAGAGGCGATCGTCTGGCCGTTGTTGCTGGGATTTAGGGTTGAGTTTGAGCGTGGCCGGGGCCTTAGAAAGGAGATTGGAGCGGCCATTACGACCGTTGGGAGCACGTTGTGCTATGTTTGCGTAAGATGCAGTAGTTGGCGCCCGCTTGTCGCGGCTGGGCTCTGACTCTGTCGAAGATTCTGTATCAATCACGGGTGGAGGAACGCCTCTCAGGTATGCTTCAAAATGACGTGAAGCAACTTTGGCAAGGTCTTGACAGAAGCTCTTTAGTGCCAGAGCTTGGTTTGAAGGCAGTGATGAGGGAATGCAGTGATTATCTAGAAAGTCTGCAACGTCGCCAAACAGTCTCCGGGCTTCCTTAGCGCGGGTTTCTGCTGCGTTGGTACCTTTGGCTAGAGCATTATAGATAGGGGGGTTAGGGGAGGGATCCGTGAAAGGGTCACCTTGAGGTACATCGTCATATTGAAGAAGTCCGACCGGCTCGTGTGCTGGGCTGTGGCAAGGACTGTCCCAGTCCATGTGCAAATGATAGGGACTGACCGACACAGGCAACTGAGCCTGGTGGGTCGCCATTGTTGGCCGTGTTGTGTACGAGACACGTTTAAGGGACTGTACAGGCTTGGATGAAATAGGAGGTTTGTGTAACGGCCTGCGGTGGCTGAGAACCGCAGATGACTTGTTAAAATGAAGGGAGGTTCTTAGTGGAGCCAGAATGAAATAGAGTATGACTGTGATGTGCGTGATGGTGTATAGTTAACTTATTAGTATTGTTAACTTCGACTATAAATAATCTGTGATCACGCCCTGCAGTACTACGCTCACTACTTGTCTTATCGCTGCAATACAAAGCGCGAATTAACTACGGAGGTACAGCCCATAAGTATTATTCCATGTCGACCAGGGGGGGCTTGGCCACCACAACGCTTTCCTTAATTAGGAAACATCGCGAGAATGCACCTCGCACCCATTCCTACTATGTTTTGTATGAGTTCTAATGATCAAAGCATTGATTCAATGATTCCAAACTCATAATACAAAATGCAAAATAATTCCTCTTCTTATAATAACTAATACTTAGTAAACAATCCATTGCGTTGATGTTGTTGTCATCGGAATACATACAAAACACAGTAGGGATGGGTGCGAGATGCATTCTCGCGATGTTGCGTAATTAAGGAAAGCGTTGTGGTGGCCAAGCCCCCCCCCTGGTCGACATGGAATAATACTTATGGGCTGTACCTCCGTAATCTCCTGCAATCACCGTTTATACAACTACTGGATAGCAAATATACCCTTGGCTAGCCTAAATATCAATCGGTAACTACTTTCAAAGCGTAATCAACCGACAAGAATAGGCGTAATCCAGCAGCTTAATATAACCTTTTATGCTGTTTGACAGAACCAGGCAAGAACTGACTTGTACCTGACGCTGACTTAATTGTTGTAGGAGCTGTCGTAGTCAAGGATGCTGTGACAGCTTGTTAGTCAATAGGAATCCTGTAGCCTATAATTGTCATCGCAGGCACTATGGCATGGTTAATGAAACTATGGCTAATCCCTGTTAACATTAATTACGTAATTAATCTTTCTGACTCAGCGAACGGGCTAATGAAGTATCTAGAATATTCTAGATATCGACGGAGATGCAGCAAGCTTATTCTAATGTGGTTTATGATGCAAAGTCACCAGACGACAACGAATGTTCTAGAAACTAAGGAATAGATATATAAATAGTCCATAGATCATCATTAGAAAGATAGAAATATTATAAACTACCTTTGTTTACTTGATTATCATATAATCTTTTTCCGAACTGTAATAGATACTTATATCTTAGGTAGTCGGACCACATAACGTAGTGTAATTGATGGCGCGAAATTGGGGTTGATATTCTTGGCTAAGAACGATAGATTCAAGGAATAGCACACAATTCTGGGGCTTAGACGAGTGACGTTGGGGGAAACCAGAGGATGCAATTATCAATATGTGGAACACAACCTGACAAGTTTCGAGAAATGTTTAGGTAGGGGAGTATAGTGACAAACTGTTCAGCGTGGTTAGGATGGGGAACTTAGAAGTTGGGGATGCAGATGAAAATATTCCGCAAAAGAATATACATTTGATAAGAAGAGGGCTGGTTTAAAACAAATACAAACGGTCAAATATTAAATTAATATCATGAGCTTCGGGAATTTTTAAAGGCTGGTTGACGTGTTAATAGCGAGAGATTTTAAAAATTTGACACAAACATTCAAGGGAATTTCGAAGAGTGTCATAATTTTACATATTCTCTCCCCTACTTTGTAAATCAGTGCAGATAACACTACATCGTCAAATAGCCCAAAGCATAGTCGTTGCAAACATGGAGACGATGAAAGTATACTTGACTAACTAATGCGAGCCAAAGAAATTTTCAATGAATACGGGAACTTCCGGCTGAGAGATACGGTCGTTGAGATGTGCCTTCAGAAAAACTCAAAAATGCGTGTCTGGATCAAATTAAGCCGCTTCTCAAGCCCTTGTTTGTGCTCACATTCCTGGTAGTCTCCAACCGCAAACTGAAGGATGATAGAGGATATGTGAGCTACCCTCTCTCACGTCGGACTAGATACCATAGCTGATCAGTACATGAGAAAATTAGCTTAGCGCTCTGCTCGAATGCATAAGTTACAGCATTTAAGTTGCGAGACACCCGTATCAATACTCATCGGATAAACTGGACCATAAGACATGAGGAGCCTCGCAAGACCAAGCAGAAGCACTTCTTCGAGGAAAAGTAGTATGATTACAAATTTTTATTGTGTTTTTGATATTACTGCTGAGAAGTGACGATTTCGACTAGCGCCAATCCAAATGAAACGCATGAAGGTACTAACGCACAGATTGTTCGATCTGACAAAGCACGAAAGCGCCTAACTAATTCGATGAGTGTACTGCATATGACTGGGTGCAGGCTATTCGGCCTTAATGACCGAAGCCTCCATTGCTTGGCAGAAGGTATGAAGCAGCTTATGATGATGACTGCAGGATACGTTCGTGATAGAGTATTGCATGATTATTTAGCAATGTAAGGATTACGGCCACTTCGGTAGCACCTTGGAAAGCCAAATATGTCGCATAGGATTAGAGAATTGTCGGGAAGTGGACATAGAGCTGTATAATGTGCGCTGATTAAAGATGGCTGGTACATAAAATAGGATAAAGTTGGTAGAGGCAAAAAAGTTTGTGTAGCTCTGCGATAAAGACTAAAGCTGATATCAGGAAGGTCATATCTG
Organism: Podosphaera xanthii; assembly: GCA_028751805.1. Taxonomy (NCBI): domain Eukaryota; kingdom Fungi; phylum Ascomycota; class Leotiomycetes; order Helotiales; family Erysiphaceae; genus Podosphaera; species Podosphaera xanthii. The sequence goes on from JAPWIX010000002.1 coordinate 2,241,153, forward strand.
AAAGTGGTAGACTCAAGAGCCGACGCATCTAATGAGTGTACTTTGTTGAAAGGACATGTAACGAAAATTAAAATACTATTGTTGTTCAATAAGCTGAAAGACTCGGCTTTGCTCCCTGTGATTTAGGATCTCATGAAAAGTAGTGATACTCAGTTATTAGGGCCCTCAAAATACTGTCGATAAATCAAAAGCTGTTCATATACGTGAGTCTTTTTATTATTGGATTTTCGTGGAGAATTAAGAAATTTTTTATCATGTCCAATTTTAATAAATCTACACTCCTGGGCCATTTTCTGCACTCTCACCTCCAACATTATGGCCATGAAAAGCATCGTTAAACGCACTATTCACATCTAAATTTAGATCCATATTCAAATCACCGAGATTTTGCGTTGAATTATATCCTGTCAATGTGTCACCTAGGTCTGAAAAATCATTCGAGGACATATTGTAGCTGGGATAATCGGGAAGCATTGCAGCCGAAACCGATGCGCTAGCAATTGCTTGAATGTGGCTTTGTGTCGAGAGATTTGATTTCTGGTCGCCATTTGGAGACATGCCGCCTGAGGGAGCGGCAGTCCAATCTACATCCTGTACAATATTTAATTGCGCAGATTGAGGATTGCTTTGATGAGGCATTACATTAACATTATACTGTATTTGCTGGGGCGTAGGCGTTGTCGTACTAGGATAATCTTGATATTGCCTTTGGGGCGCAGAGAAATTACGGGATTGATCTGAATCATGGTTTAAGGTTGTTTCTGACTGGTAGCCCATCAGACCTGCTGTCGAGTTACTCATCTCTATGTCTGGCCCCCCGGAAGTGAAGCCCTCATAACCTGTACCGTTTCGAGGAATTGTTGGTGTTAGATGCGAATTTAGATAGGCTTCTGCTTGAACTGGGGGCAACATAGGTGCCTCCTGGAATCCACCGTCTTGAACACGAACTACCTCTTTTACTAATGTGATGTGGTTACCGAGTGAGTCCTCAACCTGCGCAACGATATCAGAGACCTTTGGAGGAAGAGGAACAGGAGCTTGAACCTCATCAGTCCCATTCTCCTCAATTCGACCTTCGAGGCGCCAGGACTCAGAGCCGATATCTGTGGGATTGTCAACGGCAGTACGAAGTTCTTTTTCCGCAACTCGAAGAATAGAGCCTTTTTGAAATTTGGCAAGTCGTCTGGCATGTCTTGCTTTCATCCTTTCTACTTCCTTTTCTGTCTGTGCGATTTGCTCGTTTGCTCTTTTTCGGAACTCATTTGCTTTCTCGGGGTCTAAGCGCCCGACATAATTGTGCTTTGCCACATCTTTGTCGGGATCCAAAGGGGCATCAAAAATCCCTTCAGTGAGCCCGGCAAGTTCCCCACGTAGTCCTAAACCAAGATCTACAGGGATGATTCGGTTCATTGGGTAGATTGATGATATGACCTCCTCCATCCATTCATGGTTCTGTCTGTATCGCGACACGCTAATTTCTCTTGGAGTTATGTGATCAAAAATGTCTCCACCAGAAGTTTCTTCTTCTTCATCAAACGCTAAGGCAGGAGCCCCGCTATGTGGTGGTACTTGATTTGGCACCATCTGAGTTCTTATGCGTTTTGCAGGGGGTCCTGCAACAGCATGTTGGGGTGGATACGCCATAGTCTGCGGAATTCGAGTTGGAGCTATGTTTTGTCCATAGATTGAAGCGGCCTGAGGACGATTTCTTGGAAAGGCTATCGTTGGCCAGTTCACTCGGTCATGAAGCATGAATTCTTTTTGGACTATTTGACCTTGCGATTGAAGGTATTGTCGAGTACTCCGGGTTTGCTGCGTTCGCACATCAATGGGTATAATACTTGAAGGAACTCGGTCATTAGGCTCCGCAGTTCCATAATGAACAATCCAGAGACATGGATCAGGCTGAATACCTTGGTTGATGGCCATACGAGGTGGTAGAAGTCGATAACGTCGTCGAGTGTGAGTGGCAACCGGATCACCGGGAGCATAACCAGCTTTATGATGATACATTTCTAGGGTCTCTCAGGGTTAGATTTTCGCGCTCGCTCATGAACGAAAAGTGAAGATTGAAGTGACCTTACATAACCGCCTTCGATCTGAATTTGAAAGACAATTTCTTGAGGGGTCCAAATATATCCATCACTTGGGAATTCGTTTCCGAGGGCCATACTCTGCCACACCAAAAAGATTGTCATATCCAGAGGTCGGTCGAGGTACGTCCAATAGAAGGGGGCCTGATCGCGCGCAATTTTGGGAGCTGCTTGAAGCCATTCTGCAACCTTTTCTGGATGGATCCGGGGTAGTTGGGGGAAACGATAAGTAGAAACAAGATGAATGTGTGGAAGCTGAAGTAGTAATTAGTCCTCTGAATTTTGTGGAAATGCTGAGAGAACCTACGAGTTCGCGTTGAATTCCTTGACTAGGATCACTCATTTTGTGACTAGTATGTTCATCTCAATTTCTCGCACGAAAGGGAATAGAGGCGCGTTCGGATATACGAGACTAACGTGAAACTCCAGATAAGTCAACAGGACATAATTCAGCATGAATTTTTGCTGAGTCAGCTTTTTTTTATACAGCGTAAATATTTCCAATCCTATCGCTACAGTTTGTATTTACGAGTAGACACCAGTAATATCTTACGCTGCGCTTCCTGCAAACTTGAGAGTGAAATGGTCTCCCAGAGCTAGGATTCAATTCATCGTTCATGCATGGAATCATTGCCGAGTAAGTCTCCCGGTCCAGAGTAGCTTTACAAGATTTATACTTAAGTACAATCCCTTTTGGGTGTACTGCTCACTAAGTTCTGAACATACATACACATTATTTATAAATACCTATCACAACACAAGAATCTTCGATATGATTTTTAAATTTTTCGTGGTTCGCGGTCTGTCTTGCCCCTCTCGAAGAGCCTATTGACGAGTACTCTTTCTCATGCGTCCAATAAAACTTTGGTCAAATGAACATTTCCCAACTCACTTTACGTCAAAAAGTCATGGTGTTCAGGACTGGAGCCTCGTAGAGCTTGGTTTCCCACTCTTCTTCAACTTCGACACCACAGTAAAACCACAGATAATTGAGCCTTCTACAACTTTTCTCTTCGCACGAATCAAATAATTTTGCCGAACCAAGTCGTTACAGTAAGATGTACTACTGGACCGAATTGTGGTGTGGTACAACACCCGGGACGTGATCCCGAGTACTGTAGAGCCTAGGTAGCTTGGATTTATACCACACATGAGACTGGAGGAAATTGATTCGAATTCAGCAAGACCCTCAGACCACATTCTCTCGCGGTGATATCGTATTCGTGGGATGACGAACGCATACATAGATAACCATAGGGTTTTCTCGCTTTTCCCCACGGTGGGTAATCGCGGAAGAGCGTACATTCGTAAGGCGTTATTCATCTAGTGATATCTGCAAATAAAATCTGAGTATGATAATTCCAAACGTTAAACAGAGTCTTAATGCGTCACATAAGTTTCCCCCGTAATCATTCGCGTCATAGCCTCAGGCTGCATACGCTAAAAATGACTTAAAAAAAAAGAGCTTACAGTTTCAGGATACGTAACGCGTAGAAGGCAGCCTGTTTGAAATGTCTTACTCTGGTTGAAAGAAGAGCCGCTTCAACTTCCAAGGCCTTGCTTGGGCTACTTCTATCGGCATCTGTGATTGAAACAAGGGCTTGCTTTTGTCACTTGTCACCCATGTGAGTCAGTGTTGCAGTACCATACTTGTCATACCATAGCACTAAGCCATAGGCTTACACAGAGATAATACAGGACAGGTAGAGTTGCCTCACAGTATTGAAGCTTTGTCCCTTGGATTTAAAAGAAATTTAGAATACCCTCTGCGTAGCCCCTTGAGCTGGATGGAGTATTTTTTCCACATGATATTTGAATGCCAAATTATCGTGGAGCCAGATACCTAGTCACTTCACTGAAGTTTTGGGTTCCAATCAATCTCCCTCAAAATTTATTAGCTCTAAAGTAGCTTTTCTTTTTTTGACAAGCGAAGTAACTCGGATTTTGATTTTTGAAAGAAAATTGACAGTAATTCAACTCCATGAAAGAGGGTTTAAGAGTATGGATAGAGTCTAGGAGTACTTTTCTTTACGGAAGAGGAGGTGTAGTATATGCAGATGTCATCGATGTAAAAGATTTCTCGGACTTCAATCAATGGATTCATATGGGATGATTTGCTTATCGAAAAAAGAAAGATAAGAGGTGACATAGGACTACCCTGAGGAGCCCTAGTAACAGGATGAGAATGACTTAGATGTCCACTGAAGAGAAGAGAAATTTTCCTCTATGATAGAAAGGAGGAACCCCATAAAATGAAGTTCGAGGGGAGATTATTCCTTTTTAAGACTTGTATCAGCTGACTATTCTGGAGCCTGTTAAAACCCTGCATAATATCCGGGAAAACGCACAATAAAGAAATCGACGGAAAAAAGCTACTGACAAGCAATACAATATTCACCTCATGACAAACCTTCCCCTTCCACCTCCTTCCCTCCCCCCTCCCCCCTACGCGCTTCTGCCCTCGCAGGCGGGACGGAGTCGTTGACAGATTTGCTACTGTCAACTACCTCTGCTGCAGACACCAGAAATAATTAGGCCGTCCTCATGTTTCAACATATCGCAAGCGTCCTTGATGACGCAATCGGAGAGAGTAGTACACTGCCCTAACACCTTCACAGGCCTTTTCGAGATTTCGCGGCCGACCTAAATTTAGTAGCACGACGACACTTCGAGTGTCACGTCAGAGGCTCTCCCCGCCCTCTCAAGCCGTACAATTCTGCACAAATTCCTATCCAGCCGGTAGAACACCGAGCTGCAACTACCAGGGTTCCACAGAACAATTCATATGCCAGTGTTGCGTCTGCTGCGGCTCCGAGGCAACGAGGTCGTTCACAGGTAGCGCGGAAGCCAACAGCACCCCTGAAACACACACCTAATAAACCAATCAATGGTAACTCAACCAAAGCAAGAATATCTGAAGACAACCGGCTTCTACTTCGAGTTGCAACTGGCCACCCTATGCTTAGCATATCTCCGTTCGCCATAATGCAGAAAATCAACACTTTCCTCAACGAAAAACTAGTAAGGGAGATACAGAGCACCAAGACCGGTTTTGCCATCTGCCCAGCATCCCCAACCGCCCAAGAAACCTTATCAAACCGTATGAGTGATATCCAAACTTTCTTATCACCCGAAGGGCAATGCAAAATTGAAAAGCCAGTCTTGCATTCTGCCTACAGACTCTCGGGGGTTCCCCGCTCCTACTCTGGATACAACGAGTCTTCTAATTCAGTAGAAATAGTAGAAATTACCGCGTCAGTCACAGCCGAGGCACTGACAGATTTGACAAAAGTTGCTCCAATAAGTGTCCTTGAATCAAGAGGTTCTTCCAACTCTGATTACTATCACCAGAAAAGCTGGATAGTTCTATATCCTAGTGGCTCAAATCTTTCTAAAGTACTACCTCTTTTTGGCGTGCGGGTTCCAGCAAAGCTCCTCCCGCAAAGAATAAGAACTCCGTAATGTGGAAAATGCTTTGGGTGGCACAACCAACGGGCCTGTGCTCGATTTCCCCGTTGCAGAATCTGCGGCTCAACTCAGCACGTAGAAAGTGGACACACTATCTGTGATCCGAAAGTAACCCACGCGTGCCCTCCGAAATGTGTGAACTGTCACGGGCCACACCCAGCTGACTCTTTAGAATGTCTTATTCGCCCCAGAAAGGACAACTCTTTCCCATCAAAACAGCAAATATTTGCAATTAGGCAGACTGCAGCTGCTGCAACACTTCGCCTCAGAGCCGCTCACTGCGGCAAAATTGGCAGCCAAGCAACTGCTACAGTTTCTGTCGACGTCCAAAGTACACCAAATGCTTCGCAATCACAAACTCCTATCCCAAATTCCCCCACGACTCTACCAGCAGGGTTGGGCAGGTTCAGAATTCTTGCACAAGACGGCTGACAAGATAAGGACAACAGAATGAATGAATAACACGCCGAATTCAATAAACATACTCTCAGTAAACGTTGGCCGCTGCTCTTCTGCGCATCAAATCGCTCTCCAAACTGCCTTCACTAACCGTATAGATATCCTGCTGATTCAAGAGCCATACATTTCCAAAAAAACTGATATGAGAATTACGTGCAAACACCCTTCGTTCGAGTGCTTCACCCCAATCGATGACTGGTCAATTCGACCTAGGGTATTGACCTATACGAGAACAAGTAACAATTTAACTTACTCACAGGAACGCCCCCACTCTACCATGGACTTAGGTATGGGGGACATTCTCTTTCTTTCTGTTGTATTTCGTGGATACCCCCGACTGCTAGTAATAAATATTTACAACGCTCCTCCTGGAGCCATAGATCCAGGCGCTGGAGTAGCGCGATTAACTGCACTGGCCGACGCCCATTTACCCCCTAAAACAATCGTAGCTGGCGACTTCAATCTCCACCACCCGATGTGGCACCCATCTTACCCGGGCCCGCCCTCCACTCAAGCTGAAAGCCTCATCCGCTGGCTTGAATCAAAGAATCTCTCATTAATTTCTGAAATTGACAAGCCTACCCATGCCCGTGGAAATGTTCTCGATCTTTGCTTTGGAACATGCCAATTGGTAGCAGCTGGAACCACCGCAGTAGCCCAACAAGAGTTAGACGTGACATCAGACCATACTCCACTACTCGTATCTGTTGCCTGCGGTTCACGTGGTACTTCACCCACGACTGCACTTCGCTTCGCCACCATCGACAAGGATAATTTTCTAGCTTTACTTCGCATGCAACTAGAAGGTATGCTTAAATTGTCGGACAAATCAGCAGCGAGTCTAGATTCAAGAGCTGATGATATAATCCAAATACTATCGAGATCATTCTCAGGCTCTGCAAAGCGCGCGTTACCACATAACAAGGGACAGCCCTGGTGGAACCAAAGATGCAAAGAAGCAAGATTAGAATATCGCGAAAAGATACGAGCGGGAATAGCTTCTCAATCAGATAGAAAGGCATTCCGGAAGGTTACGAATAATGCTAAGGTAGCCTTCTTCCAGAAAAGAGTCGACAAAGCTACGAATGCGAAGGACGTATTCGACATAACAAAGTAGCATAAGTCAAAAGGGGTTTTCCGCTCTCCCCCTCTTAAAGACCCTCTCGCGCCAGACTCTCCTCCTGAACAACAAATGAAGGGCAAAATGATGATAATTGCCCGGAACCTCTTGACCAATCATTCCGATGTCGAAGATATACCCTTCAACGCACCTACCATTGCACACCAAGCTCTCCCCTTCCCAGAAATTACAGCCTCAGAAGTCAGTAACGCTATTCTTGGAGCTGGCAACACCACTCCTGGGAAAGATCAGATTCCAACTGTGATTCTGCGTCTCGCTTGGCCGCACATTTCGGCCCTGGTGCACGACTTGTTCCAAGCATGTTTAGATAATGGCTATCATCCTAAGTGTTTCCGTACAGCAATTGTAGCAATAATTGCCAAGCCAAAGAATGTAGATATGTCTTCCCCTAGATCATAAAGACCGATCGTCCTGCTATCTGTTCTAGGCAAAGGACTTGAAAGACTTATAGCAAAGCGCATGTCATGGATAGCCATCAAGCACAAAGTGCTTGCTAGCAAAGAATTTGGAGCTCTACCTCAGCGCTCTAGCGTAGACCTAACCAAATGTCTCACTCACGACGTTGAAACGGCATTGGCTAAAGGCTTGACTGCGACGATGGCCACACTCGACATCAAAGGTGCATTCGACGCTGTACTTGCAGGTAGGCTTATAAAAAGATTGAGAGGACAAGGCTGGCCAGCCCAGCTCTGCAACTGGATTACTTCATTCGTGAGCAACCGCGAAGTCTGTATAAGACTAGACGGACAAATTGGTAAACCCATCGTGACTGACTGCGGACTCCCCAGGGTTTGCCAGTCTCCCCTATTCTTTTTATGCTATATATTGCTCCTCTATTTAAGCTTGATGGACTCAAGAAAGCCTTTGGATACGCCGATGATTTCGCAGTGCTGGAAGTATCGCCTTCCTTACAGGAAAATGCTACTAAACTAGAAAAAGCAATAAATCAAGCGCTTGCATGGGGCTCTGCGGAAGGGGTGACCTTCGACCCCTCAAAATCCGAACTTCTCCATTTCACCCGGAAACACAAAGATAAGGACTCGCGCCCACTGGTAGAAACAAACAATTTTACCATCATAGAGTCAGTATAAAAAGCCCTATCTTAAATGGCTAGGGATAAATTTTGATAAAAAGCTCACGTTCAAACGTCACGTTCAAATTCAAGCGTCCAAGGCCCTTAATTTCGCTCACGATCTTCGCTGCCTGGGAAATACAATTAGCGGGACACCACCATATCTCTCGAGGCAAGCAGCCTTCGCCTGTATCTTACCAATAGCACACTTCGGTGCTGAGGCCTGGTGGCCAGGCAAGTCTCGAACAAATTTAGGAAAAGTTGTCAGTAACAGGGTTGGATCTCATATTAATATGATAGAAAAAGTACATAGAGCCGCCGCGAGGGCTGTCCTCCCAGTGTACCGCACAACTCCTTCCGCTGCTCTCTTTCGAGAGGCTGGCCTTAATCCCGCTGAGCTAGCCCTCAATAACATATCAAGAAGAGCTGCTATACGCACTCGTCGACTCGACCCCCGTCACCCTCTTCGTCTACGTGTACGAAATTCTATGTCATCTCCTGCACTATCCCGTTTTGCGCGCTCATATAGAGGTATCCCAGCGTCAGAACACATAAATCCAATTGTCAATCCCCCATGGAAAGTCATAGAGTCCAAGCAGGACTCTCTTATTCGTA